>JAUPFP010000024.1:2613548-2871048 GCA_036925085.1 Brachycybe producta | reverse complement strand
TCCAAAAAGAAAATGTTTTAAGGTGGTTTTTTTAAAAGTGGAGAAAACAACGGACCTTTGAACTCTGGTTATTCTTGTCTTTCAGGTGTAAAGTAAAGAGACACTTGAATATATGTAGTTTAGAAAACTAGAAGGGTGACTCATGCACTTTACTGTATTAAACATTTAAAATAAGCTTTTTACGTCAGTTTCGCAGTCCGATAGCTTTAGAATTTTTGTCTCTAAAAAGTTTTATTTTGAAAGTAAGGTACCGTTCTAGTTTTTAACACACTTTCGATTTCTCTTCTGAAACTCAGAAAAACCAAAATTTTGAAAATTAGCTATTCATAATGTAGGTTTGTAATTAACCATTGCAAAATAAGCAAATTAAATAGAACACTTGAATAGAATTATGATTTTCAAAAAAAAATTAACATTAAGAAGAAATTGAAAGTGTTTTACAAACTAGAAGTGTAAAAGGAAAAACTTAAAAGCACTTTTTTTCTGGAAATAAAAGTCTCGATTTTTTTTTTCAATTTAAATTGAGCCAAAAAATGCAGGAAAAAAAAGCCTCATAACATATAAACTATCAGGTAACATGAAAAAGTTTATTTTGAAAGATGTCGTACCCATACATGATTCAGTTACTCTTCTAGTTTCAAAAACTATTATCACGTTTTTTTCTTCTTCTTAAAATTGTTTATACAACAGAGAGAAATTCGGAATTCTATTTTGATAGACTGACTTAAGAGAGGGCTCTATAGAAAAATAGTTGTGTAAATGCAAGGTAGATGGCGCCTGCAACCTCCCTAGGTGGCAAACTACACTCGTCGCCAATTAATTGAAATCAAATGCAGCCTCCTTTCAGCTCTAAAAGCGTCGTCCACAACAACCTTAATTATCAGAGCACGTGGACAAACTTACACCCAGAACATAATATAAGTGAAGAGTGAGCACGTGTAGAAATAGCGATTACGCAATTTAAAGTTTGCCACGTGATCAAAAAAGGGAAAGTGAGTCAAGGAGTTGAAGAGTGTCAGTACATTTCTATGGGAGGAGGGCTAGTGGCGCCATCTAATGCTCCAGGGACAAAATAAATGATCTACTTTTGATTCTTAAAAGAAATGTCTTGAAGTTGATGATCTTTTGGTGTGTTTTGCCTATAAGACTTTGACCCAAATGATCACGAAAAGGTTTATTCTCATAAAACAAACCAAATTTTGAGAAAAAGAAAAATGGATGGAGAGTGGCCCGCGTGTTTTAAAAAGTTGCCTATCATCGCAAACGGTGTATGAGTGGTTATTTCCATTATATTATTTTTTTTATTATAACCATTTCAGTGATGGTTGTATATTTTCTTTTTCGTTTTGTAATTAAATACGAATGAGAAAATGAACACCTGGTGAGGAAGAGGAGGATTTTGGAACCCTATTTTGTGTTCTCCTTCTCTCTCTCAGAAAGAACTCGTGTTTCGAGCTATGATGTAATTGTAGATATATCCGAACTCTTAACGAATTGCAACTTGAAACGCTACCAGATCCCCCCAAAAAAAGAGGGGGGGTGAAATTATAACCCCCATATTACATGTGATTATAAGAAAGGGAAAAAGGGCCTATTATTTTATTTCGGGGAGTAGGTCTTTGTATTGTAGTTTCGATGATGGTCCATCCACTGCCATCAAGCACAGTATAATAGCAATGTATAAATAAATGAATATGGCGTAAAATATAAAGAAAAATCATTTACTTTATTTTTTTTTTTGCTTCTTCTAGTATGAGAAAGGTAAATGTTGAAACAGTTGTTGTTTTTTCTAGTATTGATTAATCTGTCAAGACTGTAAAAAGTGGGGAAGAGAGGTTAAGGTGTATACATACAGTAGATGACATGATATGAGGATCATTGATATTTTTTTTACCCTTCTACTCTACTTCTCCCCACATCCTCTTTTCATGAGACAGTGCAATGAATGGATATATATTACAGGATGTCTCAAAATCAACACTTAAGTACAGGTTGAGTTCTCATTTGCATCTGGAAGACAACATTGTCTTCATCTTCCCGTGTCTCAAATTATTTTAGTGAATAACAATCGTAATATTTCCGATTTTATGCAACTTAAAAAAAACGAATTGACATCAGAACCGTTATATCTGAAACGGATATCATAGATGCAATGTTTTCCCATTGGTCTCTTGGTAAGACAACATTGTCTTCATCTTCCTGTTTTGTCAATCTCGACGATTCAAAAGTTATTCTATTACATATAAGCAAACCTAATACAGAGAGGACTCGAATAGACCCTATATTTTCGTGTTAAAAGAAAAATAAATAATTGGAAAAAAAAAAGTTTGAAGTTTTTTTTTTTAAAGTTGTTTGCGTTCTGGTTGAATTTGTTTTCCGTTAGTTAATCAAGTTTAATTTTATCTTATGTTGGAATTTGCTGTTTTCTCGAATGATTAATTTATTGAAATGACTTGAGGGAATTGTTTTGCATCTAATAAAATATTCTACAATTAGCTTTTATATATATAAATAAATATTTGCTAAAAAATTGCATAAATATGATTAAAAAAATATATTTTGATAGAATGACAGTTGTGGCAGTAAAAAGTGGAGGAGGCCGGAGACAGTTAAGTGTTTTGCATATCAAATAGCAAAACGTCGTTAATTCCCAGTTGGAGAGAGAGATAGATAGATAGAAAGAGAGAAAGAGAAAGAGACAGAGAGAGAGAGAGAAAGAGACAGAGAGAGAGAGAGAGAGAGAGAGAAAGAGACAGAGAGAGAGAGCGATAGAGATAGATAGATACATAGGGAGCGAGAGAGAGAGATAGACATAGAAAGAGACACACCGAGAGAGAGAGAGAGAGAGACAAGAGAGAGAGAGCGATAGAGATAGATAGATACATAGGGAGCGAGAGAGAGAGATAGACATAGAAAGAGACACAGCGAGAGAGAGAGAGAGGCACAAAGAGAGAGAGAGAGAGAACGAGAGAGAGAGAGAGAGAGGCACAAAGAGAGACAGAGAGAGAGAGAACGAGAGAGAGAGAGAGAACGAGAGAGACAGATACAGAAAGAGACACAGCGAGAGAGAGAGAGAGAGAGAGAGAGAGAGGCACAAAGAGAGAACGAGAGAGAGAGAGAGACAGAGAGAATATTAATATATTATATTGTTTTACAATACACAGTGTTTGTAAAAAAATAACTACATTTTTTCAACTAAATGTACAGCTATTATTTACATTCCGTTACATGTTTGAGGCTAATTGTAGGTAAACAAAAATTCTGTTGCCTAGCAACGACATAAATGCAGCTATTACTTGTGTTCAATTCGGATAATTCGGTATATATTAATAATAACAATGTAACCGTCAATAATTGGTGAATTATTTATATCATATTTTTCATATTCTTTTGTTTTTGTTTCTTAAAAAGTGTTTATATTATTTATATCTTGAGGTTTTGACAATGTATTTTGTAAGTGAACTATTGTCTCTCTGTCATAGGCCTTCTTGGCTGCTTGCGGGAGTCATTGTTTGTTTTTTTCAAATTTAAAAATTCACATCAAAAAATAAGAATTGAATAAATTAATAAATAAATGGATTAAAATTGATGCCCAGGAAATTAGCAAATTTGTTTTTTGCTTTTAAAATGTAGAATAATTTCTGGTGACCTTTATATTAAATTAACGCATTTTTTAATTTTATTTAATTAAAATTAATTAAAAATATGAAATAAAAAAAATTCTCTAAAATTCGTAAGGTGGTTTTAAATTGTAAAAAACGCCTCTCGAATTCCTGTGTATTAATTATGTCTTTTAGGTGCAAAATGAGCAGAAACTTAAGTTTTTTTCTTAACAATATTAATATTTCAAACTTATATTATGTCGGGTAATTTTTCTTACTGCACATACACACAGTATACGTACACACGCACTGTAAACACACCTACACACAATGTAAACATAAACGCATACATACGCACACTGTAAACACGCTTACGCGCGCACACACGCAAACTGCAAACAAATACACGCGCACATACGCACACTGTAAACATACCTACACGCGCGCGCACACACACATACTGCAAACATACCTACACGCACGCACACATACACACACACTGTAAACACATCTACTAAATTATAAATTTTACAATTAGGTTTCTTGCTTTCAGTGATTGCCTATAGCTAGGGGCAATCAACTTTTTTTTTTGACAAAATTTAAATTAAAATGGCAAAAATATTAAATAATTGATCAGAATATTATTTTATAAATATTTTTATATATATATATTTGTTTTACCTTGATTTTGTGACTTTAACTTCTTGAAGTAAAAACAGCCGAAAATAGAACGACTTAAGTTGCTGACTAGAATAACGAAAATCTCTTTTCTCGTGAAGAGATGAGCACCAATTGAAACTTAAGTCTTCCCCCCCCCCCCCGGCCCCAATCAAATTTATCAAAATCAAGTTGACTAATTTCTGATCCTGATAATTTGATTCCTGTCATCTTTTACTGATGATGATGATGATGACGTGTCACATCCTTCCTTCCTTCCTTTTAATGACATTTGATGTTGACTATTAATACTTATAATAACAATAACAATAATGTTGTTGTTATTGTTGTGGACGCGGAAGTGTTTTTGCAACCACACGGAAAATGATCCCATTGAAAATAACCACCTCAACGTTAAATTTGTTACAATTACATTTCTATGAAATATGAATAAATACGAAGAAGAGTTTAGAGTTTGCGCGTCTCTGATTCGGCACAAACACCGCAAACACGCACACTTTTCTGAGTGTGTTTTTGCGATTTTGACGGTCTACCTGAGAGAGAGAGCGAAACAATAATAATAATAAAATAAAAAGTGCGCACGTGTGTTTGTGTTCACACGTGGTTTGAGTTTGCGATGACGTCATTTTCGTCTCTCGAATAAAAAAGAAGGGAAATGAAATTTAGGGGTTTGAGTCTTAAGTTACCTGATGATGATGATGATTATTTTGTTGATGGTGGTGGTGGTGCTGGTCAATGTTTTTGATGGTCGTCGTCGTCGTCGTCGTCGTCGTCATGTGGATTTGGACGGTGTGTTGATGTTTCCTGGGACGGTGCCAATTAGATGGCGAATTTCGGATGAAATTGACTGCCGAAGAGAATAAAAAAAATCTCATGAAAATCAAATGCAAGCCATGATTTTTTGGGTTTTTTTTGGATGAGGTTTTTTTTACCAAAAAAAAAGGAATCTGAAAAAAACCTACCTTTTTCATGAATAAATATGGTTTTAAAAGTATAAATGACCCTTTAATTCAAGGGTAAAATTTAAAAAAAAAACTTTAAAGTGTTTTAGAAACTAGAAATGTAGCTTAATTACTTAGTATTTTTATGTTGATGTCTTTAAAATAAACTTTTTGTTTCAATTTAAAAAAAATGATCCAACTTTGAAAGCAGATGATATTTTTTTTAAATTTTTGTTCTATAAAAAGTTTATTTTGAAAGATATCAACGTGAAAATAACCTAAAACACCACCATACACACTCTAGTCTCTTAAATTTGCTCATGAATTTGCATATTCACAGTTCGAAAATCAGTTATTCATAAAAACTATCTCAATTTAAATATAAATATTATAAATAATAGAATTAATCTTAATGTAAAAAAAGTAATTAGTGAAAAGGTGACAAGAATCTCAAAACCTTTATTTTTAAATAATTAAAATAAATTTTGAAATTGCATTTTTAATATCGTTGATAATTTTTAATATTTTTTTTATTACAGACAATATAATTATTAAAATTGATTGAAAAATAAAATATTTCTAAATGTGTGATGAAAATGTCTGCCAAAGAAAATTAATTTAAATTTTAATGAATGTTTTAATTCAGGATTTTACAGTATTTAAAAAAAAAGTCTGAAAAAAAAGATGAAATAAATTAAAACTTTTTATTAAAATTAAAATTTTTTTTATTAAAATTAAAAGTCAGAAAGTCAGAAACTCATAATTTAATCATTTTTTTAGGAGGTAATTATTTAAAATTCACAAACTCTGGATATCTTCTTGTTTCAGAAGAGCAACATTAAAGAGAAATCGAAAGTGTATTAGAAACTAGAAGGGTAGCTGTATCACTTCAGAAGAATATTTTCATGTTGATATCTTTCAAAATAAACAATTTATACAACAAAGGTTGTGTCATTTTCAAACTGACATAAAACGCTTATTTTAAAAGATAGCAACATGAAAACATAGTTTAAACAATTAGGCTCTACCCTTTTCTAGTTTCTAAAACACTTTCATATATTTGAGGGGCACCGTTTTACTCATCAACACTACAAAAACAACCTTAAAGTGACTTTTTTTCTTAAAAAAAAAATGTCAGTGACAAGTTACTGTTTATTATAAACTATGGTGACGATTAATCGGTTAAATTTTTGTGTCACAATGTGTGATCTTTATAACAAGTTAAGTAAAATGTCGGTTGAATTGATGACGAATTGGATTAAATTGACGGAGCCACCCGCCTACTTTTCATTCTTCTCCCAACCGCCTTAAATACACTTCTCCCCTCCATACAAAGACAAGCCTTGAGACCTAATGTGTATGTCTTAGAATTGAGTACATCTTCTAGTATGTTATCCAATATTTCCAATTAAGAAGCTAGAAAGAAACATGAGGGGCTGAAGGGGAGGAGGAGGAGTTTTTTTTAATGATAATATGGGAGGATTAAATTATTTTATGCGCAAACTGAAATCGCGTCTATTAACGGGTGTTTATACAACCAGCTAAGCTAATTAGAATAACGTCAGAAGTGATTCTGGGCCTTCACACACAGACCAACCCACTTTTGGTGATCGATTTCGGCTGTAAAAAATGAAGTTGTTAGATGTTTCGGCGGCTGTGGTGTTGTAATGTATTTTTTTTAATGGAAAGTTTCGAAGTGGTCGGTTTTGATGATGGCAAACGCGACGACTTCATTTTGCCGTCGAAATTGACCACCAAAAGTGGGGGGGGGGTCTGTGTGTTTTCAACCTTAATTTTGCAATAAAATTATAGAAATTTGTATTAAAAATTATATACTAGTAATAAGACTGTTAAGAAGAGAATCAATTTCTAAACGAGATTTGTTTGAAGCAAGAAAGAAAAATGCAATTTTTTCATCATTATACATTTTTTTTTGGGGGGGGGGGGAGGGGTGGTTTCTTTCTAAAACAACAAAGCCTATTGTATTTTTTATACTTCATTTATATTCATGAAAACGAAATAAGAACTGTATATTGTATAATATAAAATTTTGTTCACCATTGAAGAAGATTTATTTGAATTTTTAAGCCGTTTATAATATTCTTCAATGTCTTTTCTTGAGAAAATCCAATCATTTTCTTCTTTCTGTAGTTGGCCTAGTTATTGTGTATTAACACTTTTTTTTGGAACATTTTTCTTACTTTGACTTAATGTTGGAATTGTACTTTAAAGTTTTCTAAAAACCTTTCTCCAAAAAAAAAGTTTTTACCGCCACTGTGGAAAATAAGACATTTCTCATAATTACTAGACGATATGTGAAAGCACAAATTTGCTAGAAAATTTGCAAAAATTGATGTCGTTTTTATAGAAAAATGCAGAATTTTTGTAAAGAAAAAAACAGGCGATAAACTAGCTGATAATGCATTAAGAGGGCTGTATAGAAAAATACTTGTGTAAATTGTAAGGTAGATGGCGCCTGCAACCATCCATAGGTGGCAAACTACACTCGTCGCCAAATTAGTTGAAATAGAATGCAGGCTTCACACGACAATTGTGTTTTTTCAATCAAAAACACTGGTTAGAGACTAGAATTCTAGTTGACAACTAATATTAATTAATCAGACATATAGCCTCTAACTAACCTTTTTAATTTTTTTTTTTAAAAAAGCATAATTGCAGCTACTCTACTGATGATGATGATTACTTCACAATTTTGCCACAAATTGAAAAACATTTGACTTTTGATATTTTTGCATTAAAAATTCGAACCCCTAGTAATGCGGTTATTTTCTACTTTGGTGGGTTTTGTAAGTATGTGAGGATAGAGAAGACTACAACATGAAGAATAATTCTGCATTATGGTTTTTTTTTTGTAGGAGGGTCAAAAGTTTCAAGTTATTCTATTGTTATTAACTTATTACACTTCGATATAGTCTTGTACCCCCCCCCCCCCAATTTCAAGTATTGAAACTTCTTTCTAAATCTCTTTCCACATTTTTTTTCTTCTTCAATAATAGTGATGTAATAAATTATGATAACCTTCTAATGAAGCTTATCACTTTAATAAGGCATGACGAAAAACATGTCTTTCAACATTGGTTTCACTTGTATCTTTGCTTTGGTAACAAACGGTCCTTTTCCTACAATTCGTTCCCTTTTCCCTCCCCCCTTCTATCTATGTAAGTACTCCATAGACACATAGACTTTAATGAGAAAGTAGATAAACAAAAATCGATATCGTGGCATTTGAAAAAAGACTGGCAGGAAAAAGCATATATCCTCAGGTTCGTGTTTTTATGTAGCTTAGGCCTATATGGTCCCCCCTTATCCCCCTTTCAGATAGGTATAAAGAGAGTAAGGGTTTATACCAACCTTAGAATAATATTGGAATAAGGATGGGAAAAAAAAAGATATTTTGAATATTATTATTATTATTAGGAGCTTGTCAGTTGAGGTTTTTTTTAGATGTTGTATGTTGTTGGTTGTTGCCTTAAGAGGGGGCTACATCACAAAATTCCTTCGGAAAAATCTCCGCGAAGAGCGCTAGCATAGCTTTTCTATTGAGCTCATAGACCCTATGTTAAAGAAAAAACGTTAATTTTTAAATATAGAACTGCACTTACCAATTTTTTGTCATTCTATCACTAGATCAGCCTATATTTAAGGTGCATAGGTGGTATAACGATCCTAACATATAACAATTTTGTCTAGTCACTTTACCATATAATTTTTCCAAATTGTGACATGAGAAAGTTTCAGCCTGTGTTAATCTACGTCTTTTTATGTTTATTTTTCTGTCAACTAATAAACAAAAATTGGACAGTAACGACAATTATTTATAGCAATTATTAATTATTTAATTAATTAATTAATGGCAAAAGAAACTTTTCTCTATATATTTACATAAATGACATAATTAATGATGGAACTTAATCTCTTGCTTTAAGCTGCCATCTCTCTTTCTCTCTCCAGTATTTAATATATATTTTTTAATCTTTCTGCATGTATTTTGATCACGATAATGGGGGCCCATTTCGGCCCCATTTATGGGAAAAGGACCCTCCAGGCCATTAAGGTTAATTTATAATACGTTACAGAAAAATTAGGAATTAAGTCGAAATCTGGATTTCTGTCGAAATTCTGTCGTTTCAAGTGAGAAATGAAAAGAAACTTGAATGTGTTTTAGAAAACTAGAAGGGTAGCTCCATCACTTAAGCGTATTTTCATGTTCGATATCTTTCATAATAAGCTAAAAAAAGCTTTATTAAAACTATAAAAAGTTTATTTTGAAAGGTATATCAACATATGAAAATATACTTAAGTGATGGAGCTACTCTTCTAGTTTTTAAAACACATTCAGTGATTCTTATAATTTTTCTCTTCTGAAAAGACAAGAATAATTGAAAAGTTCGAAAATCAGCTTGTTCATATACTGTATAATATTATCTTATAAATACACAAAACCAATTATAAACTTGGGTAAAATGACTAGTTTTAACTAGCTTTTTTTTTATTAGTTAAATCTAGTTTTTGCTTATTTTAAGTATTTACTATAACGTAATAATAAAAATCGTTCAGTTTCAAGTAATTTGAAACTGAAACAATAATTATTGTTGTTTGTTTTTTTCAATACAAAAAAATATATATCTGAAATCTAATTGTACTTGTTTTACATTTAAGAGTGTTTTCTAAAGTTAATTTATTTTGTTTTACTTTTATGTGAAAATTGTCATTAGTTTTTTTTAAATAGAAAAAAAAAACAAGTGTTTAATTTTACTTTAAGTTTAAAAGATTTAAGAGGTTCTTCTTTTTCATATACAGAGAGCCAAATAATATAATTAAACGGGGCTACTTTGTGTCTACTTCATTTTTCGGTTTTCACTTTAATAGTATTTAGAAGAAATTCAAGGATGTTATTGTAAAAGCTATACTTAATCTTGAAAACTTTGTTGTATTGAGGGCCCCTCTCTCTATATATATATACAATATACACTGACTGTATATTGAAGGACGTGATATGTGTTTCAATCACTTGGAGTGTTTTTCCATTAAATGTCTTTCTTCTTTTTCTTTTTCAATTCGGGTGTTGTAATTTTAATCTCACTTTAAAGCACTTTCGAATTTCGTTTTCTAAAGGCTCTTGGCACACACAGACTACCAACTTTTTGACTGCAAAATGAAGCCGGCCAGTTGTTGTTTGCCCAAAACTGACCACCGTTGAGTCTTTTCATAGAAAATACAACGTTGCACAACCACAGCTTAAACATCTTTCGACTTCATTTTTACAGTCATTTCGACTGTGTTCAAAAAAGTGTGGTCTATGTGTATTTTTACACAGTTCGCGGCGGCAATATGTTTATTTTTCATATTTAAAGTTGTCCAATTTTGATGGTTCAAAGTGCAAAGTGCACCTTAAATATATGCTGATCTAGTGATAGAATGACAAAAAATTGGCAAGTGCGGTTCTATTTTTTTAAAAAATATTTCAAATTCGCAAATTTCTAACTCTCGTGTTTAAACTCTATTGAGTACGCCCAAATAAATAAAAAAACATCCATTAAAATGTTGGTAAAAATACGTAAAAATAATTTAAAAAAAACAGAAAAAAATCAGTATGTGCGCCAATGTGTTGGCTTCACTGTGGTTTAATTGTGGTTTTTTAAAATTATTTTTAGGTATTTTTACGAGCATTTTTAATGGATGTTTTTTTTTGCTTACGAGCATGTACTCAATGGAGTTTAACATAAGAGTTAGAAATTAGCGATTTTGAAATAGTTTTTAAAAATAGAACCACACTTACCAATTTTTTGTTATTCTTATCACTAGATCAGCATATATTTAAGGTACACATTGCACTTTGAATCATCAAAATTGGACAACTTTAAATATAAAAAATAAACATAATGCCGCCGCGACTACTGCGTATTTTAAAAATTAACGTTTTATTATTTAACATCGGGTCTATTGAGCTCAATAGAAAAACGATGCTAGCGCTCTTTGCGAAGATTTTTTTCGAAGTAATTTTGCGATGTAGCCTCTTAAGTAAAAGTATTTTTGAATAATGATTTTTGACTTATGTTTTAAGTTCAGCTTAATTTTATGTATCATTTCTGAATTTGGCCGTAAGTTTTATTTTAGTTATTTTTTTTGTGCTGTTTAAACAAGTTAGTAGTTGACCACTCCCACTGACACTCACTCCTACTGACCAGCGATAAATAGGTTTTATTATTTTTTTCATAATAATTAAAAATATTATATTTTGCACTTTTTTTCTTCTGAAAAACGTAAAAAACAACACAACTTGGCGTGTCTTTTAAAAACCATTTTTTCAAACTAAAAGGTGGGTGTGGTTGATAGTTGCTATGGGAAGGTAAGGTTTTAGTTGTGTATCGAAAGAAAAAGGTGATGGTTGTCAATGGTTGAATTTCATTTATCGACTCAAATTATTCACAGACAATAATATACTTATATATTAACATATAGAGGGTTCGACATCCGGTCCAATTATTTTTTTTCATTTGGTTTTTTTTTCATGGCGGTTTCTTGGGTGATGTCAAATATATAAACAACCATTGGGTGTGATGGAGATAGTTATAATAAGCTTTTCTGTTGTTGTTGTTGTTGTTGTTGTTGTTTTTATATAAATCTAAAAAATATACAAGTTTGGAACAAGTAAAAATAGAAAAAAAAACTACGTTTTTCGGTACAAGCTCTTCTATTTCCTACTAAGACTTAGGGCAAGTATCTATAGGGCAAATAGCTTTTAGGTCAACTGTCTGTAGGGCAAGTGCCTTTAGCACAAATGTCCTTTTATGGCAAATATTTTTAGGGCAAGTATCTATAGGGCAAATAGCTTTAGGTCAACTGTCTGTAGGGCATGTGCTTTAGAACAAATGTTCTTTTATGGCAAATATTTTTAGGGCAAGTATCTATAGGGCAAATAGCTTTAGGTCAACTCTGTAGGGCAAGTGCCTTTAGCACAAATGTCCTTTTATATGGCAAATATTTTTAGGGCAAGTATCTTTAGGGCAAATAGCTTTAGGTCAACTGTCTGTAGGGCAAGTGCCTTTAGCACAAATGTCTTTTTATGGCAAATATTTTTAGGGCAAGTATCTATAGGGCAAATAGCTTTAGGTCAACTGTCTGTACAGGGCATGTGTCTTTAGGGCAAATGTCACACCCTCTTATTTTTCCATAGGTTTCTATATAAATAGAAATTGTTTTTTTTGTCAAACTAAAATTTTGTTATATTAATTTTTATGAGAGACAAAAAATGTCAGTAAACAATTTTCTTCAAGAGTTTTTTTCTTTTCTAATCAAACATTTCTTTCAGAAATGTAAACAATAAAAAGTCACATTGGGACAAGTCAAATAACTACAGTATGTAGTATATAACAAATAAGACTTGACAAAAAATGTTCACAATGAGAATGAATTTAGCTTTAGGGCTATATAGTAAATTGTAAACGATTCTTCTTGCGTACATCCTATTATTATAATCGATTATATCTCAATATATGTATTTTCGAGAGAAATGTCAAAAATATAATTGTGACATGTCTCACAAAATATGACCTTACACTCAGGAAGGCAGATTGGTTTTTATCGGGGGGGGGGGGGGCGGCAATCGGGGATTTTTTTACGATGAGAGTGGCTCTGTTTGAAGGGCGTAATTTTTTTTCATTCGAGGACCGATTTCAAGATGAAACTGCAATTTTAAAATTTCAAAAAAATGAAAATGAATGGAAAAGTTATGTTTTAACAGTGGAAAATGTAAAAAATGAAACAGCTTTGTTCCAAAAGAAGTTAAAGTAGAAAAAAACCCACTGGCTTTTCACACTTTTTTATTTTAAAAAGATATGCCCGCTACGCTCGCTTGCTCGCAGAAATTTAGTGCAAAATAGCAAAAGAAATTAACACGTTAAAGATTTACTGATGTGCTAAAGATGAACATTTTGTAGCTGAAGATCAACATTTTCTAGCTGAAGATCATCATTTTCTAGCTGAAGATTAACATTTTCTAGCTGAAGATCATCATTTTCTAGCTGAAGAGATCAACATATTCTCTATCTGAAGATTATCATTTTCTAGCTGAAGATCATCATTTTGTAGCTGAAGATCATCATTTTCTACCTGAAGATAAACTTTTTGTAGATTAAATTTTCCCAAAAACATCCATGGAGCTTAGCATTTAGTCATTATTGTAGTGGCGCCGTCCGGAGAGGGAGATAAAAACAAAATAAATATCTATTCAGCCACCTTGAAACATTGAATCAAAATTTTTCCGCAAACCTTTTGAGAATTACTGTAGTAGACCTATATATGGTCCCTAATGTATATAAGTATGATGTTCAATAGAATAAATATAGATTCTATAGACATTCTAACAAACATGTTTTTTAATGTTTGTTTTCTCCGACTGATTCCTACTCCATATTTTTATTATGTTTGCTTTTGTGTTAAAAGTAAAAAAAAGTAACCATAGAGAATGTATGAAATCATTATAGAAAACAAACTTGTAAAATTGCATCTTGGAGACATTTTTTTTTATAATTGTTAAAAAAAATTATTTCAGTTATTATTTTTAATATATTTTTTTTATATAAAATTTTTTTTTCTTCCTTTAATAATGGAAATAAAAATACAATGTTAAGTTTGGTCTGATGATGGACATTGATTTTAATGGGAGAGAGAGAGAGAGAAGATTGGGTGATGAGGAGGAATTGAGTTCATTCAACCAATGAACAAATAATGATCCCATATTATGAGAGAGAGAGAGAGAGAGAGAGAGAGAGAGAGAGAGAGAGAGAGAGAGAGAGAGAGAGAAATTGGACATTTTTTTAGATTTGTCTAATTAGATATTAAAGAGGGCGCGGCGCACGCGCGCGCACAATTATAATGTATATATGAAATCTAGAGCAACCGCAATTATTAATTATGCTTTTTATTTTAGAACGATGGTTAGAGACTAGAAGTTTTTTCTAGTCGTTAGCCTCTTGTCAATTATAAAACTCTAGCCTCTAACCAGTATTTTTTAATTGGAGAGAAGAAAAAAAAGCATATTCGTGTTTGCTGTATATGTTACCTTGTTCATTAGACCAAAAGTGGAAACAAAAATTGTTTTTTGTTGTTTGTATAACCATCTGAAAAAAAGGTGACATTCAAGTATGTCTTTTTAAAAGTTTCTTATAATTGTTTAAGGTGGCTGAATATATATTTATTTTGTTTTTTATCCGCCTGATGTGGCTCTATAGGAGAGGTCTCTTTCCTCCAAACCGCAGGTTTTGAGAAAATTAATATTTATCAAGTGAACATTTTTCAGCAGAAACATTACAAAAAAAAATTCAAAGTGTTTTAGAAACTAGAATAGTTGGTGAATAATACTAAAAAATTTTTTTCATGATGATATTTTTGAAAATAAAGTTTTTACGACAGTTTTAAAATGGCGAAAGTAGTTTTTTCATGAATTATTAATGGAAAAAAGCCTAAAAATGGGTCATTTACATAATGTTGTTTCTAAACAATGTTCGCTTGACATTTTCGCGTCCGAATTTTACAAAAAAAAAACATCTATAGAACTTAGCATTAGCCACTGCAGTACTGCATGGCGCAATTCTGGGATACAAAAGCAAAATAAATATCTATTCAGCCACCTTAATGTGGTTTTAAAGCATAGACGCAACTGGAACTGTTGATTATTGTGTCTTTTCAGGTACAAAATGAAGAGAAACTTGAATGTGTTTTAGATACTAGAAGGGCCGTAGCTCATGCAAATCATTCAATGATACAGTATTTTCATGTTGATAATCTTTCAAAGTAAGCTTTTTATAGCAGTTCGAAAATAACCTACCTTTTAAGCAGATGATATTTTTTAATTTTTTTTTTCATATAAAAAGTTTATTTTGAAATATTTATCAACATGAAAATCACCAATTAAGTTTTTTAGTTTCTCTTAATTTTTGCTATTCTGAAAGATAAGAGAATAATCAGAATTGAAAAATCAGTTCTGTTAATAAACTATCTTGGAACAAAGTTATATTATGTATATACTGACATGCTCGCAACTGAAAATGGCGTCCATGATGTGTCACAAATCAAATTGTGTGGCAACTGGTTTTTTATAGTAAAAACAAATGTTGTTAATGATGAAAGAAAAAAGTAATCTTGGTTTCACTTTTACTCAAGATTTACTACTGTTGTTTGTAGTGTTAAGAAGTAAGCATGTATGCTATAGAAAAGCCTCATAAAGACTATTATTGTAGAAATCTAGTGAATGGAATGTGTTGATTGTGACCAACAATTTTGGAGCCATTGGTGGGTGGGTGTCTTTAGAATTTAGCCAGGATCCTCCTATTTAGTTTAGATTATTTCCTTTTTTATGTCTTATTGTGTTTTTCCTATGTAATAGATTGGTGAGAGAGAGAGAGAGGCTTCCAAGTATTACAATATTATGAAACAATCTCTTCTTTTCTCGGAGAACAATGACAGGAATGTGGTTCCTTTATATATATATATTTTTCTATCAGTGAAGTTCACCATAGTGAACTCTTAACAATTAGTTTTGATCAACCATTGGATAGAGAGATAAATAGAGGGGGTGGGCCGAGATAGATAGATAGATAGATAGAGATTTTTTGGTATGTGACCGCACATTTTTGTGTGTCACTTGTCACTTCCGTTTGTCAGTGTCGCAAATTGCTTACGAAATTTGTTTTTAAACTCTGTAATATAAACACAATCTGTGTTTTGTGTGTGTGGGTGAAAGTTATTAGTAAAAATTGACATTTTTCTAGTAACTTAATAAGTTAGTAATTTAATAAAGCAATATGTTACATATGAAACACAAGGCAATTTTTATAATTCATTTTTTTTTTACTTTGTTTTGAATGAAAAAAAAAAAATGAAACTTTTATCAAAGTTTCGTGAAAATGATTCAGAATTAAGAGATTATTATTATTTTTTAAAGGAATAATAGAATAACAATTGGTCCACTTACACTTATGTAAATTTATTGGATGCAATTGAAAAGTAAAGACATTTATGCCGTAAAAAATTAGGAGGGATGATTGCTTCAGTTTCTAGATAATTTTTTAAAAGAAAAGATTTTCCGGATGTGCTTGATTCTGTCATTTTCTTCTTAAATATAAGATCATAGAAAAAGCCTCATAAATGGATGCCATTTTGTAAACATGATATCTGCATATACACATTTTTTTTGGCATTCTGAATCAATTTCATCTTCTTGAGAAAACAAGTATGTGGATTTATTTTCATGCTTGCTTTATTGGTTTACATTTTTTGGGGATATGTTTTCTTTAAAGACGGCCCCACCCACATGTTGTTTCCGGATGCTACTTTTCTGTTTTCTTCACAGATAAATAGCTTTTTTTTTGCGTTTCCGATAGGGATCATAAGTGAATCTTTCATTTCTTGAGCTTACAAATAGGTATTTCGTTCAAGTAGGCGACAATAGATTGATTTTCCATTCTTGTTGACAATGTCCAAGAAAGATGTTTTTTCTTTTCTCTAATATACAATAAAAAAATAACCATAGGAACTCTATTGTTATTTGCTTTTTATAGATTTTTATCTTCTATTTTTAGATTATTTCTTTATTTTTGAATGGATTTTTTAAAAAAAAAATATAATTTTAAAAATCTACATAAAATACTAGATTTGTTTTTTGTTTTTGGATCAAAATATACAACAAGAATAAACACAGATAGTTATTTTATTATTTTCAATCTACTTTTTCTAACTTTAGGTGCTTTTAATACGAGGTCGGCATTAATAATTTCTGAATCTTATAATTTGACATCATTAAAAATTAACGAATAAAAATAAGCATTTGGCGTGTGACGTCACACAAAGAGAGAGAGAGAGAGAGAAAGTTATTATTGGTAACTCATAGATTATAATGGTATCAAATGTTGTTGAATCATTTATGATGGGTTTTATTTTTCTTGGTTCTCTATGGAAAAGAAATGAGGGAGGGGGAGGGGGAGGGAGAGAGAGAGATTTGGGGGGAAAAGACAAAAGTGAACTTTTCTGTTTTCTCGCCGACTTTTCTCCCCAACTTTTCTCCTCTTCTCCCCCTCAGTTGCCCCAATAGTTACTCTCTGCAGTGCATTAAAAGTTTAATAATACATGAGTTCAGAGAGTTTTGATGGCGTTTTCATCACTTTTCACTATCCAGCCATATATAGGTTAATAGTAGAAAGTAAAAAAAAAATATATAAAAAACTAGAAAGGTTGAAAGTTTGACATTTAGAAATAAGAAAAGACACACACACATTGAAGTCTTTTATTTTGTGTGTGTTTGTGTCTTTGTACCCTTTTTTTTGGCAACAAAATTACTTTCAAGTGATGTTAGAACTATTTATATATTGGTTACCTTTATATATATATATATGTTACTGTCAATCTGCGGAATCAGCCAATCTGCGGATTGCCTAGGCATTCTGCAGAACAACCAACCTGCTAGTGAATCTGTAAAATTCAACACCTAAAATGTATATTGAATTTTGCAGATTCACTAGCAGTTTGGTTGCTTTTTGCAGGTTGTCTAGACAATCTACAGATTGACTGATTCCGCAGATTGACAGTAACATATATATAAAACTTAAATGAAAAAATAATAATGAAAAGTGAGTGCAGATGAAATGTTTATAAAGGTGGCCCCCTGTGGCGTTTACATTTTCTACACCACGCAATGGGTCTCTTTTTTTTTTTGTTCTCTTTTGTTTATTATTGCCGGTTGGCGCCTTCCGGTTTCTGTCATTACCAGCCGTTAGTTTTCTAGTTTTTTTTTCCCTCTCTTCTCTCTTGTTTGTCAATTGTCCAGAGATATATATGGATTATATGAATTTGACATGTTGTATATATGTGTGTATTTGTATTTTATCCGTTTGTCATTGTCATCTTTTTTATGTATGTATGTATGTATACCTTTGAAATGTATCATGATAGAAAATTTGTGTGGTTTTTTTTTACTATTATCCGCATGTAAATGCGGCTACGATTATACTTCAAGCTAAAGTAAAAAAAAAGGTATAGAAATTGAGTGTGGGCTTTTGATGGAAGGGATAAAAGAAGGGAATTGGGTGGAGGAAGAATAAAGATGCGGATGACATCACCCTTAGGGGCCATGTTGACGACAAGGCTTAACTTAGATTCTTTACATTAATACTGGAATCGGGAGAGAACACACTCTCTAAACCGAATCGAAATACTTGTGTGTGTGTGTGT
Organism: Brachycybe producta; assembly: GCA_036925085.1. Lineage (NCBI taxonomy): Eukaryota > Metazoa > Arthropoda > Diplopoda > Playtdesmida > Andrognathidae > Brachycybe > Brachycybe producta. The sequence goes on along the minus strand of JAUPFP010000024.1, from coordinate 2,852,579 downwards.
GTTTTTTTAACAGGAAACTGTACTTTACTTAGTTTTGGCAATTTAATCTCTGTATATTTAGAAAATCTTGTAGGTGTTTTAGTTGATTTAATTTAATTAAACTTTTGATAAAATCTTAGAAAAAAATGAGAAACATTTTTAATTCGATTTTAATTTTTATGATTTGTAAATCTGTAATTTTTTTTTTCTTTAAAAAAAAATAGTTTTTGACAAGCTTAAAACGTCAAACAAAGCACATTTTGAATTTGAAAAATTACTCTTCAAGCAGCCAAGAAGGCCTGTGGCAAACGGACAAAAATCTAATTTGCAGCATACTTGAATGCATTGTCAAAATCCAAAGATATAAAAACACCCGATAACAATTGCAATTTCTTCTGGTGTAGCTGACAAAATTAAGGACTCTATAATACAAGTTTAATTTGTTTGAAATGTGAAATTTCATTTTAAACTGAATAAAAATTCTTGAAGAAAAAAAAAACGCATTGAGAGTGATATTCGTTTTCTGAAAGTAGGCAATCACTGCTTTCTTTTATGCTAACAGTGATTATTGCCCTTTTTCAGGGGAAATTTGAAAAGAAAAATCTCAATTGAGACAATTGTCGCCCCTGAAAGAGGCAATCACTGCTAGCATTTATTTTAATGCTAGCATTTATTTTAATGCTAGCAGTGAATGCCTATTTTAAAGGGCTAGCATCTTCTCAACGTTATTATATTGTCTAAATGCGTTTTTTTTTGTCAGTTAAAAAGTAAACAATTTCACATTAAATTGTCTTTTTCAAATCACAGAAATATATAGGCATTTATAGGCAGTTGTTTTAAATATGTTTTTACGTTTGTAGTTTTCTGAATGTGTTGTCTCTTTTTTTTTCATTTTCTGAAAAAAACCAGTAGCAGATTTTATTTTCAGTTAGGATTTTATTGAAAATAAAAGAGAAAAAGTTTCTGATCGATAATAACCAGTTTTATCCAGGTAGAAAAAAAGGTAGATTGTATTGATTATCCGTCAAGAAGTTTGGCAGCTACTGTGCAACCACCACCTACTTTTTTCCCCCTATCCTCCTCCTCCTCCTCTCTTAAAATAGCCTTATGTATTATTATCTATTGTTAATATTCGTTCATATTTGATGTTGAAGCCATTTTTGAAGGCCTCTTTTTTTTTGTTCCCTTCATACATACAGAGTGTCTCATAAAAATGTATACACATTTTGGTTGTTAATAACTGCCATGTAGTGATGAGCAATTTCATAAAATTTATTTTGTTGAAATATTTCATGAAATATTTTTTATGAAATTTATTTTGTTGAAATATTTCCTGAAATATTTTTATGAAATTTATGAAAAGTTGTGAAATATATTTATGAAATTTATGAAAAGTTGTGAAATATATTTATGAAATTTATGAAAAGTTGTGAAATATATTTATGAAATTTATGAAAAGTTGTGAAATATATTTATGAAATTTATGAAAAGTTCTGAAATATTTTCTGAAATTTATGAAAAGTTGTGAAATATATTGAAAAGTTGTTAAAATGAATTGAAATCCATTAAATAAAACAAGATACTTGCATCAGTTTACATTAACTTTATATACTAATGGTATACATGGTTATTTTTCACATAATATGACTAATGATTATAGAATAATTAAACATATTTTGGTCATTAAAAAAAATCCATTTATCTAAAAATGATTGAAGAAAATGAAACAGATTTCAAAAACTTTGAACAAAAAATTGACACAAATGGTATAAAATTAAACATGTTTAAAAGACTCTCCTATGAACCAATTAAAATCGCCATTTTTCTCATTTACGGTTTCAGTATTTAGAAACAGGTTTTTTAAAAACAAATATCACATTTTTTTTTTAAATATTTCAAACTCAAATCATGTGAAATATTTCGATGAAATGAAATATTTCAATGGCACATCACTATTGTCATGTTTATTACTTTAAATTTAATTTAATAATTTTTATAAATTTTCTTCTTAACTCTTTTTGATTTCTTGTCATTGTTGTATAAACTGATAGAAATTGATGAGAATTGTCCGGACAATTACAAGAAATATGTTAATTGATTGTTTGCAAATTAGTATATCACTGTTGTCAGCATAATTACCTTGATGAGAATGAAGGACATTTTGAAACACTTTGAGATTAAAATGCATCATTTAAAAATAAAAAAATGCAAATGCTGTTATATCTAATTTTTTTTTTATTATAACAACTACTCTTAAATTTAAAATAATTCACACCAATACATAATTGTTAATTGTTTGCCACCAAATTGTAGCCTCTCAATTTTGGTATGTTGGAGTTATATACATTACATATATATTATGTAAGCCTATACGGTAGCCTCTCTCCTTTTGGTTTGTACACAAAATTGAAGTTTAATTTTGACTGTTGTTATTCCATTTTTAGGGGGAATTTTCACTCTTTTATGGCTTTACAATTAAGAACTAATTAACTGTGTTATTTCTAAAATAATAAAATTAAATTTCAGAAAATAAACATGGCTGTTGTATACATTTTTTGGAAGAGGACACACACACACACACTCTGTATATACAGTATTTGAGGTGGGGGTGCAGTTTAGGTGTGTTTCTGTGTCCCATTAGCAGGTTAGTGACGATATCGATAAGAATCTTCCTCCCCGTTGTTGTTTTTGTTGGGTTCTCTCTTATTTATCACCCTCTTGGTAACCAACCATACATGAAAAACGACAATAATAATGATTCACACCATTCAGGGTAGATTAATTCGAGGGAGAAGGAGGAGTAGGAGGATATTTTTTAGTGGGTTATTATAGAAAATGATGCATGTGTTTTCATTGATTTTGCATATATTTTTGAAACAACATTTGAACCACGCCTGAGTTGTTGTTGTTTTTTTTTTCTCTTCTGTTCTCCCTTTATGTATATTTTTTTTCAGTTCATTTCGATTTCGAAAACCTATATAGTTAATTGGGTTTCTGTTGACTATTATTTTTTGGTTGTTGGTGCCAGTGTTTGCACGCAAATGCAAAAATGCATTTTTGCAATTATCAATTTTTGTTTTGTTTTGTTTGGAATTGTTCTGTTAGTAATCAAATTTGTATTGTTTTAAAATATTTTTTTTTAGTCTGAGTGCATTTTGTTCTATTTATAGCTTGGTTCATTTTTATATGCATTTTAGTAGAGGTGGGGGACGAATCCTAAATTTTCTCGAATCCGAATCCGAATCCTAAAAGGTTCTCGACTCTCTCGAATCCTTCCTATAAGAATCCTACATTATTCATTAAGAAGCTACAACTAAATGAAATAATATTTTAAATATTAAATTATTAATAATAAAAAAAACAAGTGTGGCTTCACTTAGGGTCGCCACAAGGTGATGATATTGGTGATCTGGATACAACACCGAAACTGCAACAATCGCCGGTTTTTTTAACCTCCATTGTTCTTTAGAGCAATGGAGGTATATAGGATCATGCAAGAAAAGGGGCCAAAAGGATGTCTGTATGTCTGTGTATGTGTGTGTGTCCGGAACTCCGATGTTGTGGGTCGAACAATTCAAGAACGGAATGAGATAAAGACATGCAGTATTTTTTATTTGATTCAGTGGTTCAATATGATGCTCCTGACAAACAATTATAAAATTTTACCCAGGGGTTATTTTTTTGTGAATTTTTTAGAAACAAATTTTGAGTTTTTGGTCATAATTTTTTGTGGGTCGAACAACTCGAAAACGGTGCCACCTACAACAAAATATCATCAGACCTAAACTGATGTACACATTCTGACAATGAAACTGGAGATATATGAAATACATGTGCGTACACATGTAACATTGAAAGAAAGTTGGTTATTTGATACATGAAAGCATATATTACAGCAATGGAGGTCTATAGGGTTCCTTGAATCCCTTGTTTTGTTTGTGAATTGCTTCTATTGGACGTCAATGGAGTTAAAACTAATTTTATTAACGTTTTTAACAGGTTTTTTTAAGGTTAGGATTCGAAAGATTCGAAAGACGAAAAAAACGTGAAGATTCGAGTTTTCGAATCTCGAATATTTTTTAAGGTTCGCGGAATTCTTATGGCCCATTCCTATCAAAAACGTTGCTTAAAATGAAGTTAAGTTTAAAAAGCAAGACAAAACTCTCTATAGTATGTTTATGGTGATTTTTTAAGTATAGCTTTGTTTAGGTTTTACGTTGGCATAAAAGTAACGTTTTGGAATACGAGAAACTGAATCACGTATTACAAGTACAAAAAATACTTATGATAGGTTTAAGACTATGAAATATCATGTAATAATTGAATTTTATTCGAATATTTACCAAGCTTCGAATGAAAACTAATGATCTCTTTAATTTCAAATTGTCATAAATAGTTTATTTTGAAAGATGTGAACATAAAATTATCTTGGAATTGATTCAGTTACTCTTTTAGTTTCTAAAAATGCAATTTTTATTTTCATATATTGCAATGGCTCTTAATTATAATCACTTATAATAAAGTCAAAAGAAAATCTTATGATAGTTTTAATTTTTTTTTAAATGTCGTAAGTCGATTTGTTTTTTGAATTTTCACCAAACTTCAAATGAAAAACGGTGATCTCTTAATTTCAAATCGTCATAAATAGTAGGCCCTATTAGTTTGAGTGATTCAGAGTTACTCTTCTAGTCTTTTAAAAACGCAAAATTTTTATTTCATATTTTGCAATGACTTGTTATTAGGTCTGTATATTCGTTATTGCGTTTTTTATATAATTTGTTTCCTGTATGACGTAATTAGGGTTTTGGGGAGGTGGCACACGAGAGGCTTGGAAAGGTGAGATTGTGTGTGAGCGAGGGAGAGAAAGAAATAAAGAGAGAGAGAGAGAGAGAGAGAGAGAGAGAGAGAGAGAGAGAGAGAGAGAGAGAGAGAGATGGAAAACAAATGAAATTTTGAAGCCCAATTAATTGAGAAGCTGTACCTGGCATGACTAAGTGAACAGTGTTTAATGTTGGTTAGAATACATTGTTTCCTCACAGTCATAAAAACGTTGATTAGTATTATAGGACTATAATCCCAACAATCCTCTAAGGGACAGTGTTTATTACTACTTGTCCCCCTCCTTCTCCCCTCGATCTATTTTCTATCTCCCCTCAGCTTCCTATTCACAACAATACTTGGTCATTGATGTTACCTACATAATTGAGAATGCGTTCAGTTACTAAGCGTATTTGAAATGACTTTTGAGCAGCTTGTTATGTCTATAAGGCCACAATGTCCATCTCAAAATTTCATTAATGATTCAAAATGGAACATAGTTTTTTACGCATGAATTGGCACCTTATATCGTAACAAGCTCTTCAAGAAACTTCAAAAGCGCTTTAAAACTGAACGCACTATTAGTCCATCTATAATGCATAATTATGGGTGCAATCGGAAACTAAAAAAATATTTCTTTAAGTGTTGTAGAAGAGTCTAGAAGAAGAATTGCTCCAACTTCTAAACATTAAAAGATGGATTTCCGGATGTGCTTGATTGATTTATTTGATATTTTCTTCTTAAAAAAAGAGGTCATGGAATGTTTCCGCATGTGAGGAAACTGTAGTAAAAAAATGATGAATACAGTAAGCACATGCTTTTAAGAATACAAGTAGATCATTTATTTTGTGCGTGTAGCGTTAGATGGCGCCACTAGCCCTCCTTCCATAGATCTATACTGCTGACACTCACCTTCCTTTTTTTTTCCATGTGGCAAACTTTAAATTGCGTCATCGCTGTTTCTACACGTGCTCTCTTCACTTATATTGTGTTTTGGGTATAAGTTTGTCACGTGCTCTGATAATTAAGGTTGTTTTGGACGCTTTTAGAGCTTAAAAGGGTGCATTCGATTTCAACTTAATTGGCACGTGTGGAGTTTGACACCTATGGAGGTTGTTGCAGGCGCCATCTACCTTGCATTTACACAAGTATTTTTTATGGAGCCCTCTTAAATTCTCACCTTCGCTTTCTTTAACCTTTTCGAGAAAGCAAAGTATGCTGTATTAGATGCTTTGAGAAGAGTAGGTGGAGCTAGCACAGTTTCCGGACACGTTTTTTTTCTAGCCTAGCCTCATATTATGTTGATTCCAGATGCTACTTTTCTGTTTGTTTGTTTTTTACATTTAATAATAGGTTTTTCTTCATTTTTCGAAGGTGTCTTTTATGTTTATTTGATGCCATTTTGCAAAATGACCAAATATTGTCAAAATTGGAACTAAAATAGAAACTTTTGAGAGGATACCCTCATTACATGAAGAGTTTAAAATAAAATGTTTTGGTGTTTGGGTGTTAGGAGTTTTTTTTTATATAATAAAGTGTATTTTGGTACTTAAATCTAGAAGAAGAAGAAAATGAAATATACGAAGTGGTGGAGGGGGCTTGATGTATGTATGCCTATGTAACAGAGGGACCCATTTCGTATTTTTCTTATATGTTTTTTTTTTCTTTCTCTGATCTCCTGTCGTGAAATAAAAGTTTATGACTCGAACACGTCATGGGTTTTTTTTTGCAACATGGTTGGTTTTGAATAATGCAAGGTGCAATTTCCAGGCGTTCTAGAGAAAACTAAGACAGTTGCCATGATACATCAAATGGTCTTTGGATGAGTTTTGTCAGTCAGGTTTAAGACCAATGATTTCATTGAGAAAGGGCCCTGTTTCTACTTTGCAACAATTATTAAACGATGCAAAATGATGGTTGACTTTAGTTAAATTAGTTAAACAGTATAATGTCACTATTAGGAGAAAAAATAAAGGCTCAAACGTGGCCCACCGTGGCGGACCACTAGATAAGTTGTCGCTCCAAATGCGGACCACCTACAGTACCTTAAAAATGGCTACTACGCATACAATTACGCAAGTAGCCATGAGCTAGTTTGTTTGCCTTATTTAGAGCACAATGGCGGTTACAATAAAGTTAATGTTCATTTAGCAGACTATAATATGTTTTTTTCTGTGTTTGGTAACTTCCGTTTTGACCGTTGGAGTGTAAAATATTTTTTTTTTCTTAACGGTCCTGGGTGCGGACCACCTCTGGCACACCGTTGCGGACCACAGTTTGAGAAGCACTGTGTTAGGTTAATTAAGGCGAGAAAAATCCATAATTATAATTAAACCATAAATTGCCACTTCTCATCAATATTTACATCGTAATGATGTTATTTTGAGGTAAAAAGCTACATAATTAATCTAATCTACATGTAATTAAAATGCATTGCCATTACCTGAAATAATGAATAATTAAAGGAAATGCTAAAATAGAAACTGACCACCACTCCAAAACCTCAAAAAGAACTCTGTAACAAATGACCCTTAATGCGTTGTTTCCATTGGGGTTTGAAAATTCAAACTTTTTTCAATATTTCACCTGGTAAAAAATAGAAGAACCATTGCTGCCACCGCCCATTCACTATCATATACAAAGGCCACGTTTGTTCTATTTTTCACCAGTTGAAATTTTGAAAAAAGTTTGAATTTTCGCTCCAGTGGAAACAAGGCCTTAATAAGCTGAAATTATTCAACTTTTATTTTGAATTTACATCTAGTTTGAAATGCATTTTCATCCTCATTTTTTGTCAGCTAGGATATAGTTGCGCGCCTCCCCTCTGCCCAATGCTGCTTAAAACATTGCGCCCTCTTAAAATGCGCCCTCGACACGTCCTGCGCCCTCCGCTTCTCCACAATCTCAGAGGCTGCGGGTCCCCAGCCTATGTCTCTGATTTTTGTCAAGTGGAAACAGTGCCTTAGAAGAAAAAGAAGAAAAAAAAAAGAAGCAAAAGTGAACATGACGAAAAGAAATGGAAGTAAGACACAAGTTGAATGAAAAATCCTGTAGAAAATCTACGGAAACTTCAGCAATGAGTTTTTTTCTCTTTTTATCATAATAATACCAAAGAAGAAAAAAAAAGAAAGTAAGCCTTTTCCTAATCAAAGGTTTTGCGCGTGTTCAAAATTACAATTTCTCGATTACGTTTTCCCAGTACAGGCAATACATATATATCTTTATTTTATGACCATCCTTTTGTTTTGTTTGGAGAAAAAACAGGTCTAAAGGAGGGAAATCTACGAAGAGAAGAAGGGGATTTTGAAAATTTTTCAGGGGTTGTGTGTGTGTGTTTTATGTATGATTCAGGGCATTTCTAGACGATCAATATCATGAATTTTTAAACAGTGTATTTTACTTGAAAAAGACAGATACGGACGGATCAACCAACCAGCTGGAAGGTACATTTTTTTTTTCCAGTTGTTTTTTTTTTCCCAATAGAAAACCTAAGTCAGGAAACATATAGAGGTCTATTACCACAAGTCTTTTTTCAATGAAATTTCTTGTTTGTTTTTTTGTCTGCAAATGACCAATGTTTTATTTTGTATGTATTTAAAAAAAAAATATTGTGAACACATTAACTAGACATTGTCAAAACTTTAAAGTTTTAAACCATATTCAGGTGGCTGAATAGATAATTAGTTTTATTTCTCTCTGGACGGCGCCAATGCAGTTAGTTGCTAATGCTTTGCTCCGGAGACATAGTTTTTGTTGCAAAATTTAACACAAAAACGTTAAGCGAATGAAAAAAAAAATCAAATTTGTTTCAAAACTAGAATGGTAAAAGATTATGTTAAAAGTTTTTTTTTTCATGGAAATGTCTTAAAAAATAAACAATCAGTTTGAAAATGACCAATTTTTTGTTTTTTAGCATTATCACCAACTATTCTAGTTTCTAAAATACTTTTGAATTTTTTTCAAATATTAAAAACAAATCTCAAAATTTTCACTTCTAAGAATTAGTTCGATTTTCTGGTTACAAATTTTAGTTTTATGCGTTTTTTCACACATGTTGTTGTGTGTTCGTTTTTTTTTTTTTTTTGACTTCTCAAACTGTGAATGGGTTCGTTCTGATTAATGAGTTTGAATCGGCAATTCCCACACCAACTGCAGAATTTTAAGAGGGCAAAAAAGAAGAACCATAGTTAGGGTATCTAAAGTAAGAGAATGTGTAATTCCTCCTTTCTTCTTAGCCTATAAACGTCATATATTTGGGACTTCTGTTTTTTGACAAGTGTGTGTCATTATGTCCCTTCAACGTGTCTCTTCTCATTTTCTCCATTTTTTTGACTCTTCATTCCCTAAGTATGTTAACGTGCAAAGATACAGTTTGTCACAAAAATAGCACATTTGTGGTTTATACTATGATAATATGACGTCAACATACTATAATATTTGTGATCTTGTAGTACAAAATGAAAGAGATAGAAAGAGTGAAAGAGAACTGATTAATCAAGACACTTTACTTACTTTTTCCCTTCCCAATTGTACTTTATCAATTACACGGATCTTGCATTTCTAACTTTCCCATCTATCTCTCTCTCTCTCTCTCACTCTCTCTCTCCTTTCTAGTCTTGTCTTGATTCATTTGTCTTTTGCCAATCTTTAGTAAAAGATCTAACCTGTTCACAGGGAATTGCAATATGTTTCCTTATTTCTCTCTCCTCCCCATTTTCTACCCTCTTTACTCATGTATTTATCTTAATCTAGTTCAGAGAAAATCCTCAATTCCTTTTCTCATTTATCTTATATTTATACAAAGAATAGAGAGAGAGAGAGAGAGAGAGAGAGAGAAAGAGAGAGAGAGAGAGAGAGAGAGAGAATGAAAATGTGTTGACACATTTCTAAACTTTTCAAAACTTATTTTATGTGAAAAGTAGGACTTTATATAAATGGTAAGGCTTTTTTGAACTTCATAGGTCTGCTGAGCCTTCAAGGCCTTATGGGCCTTGGTAGGTTTTTAAGAAAGTTCTTTCTGTCCATGGATTTTATGGAATTTTATGGAATTTTATTGGCCTGGTGGTGGTGAGCCTCATGAACTTCAGTGGAGCTTATGGGCTTCATAGTTCTTGGTGAGCTTTGTAGGTCTTATGAACCTCTGGTAGGCTTCTGAAAAAGTTTTGTCCATGGAATTTGTGGACCACATGGACCTTGTATGTTTTATTGGCCTGTGGTGGGCCTTATGGTGTTGGTAAGCAATGAGCTCACTAATACTTTTTGGGCTTAGCGGGGCTGAGCTATTCTGAGCTGAGCTTTAATTTTGTTTATAAAATGTAGGTCTTTACTGAAAAATACCTATAAAAATAGAAAACAGGTTTAAACCAACCAGAATAAAGCATGTGGCCATTTTGTTTACATGTAGCTAATACTAAAAAAAAAATTGTTGTTGTTGTTGGTTTTGGTGGTTCCCAATGGATTTTAACCATCATTTCATCCATCTAATTGAACCAACGCAATCTAGATTAAATTTTTATCCAAGCATTACATGATAATTAAATTTGTGCAATACCCGAACAATCTTAAGGACCTTTTTTGTTGTTGGTTAGTTTCTTATCCTTGAAATATTATGAAAAATAGGGTGTAATATATAGGGAAGAGGTGGTTGTGTGTGGAAGAAGAGGAAGAGGAGGAGGTAGAGGGGTTAATCTAATGAAGAAGAATAAGAAGAAGAGGGATTTATAAGAGACTACCTGTTTTGCATATTCGTTTTCAAGTACTTTATGGGATATGATGAAAAAAAGAAAAGAACCTCTGTATTTTTGCCATCAAATTGGAGGTTGTTGTTAATTGGCTCCCACCATTCTATCATATATTATTATTATTATATTCTTGATGTTTATATATAAAATAAAAATAAAAAGTAAATATTAAAAATGTTTCCATCAGGATTATATACTGTATACATATAATAATGTGATTTACATTATATTTATATGCAAATGTATGTGCGCGTTATGATGGAAAGTGCTAACGAGGGGGTTGTTTTAGTTCATTATAAGCATTTTGACCAAAAGAGAAATTTTACATTGAAGTATTGGTATTTTTGATTGAAGTAGGTGAAAAAAATTTGAATTGATAAAGTGTCTATGGTTTTTGTATTGCCTAATGCGCTGTGGCAAAAGTGATCAGCATTTTGGCAATAAAAATTGGTAATTGAGAGAAGAATAGAGAAAAAATCAGATAGGATTAATATACAGGATGGGGTGGAGGTCGGTTGAAGGGGTGGAAATAATGTATCTAATAATAATAATGTTCGGGGGAGAGGGGAAAACTTATAATAAAGATTGAGGGAGAAAAGAGGGAGGGGGGGGGGGTTCTCTTCTCTCTCCCCTCTTCGACAATTTTTCTCTACCCCCCCCCCCCCAACTTACTCATCATTAAGCTGCCTACATCCCAATATATAGTAGAATTTTTTTAAAACTACTTTGTATTATATATTCAAGCATCTATATCTCATTAATATTCATGAGGGACCCACTGTGTGTGTGTCGAATTTAAGGGGATCTGGTATTTGCCATGCAAATGTTTCGGAACGTTTTCTCTCTATCCCTCTTTTTTTTTACCTTAACCCGGGTAAAAATCACTTGGATGGAATTAATAGAAATCTACACCTTTTAAGCTGGATGCAGACGATCAATTCTTTGCTTGTCAATTCAATTCAAATTCAACTCTCGGTACATCTTGTGTAATGTATGATACGGAGGATAAATTCCAATTATAAAATGATTGTTATTTAGACAAATCATCAGTGTGAATTTGTCTTAAAATAAAAACTATTGCTTGTTAATCCTGGATTGTTGTCTCTCCATTTCTGGTCTCATTTTTTTTTTTTTGGTTTTCTATTGAAAAATTGTTATGCAACAAAGAGCCGATTTGTTTCTCTTTTTAACTAATTGCTCAAGTTTCCTTTCAATTATTGCAATCATCACAAACAAATGCATATGTTTTCACCACGTTATAAAGCTTATATATATCAACGCATCCATTTTTTTTTAGGTCAATCCAAAAATTGAAGTGGATTTATCGTCGAACAGAAAGTTCGAGCAAAGATTGAAAAGTAATAAAAGTTGGATTTAATTAACAAAATTCACTATCTACACGATCAAATTTGACTTGTTAATCCTGGATTGTCTGTCAAAATTGCCGTAGACGTTCAAACCATTTCTGTTTCAATTTTTCCTTTGAAGTTTTATGCAACAAGAGCTTATTTATTTTATGTTTCCATCATTGCAAGCAGAACGATTGAAACAAATGCGTATTTTTTCACACTATAAGGCTTGTCAATTCACGCTACACATCATTAAGTTTTTTTTAAGTTCAATCAAAAGATTGAAGTGGATTTCTGATCAGTTTGTGCATAGATTGTAAACTAATTAATTTTCGATTTAATTAACAAAATCAACCACATACACGGTTAATTTTGACATTAAATATTCAGGATTGACAAGCCAAAAGTTGATCTTCCGTACCCAGTTTTAGCTTTAGTTTTTTTTGGGGGGGGGATGATGGGGGGGGGGGGGGGGCTAAAAACATTTATAAATACAATAAAGCTTGAAAAAAAAATATTTCACAAAACATTTTTTAAATTTGTAATTGAATTTTCTTTTTATCTTTGCAAAGATAACAGATTTTCACACAAGAAATAATTTTCTCAAGAAGAAATCATTCATTAATTAATTATATATCTATATGTAATTACATAAAAGACAACAAATATGGCAATTAATATTTTTTGTTCAAATTAACAGAGGTTTGTTTTTACATTCAATATGCACATAAAAATGACAAATATGTTTTTTTTTAATTAATTAATTAACTGCAACCATCAATATTTATTTTTTTATCAAAGTTTCACAATTTGTTTTCTTTGTTTTTAATTTTGACCAATTTGGTATTTCTAAAATTATTTGTAAAACTTGACAGAAATAATTCTTGTGGTCAAGTTAAATTTAATTAAATCATCAAAATATATTTTCACATAATTATTAATTTACATATCGATAACAATTATCATCATCATCATCATAACTTGAAAGAGATTATTTTATACATACATATATACTGTACATGTATCAACATTGAATTACCATTAATTAGTCTAACTACAAGTATAATACAACACAAAACAGAAAACAAATAATTGAACAATAATAGCTTTTTATTATTATTATTATTTTGCTTGCTAATTAATTTCTACATAATCACAAAAATGGGAAACTTGTTTTATTTTACAAATATTTCTCCCAATTTGTTTGGCTTTTTAAGAGGCCCTACAAACCGTGTTTTATTTGCAATGATACGGTCTAAATTTCAAAAACCAAACTTTCGGTATATACTTGAACTTCAACTTTGAACTCTCTGATTAGGGGTTCCAATATAGAAATATAGGCCTATTAAAAATAACAGGTATTTTTACTCTTCTTAAACTGTATTCGAAACCCTGTTTCTTAAAGAGAAGTCCACACGCGTAATGCCTTTATACACCGTTTTGCCTGCGCAGGTCAAGACATTGCACGCCACAGGCAAGTGTGGCCAGCACTAAAGTTTCGTTTGCCCTTCTCTTTCATGAAGCGGCATCAATTTCTAATTGGTATGATGGGTTGGGCAAACGACATTTTAGTGCTGGGGAACACTTGCCTGTTTTGTGCAGGCCTGTGTGTCGACAGAAAAACCGTGCAATTATGGTGAACGGCGCGGATAACTGAAAAACTGAGGCCGCGAGAGCTCAGTTATCCGTGACCTGCACAGTTTTCCTTTGATTTTCTTAAACCTTAATTCAGGAATCAGGAATGTGTTTTTTTGTTATTGTTTGCAAATGTACAACTGTTTTGAAGGGCTTCTTAAAAATAATTTAGATTTTTTTTTTCTTACATTTTGCACTCTGTGCGGTTGGCGTAAAGTTTACAACCGAGCGCCAATGGAAGCTGGGCGGAAAGTGAACAGGGGTTGTTCGCCTTTGAGGGGCTAATTTAACGCCCATTTCAAAGTTGTCACACATAAACACATAATATACACACACACACACACACTCATATTCAGTATATATTTATATATTTAGGGAGAAGAAGAAAAAAAAACATCTATATTCTAGATATTTTACATTTGATACGAATTTTGAGATTTAATTTTGAAAAGAGAGAAAGAGAGAGAGAGAAAGCTTAAAATTAAATTAAAAACAATTAAAAAAAACATATTTTGTGTGTTGACAACTTAAAAATGGGCTAATTAAACACACATAACACATAGAATCACACAAGGTAACTTAAATATATTTATAATAGATATGTTAATTTGTTTTAGGCCTCTCTTTCTATAAAGTGCCTTTAAAAAACTACAGAAAAAAAAAATGACAACAAATAACAATTTAACAAAATCACAAAACTAGAAATTTTGTAATTACTGTATGTATACTAACGTAACAATAATTTCTGAATTTTTTTTCTCTCTATAAATAACCCATTTGAGAATGATATATTTTAAAATACACATTCACAGCTTTTATTTTCTTCACTAAACAAGTCCCCTATTTGATTAATTTATGTAATTAAGATCTTAACTAAATGACTATAACTACTTATACAACAAAGCCAAAACAAAAACAAACAAATTAATTACTGCTCTTAATTCACACTTTTGTTTTCTATATAATGTATGCATATCTATAGAATTAATTAACCTAATTTATAATGAAGATTGATATTCATATATTTTTTTAGTATACGGCTCTTAACAGAATCACAAAAACATCATAAGTACATATTATGTCCTATATTTATATAATATACTTTTTTATGCCTAATGATATAATTTGCTACAAATTGAAAAATTTGGTTTTAATTAACTACATTTAGAAAAGAAAAAAAAAAGACAATTTGCATAAATATGTACATTTATAGAATTTTATATTTTAAATTGGCCTAAAATATGCCAAAAATGATGAGTGGATGTGTTTTTGTTTGATAGGGCTATAAGATTAATTATTATTATTATTATTATTATACCAATCAAATCACATGACTAACATACTGGCTGCGTTCAGTTCTTAAGCGCTTTTTTGTTGTTGTTGTTGTTGTTAAAGCGATTTAGGAGTTGGCTATGTATGAGGCGCCGTTAATGTCAAACTTTCATCAATTATGGCCCATTTTTTTCATGTATATATGATAAACGCTTCATATATTATATCAAGCTTTTCATGTCGCTTCAAAAGCGCTTTGTAACTGAACGCGCCAACTAACATTAATAGTGCTTACGGAGACGTTTGCGAGCAAAAACGTAAACTTAAAAATGTTACCTATTTTAATCTCTATAGGTACCATTTATGTACTACAAGAATGTAACATACAAACAACAGGATAAACATACATTTAGTTATGTGTACTAGTTATTTTTGACTAGTAAATTAGTAATAAGCGTTTTTTGGGGAATTTTTCATTAAAGAATTAGATTAGATTCATTGATTTGTATCAATGTTTATGGGCATTTTCAGTTTTGAGTCATTCATTGTCTCCACTTGTACTCATGAGTCTGTAAATATTTTCATGAAAAAATATATACATGTGTCCAGATACATGTATAACATTTTTTTTACCTTTTCATTACAACATATTGTAGAAGAGGCATAACTAGGTTGAGGTGAGTGAGGCACTTGCCTTGGGGGAGAGGGGGCGCAAAGCTTAGGGGTGCAGAAATAAGGGTGCAAATTAACTAGAATGACTAGTGTGCAAAATTAGCCGGTTATGGCTCTGTGTTGTTCCAGCAATAAACAAATGCACATTTTTCTTTTATCTATATGCGCCAATGTCTTGTTTTTTTCTTTTTCTGCACATTTAAGAAACATAAATGTGTGTTTGCTGTTGAAGTGGACACTAGTCCAGAAACATTTTAGTTGCTTTTAGTTTTGCTACATTTTAATTGTTTTTTTTGCAACATTTTAATTGCTTTTGCAACATTTGAATTGCTTTTGCAACATTTGAATTGTTTTTGCAACATTTGAATTGTTTTTGCAACATTTGAATTGCTTTTGCAACATTTGAATTGCTTTTGCAACATTTGAATTGCTTTTGCAACATTTGAATTGCTTTTGCAACATTTGAATTGCTTTTGCAACATTTGAATTGCTTTTGCAACATGTGAATTGCTTTTGCAACATCTGAATTGCTTTTGCAACATCTGAATTGCTTTTGCAACATCTGAATTGCTTTTGCAACATCTTTCAGTGTCTCTAAAAAAAAGATTTTGTTGCCAAGGTCATATCGAAGACTCATGTATACAGGCTCATTAGTCTTAAGTGGATACATACCTTAAAACATGGAAAAAACACGAAACAATATAAGCCTATTAGTTCTAAATTTGCAAAACATAAATTTTTTAAATAAAAAAATGGGGAGCCCAAAATATCGCTATAGGTTATATATTTTCTTTTTTTAAAAAAAACATTCATTATTGCATACAGATAAAATCTATAAGGCAATTAATTAATTAAAATTTTTAACTTTTTTTTTCGTAACTGTAAACTAAGAATTATTTACACCTCTGTACAAATTACATTAAGTTAAAACGACATTGATTTGTGACTAAAAAAAGACATAAAAAATAAATTCAAATTAATATTCTTCAAACAAAAATATTACTTTTAAAGTTATTTTTTTAGTCTTTATTTAGGGTTGTAGCCATCTTAAACGGGTTCCATTTCTAAATAAGGTGAGGATTGGCGATGGAGGCTAGTTATTGGGCGATCAAGTGTGCCTTTAAGTTTACTAAACAAATGGTTACTAGTGGGGGAGAAATATGCTTTTTTCCATACCGTGAAAGAAAATAATTAGGGGCTGAGCGTGCCAGTGCCATGGAACACCGCCAGCATACTACAACCACATTTACCTAGAACAGTGTTTCTCAAACTTTTCTTAAAAAAATCCTACTGCGCATGCACTGGCACAGGTAGCTTTGAGCCAGTAACGGGCGACACTTTGTTCTCCTAATGAGCACAGTCTCAGTTGTATCAATAGCCTTAAGCCTGGAACACACTATGCATCGAATGCCTTGCAACGTTGGAGGAATGATACACACACACACACACACACACACACACACACACACACACAGTGTTACCGTGAAACGGATGCCGAGCGTCCAGCGTTCGACATTGGAAAGTATTGGACAAGACATTCGGGGTAGGTGTCGGTTCCTTATCCCGTGTCAAAGGGCCCCTCTAACATTGGAATGTGTTCACCTTATCATTCATGACTCGGCCACACAATTGCAAATGTACAAGTGTTCAACTGGCAAAAGCTGGGTGGTAAATATTGGGGACAAATATGGGTACAACATTGGATGGAACACTGGGACACATTGTGTGTCTCAGGCTTTTTTGTAACTTCCGTTCTGACAGGTTGGTGGAACAGACTAATCGTAAGAGTTATAGGACACTGAATAACCCACAGTTCATATCTAAAAGTGTAGGTCACCTAGTGACCTACAATTAAGTCTGTCCCGCCAGTTGGCTTGTAAAAACATTTTTTTCTCTATGGTTCCATCCGCGGACCATTCTAGCACACAACCCGTGGACCACAGTTTGAGAAACACTGAAGTAGAGTACTGCTAGCCTCCACCTCCAACCCTCGTCGTAGTCAGAGACTATGGTCTCGTTTGAGATGGAATACACACACATCCGTTATATATAGATGTTCGTTTTTTTATCAAAAAAATTTGAAGAATGTAATAATTTTTATATAATTTTTTGAAGTTGCGGTTTTTGAACACAATTTTACACAACAATCACATTATTTTATTTGAGTCAAAGAGATTCACTAAGAGAAACAAAACAAACAAAAAAAAGGGTGCTACTTTTCCTTTCTATCTTTTATATAAAATGAATGACAATAAACTAATTAGTAATTACCAAACACAAAAGAACAGAAAATAAATTAACCAACAAACAACAAAAAAAAAAATTCCAGAGAAAATTTAGAGAAAAAAAAATTGAAACATAGAGAGATTGTCTCGACAATTTGAAAGCGAGCATGCATTTCCAATTTAAATTAACATCTAGATTGCTTTTTGTTAAAATTTAATAAATTTATAATTAATAATTATTATTATTGCATTGAAAAATTTTTTTTTTCACAACAAACATACTCAACACTTAGAAATGAGAAAAAAGAGGAGGAGGCTAAAAAAAAACCAACAGGACAATTAATTAGCAAAGAGAAATAATTTAAAGATTTAAGATTTAATTTCTACTTCTGAATTAACTTGTTCCGAAATTCATTCAGTCAATCAGAAATGGTCCTAAGGTAGGGCCTACCTTCTACTATTAATAATACTCTACGTATATTTTAATATTTATTATTGAGTATTTGTGGGATTTTTTTTCCCCCGTAATAATATTGATCCTCAATGCTCATTTCTACTTCCATTTTGAAGTATTTTTTTTTTGTTTGATAAAATGGAAAAATGTCTACTTGATATTTTTTTTTTAATTATTACTTTTATCTTTGTGTTCATTTCTCTATAATTAAGTTTAATTACCGTGCTGCTACATTTTTTTTTCTCCCGATGAATAACAGTCATACCTCGGTTAACGATAGTTATTTGATTCTGAAAATCGTATCGTTAAACAAACAACAAAATCATTATTAACCCGAATCATCAATAAGGAGTTAAATGAAAATTGTAAAGGCGCTTCTTCAGTATACAAACAAAGCTATAGAATTTAAGATCAGTAACGTTATAGCAAGGTATCGTTCTCAAGAGTTAACGTTAAATTGAGGTGTGACTGTATATCTATTTAAAGTTTCTAAAGGTACATTTACACTGTAGACTTTTGTTGTTGTTAATTAATGCATTTTTTTGTTGTTGTTGTTGTTATTATACAAAGTTAATAAACAAACTTAATAATTTTAGAAAACATGTCTATGGTGTAAACGTACCATAAATGTACAATTCCATTGTTTAAAGGAATATGTTAGCGCTGTGAACATAAGTAGGAGCAGTCGCATTGTTAACAGATTATTGTCGTTTAGAAAAACCCGATTTTAAAAATATAATATGAAATTCATAATTACATTAAAAACATATATAATTAAGAAGACATTAAGTTTGTTTTATCCCATTTGAACGCTTCAAAAAAAAAAAAAGGAGAAAAAGCGTTGATTGCACCATCAACTGGCAAATTGTTTCTTTAGCCATAGTAACGGAGTAATAATGACGTGGCAGCCGGGTCAATGATAACCAAAAAACAAAATGAAGAACCCAATTTGCCAGTTGTAGGTGCAATCAAGGCTTTTTCTCCTTTTTTTTTTTTTTTGAAGCGTTCAAATGGGCTACAACAATTTATGAATGTTGGTTAATTGTTGTCTTAATAATGAGATTGTTTTTTTTTTATATATTGTAATTAAGATGTTAAAAAAATATTTTTAAAAGTGGGTTATTCTAAGTGATAATAATCCTTTAGCGAGCGAAGCAAGCTTCAAGCATGTGACTTTGCTGAAATAATGTCAAATTATAAGCCTTTTAAGACAAGTCTACAGTGTAAACGTACTGTTCTTGTAATGGATACAGATGGGTTCTTTTATTAATTAAGAACAAAAGTTAAGCTTCATCTTCTGAGCTAATCATTCTTTCCATATCTCTGTGTCCACCTCCAAAACCTCTATTGGACACATGTCGATGCATCACAGTGTGTCCATTGGACCCAGCTGATGTCATCATGTTGGGATTATTGGAATTCCCTCTTGCTGTTGGCACTTGTCCGTAGTTAGGAAACGGTTCATGAAATCCTGTTTCTACAATGTTGTTCTGTTTTGAGTATTCCAAGTGATTCTTGAGCTCTTCATCAACGGCTCGTGGTTTCGCATCTTTATTATCATGCATGATGTAAGTTTGATACTGAGCTGTCGGTGCCTCGTTCATTAGAATATTTTCTTCATCTTCAAACGGTTTATAATCGTAGACATGACGTAACATAAACAGGACTGGCGCATATGAAAGATTTGTAATGGAGATGACAATGTTGAGTGCCAAGAAGCCGATACTCTCGACGATACCACCGGCAATGATAGGTCCAAAGGCATAAGCCAATGAATATGATATGTCTGCAATAGCGTAAATGCTTCCGTAGACTGAAGTATATCTGACGTCAACTAGATACGCCAACATTGGTAGAATAGCGGTGTCGATGAGAGCAACTCCGAAACATATGCCGCACAGAGGTATCATGAGGACGCCGTAAGAACGAGCGAACGGTACGATGAAACAGGATAAACCTTCCAGTGCCAAACCACCGGCTGCCATCAACCATTGATACTGTGGATATGTTCTGGACAGTTTGACTGTCAGATAGACTCCTAAAACATGTGGAAAGAACGCAGGAAGCCAAATGAGGCCCATTTGCCACTCGGTCACATCCATGTTGTCCATCATCCACTTTGAAATTGTGGGTTCCAGAAAGGCCAGTGATACATTGGCCATGGACAATGCACCAGCACATACCGCAATGTAGGGATCAATTAGAAGTCGCCACAGTGGCGTTCCTGGTGGGTGGTTCACATCGATTTCTTTGATTTGTATTTTAGTAGGACGCAATACAAAGAAGACCATAAAAGCGTCACAAAGACAAACCAGAGATAAGATGAGAAATGGCACTTGCTTTCCTCCAAATTCATATAGAAGTCCACCAAAAGGCGGTGCCACAAGACACCCGAAAGATATGAAGGCATTAGCAATTCCCAAGGCTTTTGTACGTTCTGCATCCACAGTGAACCGATCGGCGATCATTGCCAGTCCCGCAGTATCGGCAAAGGCCGAACCGGCTCCTTGTAAGCTTCGTGCCAAGAATAGGATTGTGTAGGTTTCACCGCAAGCAAAAACAGCTGTCGAGATGAACATGATGGACAGACCAATCATCATGGGAAAAGCGTAACCGATCCTATCAATGATGTGACCGGAAAAGGGATTAATCATAAGCTGAATGATGGCTTTACTGGCAAAGAGAACTCCAATTGCAGAATCTTCCCCTTCGTAGATAAGTTTGCCAAAAACCTGAGGAATTGGTGTCGTTGTAGTATAATTTGCCGTAAAATTGAATCCTCCCGTTCCACTTTCATTGAAGTTTGTAGGTGGTATTGGCATGAAAGGAGCTTGAGGCTGTGGTCGCGGTGGTGGCTCACCTCCTTCTCTGTGTGTTTCCCAAGAACCAATCCGTCGAAGATAGTCTGGAATGATTGGCACAATAACCATGTACAGCATGTTGTCCAAGAGGAGAGCAATGCTGACCACAACCAAAATGACCTTTCTTTGAACCACTGGATCGGCCAACCGATCGTTGAAATAGGCAACAATTTCGGACACATGTTTGTTGATGATTGGGATGACAGGCATGACAGGCGAATCGGGGATCACTGGCGCCCTTGATGTGTTACCTGTTTTGGTTGTGAAGAAACTTTTAAGGAGAAGAAGACGACGACGACAATGATAATGATGATGACGACGACGACATTGAGGAATGAAATTTACCACCTTAACACAATCACGTCTTTCAGTTGTTAAATAAAAATTAAAATTTGAAAATACAGGGTGATGCAAAAGTAATCATCGCATTTTTTGTTTATTTATAACTTTTTTTTTGTTTTAAAATCAGTTTTTTTTTTAGAATAAACTAGAAAATTAGGATATTTCGAGTGTGAGCCAAAACATGCACCATTAGTTTGAAAACGATTTTTTTTTCGTTCAGAATTTTACAATTTGGTAATTCAACATGGCCGCCATGATCACCAGATTTGACACTTCCCATGTTTTTTTTTCTAATGGTGGAGCTACCATAAGGAACAGTTATTTGCAAATTTGCAACCAATTAAAAATCAACATAATTTGAAGAAATCAGGCAAAAATCCGTGCCAGAAATGCATTTATGCAAAGATTTGCAGCATAGAGCCACAGATATATGCAAACTCAGTGGAAGCGGCCATTTTGTTAGACATTATTTTTGATAAATGTTGTTTTAAATTAAACTTTTATTTTCAATTTTTATAAATGTATTTTTATTGATTCTCTTAAAAAGTTCTAAACAAACAAAATGGCGATGATTATTTTTGTGCAGCCACTCTTTATATACTTTTTTTAAAGCTTTTATTTACCTATATATCCATATATTTATAATTATGTCATCACGAGATTAATATGGCAGTCAGGATGTCATGTCCAAGATTGTTGTTGTGATGGTATGTTGTGAGTGTCTTAGATTTCGTCTCTCTCTGCATCATCAGCCATTTGTTAGTTTGTTGACACAAAATACAGTGTCATCACATCACTTTTTTGGAGTGCCAAACTGCCAACTGTGTGTGTGTCTCTCTCTCTCTCTCTGTGTGTGTGCCGTAAAACACGTCTTATAAGAGATCCACGATGATGTCTGGGGGGGTTGATGGTCCAAGACTCTTGCCCAACAATATGTCCCGTTGATAATTCCTTCAAAGAGCAGAAGAAAACACAGTTACCAGATGGCACTTTTGGCCGAGAATGCAGAGAGGAAAGCAGACACAACACACACACACACACATTCACATTCAATACAATTCACACAAATATACAAACACACACTCACACATATATACAAACAGATTACACACACACAAAAAAAACACAAACATACATAAATGGCAAGCATAAAATTGCTTGTTGTATCAAAATATACAACAGATACATCATATATAATATTAATGGGTGTCCAAAGTTACAATAGAAAATCTCAAATCTGTTTATTTATGTTGGAACCATATTCATTATTTGATCACTAGATTTCAAAACAGCATTTGTTTAGGCAAATATTAAAAGAAACTTTTTTCTCCCCCTCCCACCTCCCCCCTCCAACAATGAAAAATATAAAAGGCAAAATGGTATTCTAATTTAATGAGGTAAAAAAAATGTGATTTTAAAAAGCATTGTAATAAATGAATGAAGAATTTCATAGTTGTGACTAAATCTTTTTTGTTAAAAAAAAACTAGCCTCTAAACAGTATTTTTGATTTGAAAAAGAAAAATAATTCATTTTTGCCTTACTCGTGTGAACGACTAAGGTGGCTATGGGAACGAAAACCAAATAAATATCTATTCAGCCACCTTAAATATATATGCAAATATCCTAATGCACTTAAATTCCTGTCATCATTTTGATACTTTTGCTGTTATGGGAAAAATTGCCCAAATTTCTCAACCCTGACAAACTTGGATTTTTATACAGAGAGAGATAGATCCCTCCATATAACTTGTGTTTTTGTTAAAAAGGCCCCTATAGGGCTTTATAAGTTAACTTGTTTCTGACATGTCACTCTGATGTGTGTTTGTTGTTACAAGAAAAGCAGCGAATAAAAGTGACCATCTTGGGAAATATGGTGTTTGTGTTAGTGAGAGATGAATTGACATACAGAAAGAAAAGAAACAAGATGAAATATATAGTCCGTGTAATTATTTGAGCAATGTTTCGAAACAAACTCCAAAGATACAGAAAAAAAGGGGTTTTGAGAGGGAGGACATTGAAGCATTTGTGTGGTGTTCGCAGCAGGGGGGGGGGGGACACACAGTTTGCAGCCTTTTGAAACATGGAGCTAATATATTGCAAAGATATCGAGGTCGACAATTTCTGTCGTCTTTTGGCTGCTTTTTTTTTGTTTTGATTGCCTCAATTTATCTCTCTCTCTCTCTCTCTCTCTCTCTCTCTCTCTCTTTCTATGGTGTTTTCCTCCAACACTTTTTGCACTGCCACCACCACCACCCAAGTCCACCCTTTGTTTTGACGTCATGAACAAGTATGTGTCAATGGCCACTTGTATCATTCAGAATGATCCAGAAGAAGAAGAAGAAAAAAAGAGATGTATTATTATTAGTTGAAATGGACATTGGTTTTGTGGGTCCTTTTCCTTCTTTTTCAATCAATGAATCACTTGTATTTGTACAACGGGTGGCCATAAGGTCAATACTTATTAATATTATTATATGGGGATGTAGGGTGGACACGGTTCGTATCCTCCTCCATCCATCCATCCATCCATCCATCCATCCATCCATCCATTTTCAGATCTTTAACCATCTGTACTCGTCTGTACCTTTGATGTTTCCACTCAATGTACGGACACTTATACAGTAGAATGTCGATTATCAGAACGGTTCATCATCGGAACCAATTTATTTTACTTATTCTTATGGAAATACTACTTAGGGAAATTTGCAATCGGTTTTTCCTTACTATTCTCCACATTTTTAAAGGAAGTTTGATTATATGAACTTTTTGATTATCTGAACTAGTCATGTCCGACAATAGTTTCCGATAATCGACGTTCTTACTGTACACCTATACTATATTTCTGAAAGTTTGTAATTCTGTTTGTATGTCCGCAGCATCGAAATCTCACAAACGGCACAACGTAGCGCAAGAAAACTTTTACGGGACAATTCTGCTGCCAATTTCTAGGTCAACGCAACTTATTTCTAATCGATATGTCGTTCCGTTCACGAATTATGGGCATTTGATTATTTATTGTATGAAACGTTTTGGCCCGCGAAGCCGGGCACTAAAGCTAGTAGAATATAAGTCTGAAGCCAAGTGCGCATACCGGGAAACTTTATTTGGAAACTGTTTGCAACCTGGAACTAGTATGCACTACCCTATGCTTCTAAATAGAAATGAAGTCTTTACTGGAAACTTTGCTTGCAAACAGTTAATTTCTTGCAAACTTTGTTAGCCAACAAGTTTGCAAACAACGTTTCCTAATGTGTGCTTAGTTAAAGATACTTAAGGTGGTTTTAAAGTGTAAACACGCCTCTCGAACTTTACAATTGTTGCTTGAGCCACAAATTGAGAAACATTTGCTTGATATTTTCTAAAAAAAAAAATTCGAGCCCTTAGTAATCAGTGATTTTTTTAGAATGTCTGATGGTCCATTTTGGTACAAATAAACGTATAAAATTGAGTTTAGTCGAATCGTAGGTTACTAGGTGACCTACACACTTTCAGATAGCTTTTTGGAGAACTGTGGGTCACTTAGTGACCTACACTTTTTTACATTCTGGACGATGCACCACCCAGACCCACTGTAATAAGCTTCCTTTAACCCAACCCACCTAATCACCGATATAAAAGAAGTTACCTACACTTCAGAACTGTAACTTCAGTACAGTTTTGAAGTGTATAGGTCATATAGTGACCTACGATTAGTCTGTTCACAGGCAATTAGAAATCGGGACGAACAGAAGTTGGCTCCGCCCTTTTTATGACGACCGGCAACTTCTAATTGGTTTGTTGTGTGGTGCGACGTTGCAAAGGGCGGAGAGCACTTGACGTCAGACTACATAACCAACCAATTAGAAGTTGCGTTCGTCATAAAAAGGGCGGAGCCAACTTCTGTTCGTCCCGATTTCTGATTGCCTGTGAACAGACTAATCGTAGGTCACTATATGACCTACACTTCAGAACTGTAAGTCACTTATAGTGACCTACAGTTCTGAAGTGTAGGTAACTTCTTTTATATCGGTGATTAGGTGGGTTGGGTTAAAGGAAGCTTCTTACAGTTGGTCTGGGTGGTGCGGCCTCCAGAATGTAAAAAAAAGTGTAGGTCACTGAGTGACCCACAGTTCTCCAAAAAGCTATCTGAAAGTGTGTAGGTCACCTAGTAACCTACGATTCGTCTGCCACAAAAGAAGAAAAAAACACCATTTTTCGATATATAAATATTTTCATGTATGATGACGAGAATTTATAATTCTGCCAGGTAGAAAATTAAAATGCAATTCATTGAAACTTGGGATGCACTAAAAATAAGGTGAACATTCTCATATAGACCTACGAGACAAAGGCCTATTATGTCTGGTGTCACCTTTTTTACAGGGTGTGTCTCTAGACATTATTTTCTGTTTACTGACTTGTACTTTTCATCTTCGTTTTTCCACTGTGTATCTTTTATATGTTTGTATAAAGATGATTAAACTTATACCGGGGGGGGGAGGAGGGGGGATATGATTCAGATCCAAAAAGTCCTTCTTCTCCCTCAAAAATCCCTTTTTTCTTGCTTTTGGTCCCCCAGGGTGATCCTGATGTAAAGAGATGATCAAGAGGAAAGAAAAATAAGGGTAGAAATGAAAGAAAGAAAAAAATTGTGGGACTTGAAACTCGAAGTCTCTTTCTCTCCCTTTTCGAACTCCTCTCTTTCTCTCTCTCTCCGTTTTCACTCTCTTTTCTGTTGTTAAGTTAGATCGTGCTTCAAATTTAATTTCTAGGTTGCACGGAAATGGTTAAGTCCTTTGAGAATAGTCTTAATATAGCACCAACTGACAAACGAACGCCTTTATTTCTCTGTGTATGTATATGCTTTCTATATAAAATTGTGTGGTGGTGGCTAACTAAAAGCACCGAAGTGCCACCGTGGTGGCCCTTAAGTGCAAAGTGCAAAATTAAGGCCTGAATTCCACGTGCACAATAAAATTCGACTGAAATTTAATGTATAGGGCCTACAAATTAGATAATTTTTCTTTCTTCAGTCGAATTTTTTTCTGCATGTGGAATCCAAGCGTAAGGTTTGCACTTTGCACTATTGTATTTAAATCAGATAAATTTATTTTTCAGTCGATTTCAATTCAATTTCATTGTATTTATTTTGCAGAAAGTAGGCAGAAAAAAAGGTGAAATTGTTTCTTTTTTTTTTTTGCTATGTGGAATTAGGCCTACGTTAGCAGCCAATAGGAAAGCGTGTTTCAAATGTATAATTTTTTATGACCTTCTATTATTTTTTCTACTTTGTGTTTTCTGTTGTTACGTGTGAGAACCCTTAAATGCGAAGGAAAGCAGAAATTTCTTTTTTGCTTTTTTTTCACATATGTGAGATCCATTCCTTACGTTTGATGATAATTTTTTTCAGTCGAATTCAGTTCCATTTTATTTAGTTGGCGGAAAGTAGGCAGAAAAAAGGGGAAATTGTTTCTATTTGCCAAGCAGAATTATATGCAATCAGCTAATATAGGAAGGCGTAATTCAAGATTCATCATTCTTGTTTATAGCTTTTTCCGCATTCTATAAGAATACAATGCGGAAAAAGCTATAAACAAGAATGGTTTTAGTTTTCTGTTTTTCGGTTTTTGTTTTCTGTTGTAACATGTGAGAACCTCTGAATGAGAAGGAAAGCAGAAATGTAGCAGATTTTTTTTTTTGCATACAGTAAAATCTCGATTATCCGGACTAAATGAGACCGGATTTGGTTCTGATTACCGCGATCCGGATAATTCGAGATACGCTTGTACTTACTGTATGTGGGATCCATGTACAGTATATAAAGTTTTTGAAAACTCTTAACAGAAATCAATCAAAATTTGTTTTACATTGATGTTATTTAGGTGGCGGGCGGCACATATCAAAATTGGGAACGGGGGAGAAACGTCATCAATTTTATACATAATGAAATCAGGATGCTTTTTTTCACTCTTTTTTTGGGGGGATGTTTTTGTTTGTCTATTGGTCAGAGCATTTTACAGTAGTGCACTTTCAATATAATGTAATTTCTTCAAATAAAATATTGATACTTTTATAGAAAAGGCAGAAGAAAAAAAAAACAATTCTATTTGTGGATTTCTTATAATTATCACCATTGAACTTATTTTGTTGTTTTTCTTTTGTTAAGATTGCAACTGACCATTATCTTATCTGGATGTCAATCTCAATTGTCTCATATGTCACTTGACTATATTCGTTATTTTTCTCTCTCTTGTCAAAATAAAATGGTTTTTGTTGTTTTTCTACTTTTTTTTTTGTACACAAAACAAAAACAAAAGGTCAAACGTGTTTTATAGGTTGTCACATATATTTTAGATCAATTTTTCTATTTTATCTTTATATATATATAAATAGTTTAATTTAAAAACTTTGATAAATTTTATTATGAAATACAAAATTCTTTATATGAATTTTATGAACTTTAAGGCGTTGTTTCCATTGGTGTGAAAATTTGAACTTTTTTGAAAATTTCAACTGGTGAAAAATAGAAGAATCGTGGCCCCCCACCCATTCACTATCATAGGTGGAGGGGGGCCACATTTCTTCTATTTTTCACCAGTTGAAATTTTCAAAAAATTCAATTTTTCGCTCCAGTGGAAACAAGGCCTAAAAGTGTAACCGCATTTCAAGATGTACAGTTTAAAATGAAGAAAAATTGAATGTGTTTTAAAAACTAGAAGGGCAGTTCAATCACTTAAGGGTACTTTTTTATCTTTCGAAATAAACTTTTTATTTGAGTTTCAAAATGATCTAACTTTAAGTAGAATATATTTTTTAAAAAATTTTTTGTCCATAAATAGTTTATTTTGAAAGATATCAATATGAGAATAATCATCTCTTAAGTATAAAAGTGATTTAGCTACTTTTTTAATTTCTAAAACACTTTCTAAGTTTATTTTAGATGTGATCTTTTAGAATAACATAAAAAATTATTTCTTTTAACACGAAAAAATATGTCGATCCCTTTCATTTTGTTTTAAATTATTTTTACTGTTAATACGTAACGTGAATTTCATGGACTAAAATTTTTCTTAATGATTGCTAAATCAAAGCTAGTACTATACTCATGAGTCATGACTAATTGATTAGAAGTTTCATGTAGAATTTGAGGAGTTAGGCCTTGTTTCCACTGGGGCGAAATTTTGAACTTTTTTGTGAAAATTTCAACTGGTGCAAAACTGAACAAACGTGGCCTTTGCCAATGTTAGTGAATGGGCGCAAGGAGGGGCCACGTTTTCAGCAGTTAAAATTTTCAAAAAGTTCAAATTTTCACTCCAGTGGAAACAAGGCTTTTTAGCAGCACTCATTTTGACTTTAGATTCAACTGATTTTAAAATTCCTCACTGAGTTCAGTTATTTAAGTAATGGTATTTTATTTTTTTTTTTCTAAAAAAGAAGAAATCTTGAGATTTGTGAAAGTTATTTACTGTCGATTTCATTCTGATTTTCTCTCTTTTGAATTTACAATTTTACACGGTTTGTGTGACATTATCAAAGGAATATAGATAAAGATTGTGTGATAATAGAGAAATAGGGCAGGACGACACAATACAAAGAATTGAAGGGGGGCCCCGTTTGTGAGACACAAATATGCACAAATATGCAAATTACATTAAGTGAATTGCCGTCTGTCGTGTTGCGTTTATCCGATTTTATAAGCAAACGTTTTTAGGGTAATGAAAGCTTATTGTTGGTATTCGATGTAGCGAATCCAAACGGCCCACTTGCCACCCCCTCCTTTCCCTTTTTCTGATTTTGGTCCTTTTTTTTTGTTCAAAATGTGTGTTCGTTGTGATTGTTATTCATAGTATTTTTTGTGTGTGTGTGTGTGAATTAGTCTCTCAACCTGTCTGTATGTCTGTGTAGTTATTTAGTTTATTCAATCGATTGATGTTAACGAGCTTAGAAAGAAACGTTCTTTTCAGGGGAAGATTTTTATTCCTACGTAAGCAAATTATTTTGAACATTTCTCTCTTTCCCTTCTCTCTACGCCTTTAATTTTTATTCCTTATGAAAATACATCGAGTGGGTGTGTGGGTTTATTGAGTTATATATTTTCAGTTAAGAAATAATGCAAATATTTCAAGCTTGCAAATTAGTCCAATTAGAGAAGAGCGAAACGACTCTTTTTTTTTTACGAATGGTGATATAGGCTACTTGTGTGCAGCACTTCAATGTTTGCAGTGTTTGCCATCTTTTAGGAGCAGACTCACAGTTATCTTTTGTAACTTTTTTTTATTATAAAGTTTTATTGGATTCAGAATTTTATAAATTTTACGATTATAAAGAATATAAAATGGTTATTCAGAAAATCAGGGGGGGGGGAAACAACAACCTATGAAGAACTTTCATAATTTATTTAAAACTAGAAGAGTAAAAACAAGAATTTTCATGGTAGATTAGAAAAATAAACTTTATGTAACTATTTGAAAAAATTCTGACAAATTCACGTTTTTTTTAGGATTAATTTCTACAACTTACATATTATCTAAAACATTGCTTAAAATTAAGCTAAGCTTAATATAGTGAATCTAAGAATAGTTTTTTTAAGTTTAGCTTTGTCTAAACTTATAGCTTTCAGAAAAGCAAAATGAAGAAAAACTTGTGAGAGTTTTAGAAACTAGAAAGGTTGCTCAATCACTTAAGGGCATTTTCATGTTTGATATCTGTTAATAGACAAAAATTTAAAAAATATCGTTTTAAAATTTTAGATACGAACAAACTCTTAAAAGTGATTTAAACTACTCTTCTAGTTTCTAAAACACATTCAAGTTTTCTCTTCAATTTGAACCTGAAAAAAAAATGAATAATCAGAATTTGAAAGGCGTTTATAATTTAAAACAACCTTAACAGCAGAGAGGGCCGACGAGAGGGGATTGGAAGTCGGGACAAATTCGCGAGGCCCGCGTTCAGCCTGTGGAGCCCGAGCCCGCTCTCGGTTACCCTATACTTAAAGAGTTAAAAAAAATCGAAAATTATTTAAAACTGACACAAAATATTTTTTTTAAAAGAATATTTAAATTTGTTTAATTAAAAAAATACAAATGGAAAAAAAGGATGAAACAATATTTGTATTAAAATACTTTTTTAGTTAGAAAATACGGTTTGATAATTTTTTTTTTGGGGGGGGGGCATTTTTTTCTACTAAATTGTTTAGGCCTATTATTATATATTTGGTACGAAATACACAATCATATAAGTAGATGTAAGCCACTTGTAATTTTGCTAATTGGATGCGCCATTCAGAATCAAAGGGAATAGAGAGAGAAAGAGACAGAGAGAGAGCGAACACGAGTGACATCATGCGGTTAATTGACTATGAATCGAAAGGGAGTTTAGAAAAGGAGGGTGGGAGACAGATAGAGATAGAGAGAATTGTGGGGGGAAAAAGAAAGGAATTTATGGGAGGAAAGGTGGTCCTTATAATTTAGGTGGGTCAATAATATATATACATATATATATATATATGTTACTGTCAATCTGCAGAATCAGTCAATCTATTGATTGTCTAGGCAATCTGCAAAACAACCAATCTGCTAGTGAATCTGTAAAATTCAGCACATAAAATGTATAGAATTTTGCATGCAGATTCACTTTCAATTTGGTGGTTTTGCAGATTTCCTAGGCAATCTACACATTGACAGTAACATGTGTATATATATGGTGACGTCCTATTGAACCTATTTTTATATGAATTTTTATTTTCACTTTTCGAAAAAAAAAAAAATAAAATGAACTCTTGACTTTTTCTTAACAAACCTAAAAAAATATGGCCGCCATTTTTTTCTATTTTGGGGGGGTTGTGGATTTGTGCTTATTATAATAATGATCTCATTATTTCAAGTGTTAAAAGATAATTATACATTTTCTATGTTTGATGATAATGATTGGATTTTTTATAAAATTAATTAGTATTGTTTGGTGGAGGGGGGAGGGGATTTTTTTTTATAAGAGAAAATTTATATTTTTGATCTTCGTTATTGAAAAATGATTGTTATTAGGGCTCGGACTTTTATGCAATATCAAACAAATGCTTCTAAATCTGTGGCTCAAGAACCAAATTTTTAATTAACAATTTAGATCAACCTACAATTATGTTTTGTTTAATCAAAAAATATTAATTAGAGGCTAGAACTCTTCTTAGTTGACAACAGGATACTATAACTAGACATCTAGCCTCTAACTAGCCTTTTTTTGATTTAGAAAAAAACATAATTGTTGGTTGTTCTAATGAAGATGATGCTTATTACTTCACAATTGGCACTTGGATGCACAAATTTGAGAAATATTTGTATGATTTTGCATAAAAATTCGAGCCCTAATTATTACTTTTATAGAATTGGAGTTTTGTTTTAATTGGCTTCTATAGCGAATATGGTTTTTTGTTCAGCTTGAGACCTCAATAATAATTGCAATATCTTCTGAGAAGATAGAAAGAAATTGGCTTAAGACTTAAGTCTGTTTGAATATGATGGGAATTCAGGTCCCTTTCTATATTTATCATATGTATCAAGTGTATATGTCAATCATGATATTGTGAGCCCCCCCTCCTCCCCTCACCCTTTTTTGATTCAAATAACATAGATATTTTGGCAAAGTGGCGCTCATCTCAGATTATTATTATTCCTTTATATGACTTGTTTCTTATAAGGTCAGAGTGATTTTTTTTTCATTCTTTGGTGTCATTCACTCTCATTACAACTATCTCTCTCATGTTTTTTTTTGTCACAATGTCTTATTTGTATCTCTCTATTCAACTCCTCCCTACTTTTACTTTTCACTCTCTTTCTCCCCCTTATAATGGTATAAATCGGATTATCTTATACATATATCATCCTTCTATATATCTATATATAAAGGACCTATATTACTAATTTGACATTGGGTATCAAAACACATTGCATTGTTTCGGTATATATACTTAAAAAAAATACCATGGTACCATTATGTTTAGAAAGTATGGTTATTTTAATTATAAATAGGTGAAATTTGCCCTTTTCTCTTATGTGCCCATTGCTTTTTGTGCTTTTTAAATTGAAAACTTGGCTTTGAAAATCCGATCAGATTTGGCTGCCTATATACGCAGATAGGCTTATATATATATAATGTATATATAGGCCTATATCGACTTTGATAGCGAAATGGATATATTTATCCCCTTGATAATGTGTTTTCGTGTAATGGGGATTTCTAATCCTGATATCCCTTTTGCAAATCCTGACTGGACATTTCTCATTTCATCTCTAGTTTCACTTAATCCCCTATCTATTAGTATTTCTCGCTTATACCATTAAGCATCTTAAGAGAAAGAACTAACTTTTGGTGTTCTTTCTAGTTATTTAGGACATTTTTTGTTGTCTTATATAGTCTTTAGAAATCTTTAGGGGTTTTTATCTCTTTCTTTCTATTGTTTAAAAAAAAAAACTTTCAAGGTTTGAACTTTTATTCAAGATCTATAAAGAAATTTATTGAATATTTAGGCCGAAATATGGAAATTAAAACTTGGCACGTCAAGTTTTAAATTTAACCCTCTGCTTAAGGGGTTTTAAGGGTATACTGATTAAAAAATATTTCCATATTGAAATTGAGGGTTCAAGTTTAAATTCAAGCGTTAAGCTCGTTTTAAAGCGTAAAAACTACTCGAAGTCTTGATTAAGAGAAATTTCGAAAGTGTTTTTAGAAACTAGAAGGAGTAAGCTCAATCATTTTAAGGGTATTTTCATGTTTATATTTTTTAAAATTAGCTTTTTTTATATATATATATATAGCAAGTTTGAAAATGATTCAGTTTTAAGCGGACGATATTTTTAATTTTTGTTCGATAAAAAGTTTAATTTGAAAGATATCAATATGAAAATACTATTAAATGATTCAGCTATACCTCGTTCTAGTTTCTAACACACTTTAAATTTCTCTAATTTAAATGTTGCTCTTCTAAAATGTAGAATTACCGTTCTAGTTTCTAAAATACTTTCTTCTTCAACTCTTCTGAAACGAAGAGTTTGAAAAATCAACTGTTAATAATAAAACATCTTAAGTTTACTTCTTGAATTTAGGACTAGAATATGCAAAAGTTTTAATTAATACATTATTTAGATTAAAAAGTTAATTATGATATTAATTTTTATCATAATACATATGAAAAATTTTTAAAAATTAACAATTGTGATAAATTATTCCATGTTTTATTTAGTTTTAAAAGATTTTCAAAAGTTTTTTTTATGGTTTTTAATATATTATTGGCTTTATTATATACTGTTATATACATTGGGGCATATTTGAAATTAATAACACTAAAATACCAATAAGTTTTACTAAAATTAAAGGGTTATATATGGTCCTAATTCAGGTGTACAATTTATCAAGGTAAGAATAAAAAAAAAATGACAATGAAACTTTTTCATATATTGTGATAAATTGCATTTATCAAAGATTAAACGAAAAAAATATTATAAGAAGAATAAAAAACATTCAAAAAATAATAATTTGTAATAATTACATATTTTAATAAGTTTTAAATAATAATAAGTCAGCCTACCTAGATATTTATCCGTTAATCGCGCAATATTGCCGGCCCTTGATGGTCGCTTGAATTGTCGCCGGAAGATGATGGTAAAAGTGGTGGCGCATTCATTCATTCACTTACTCACTTTATTTTTTATTACTACCTGAGCGCCCGCGCCTCATATATAGAAAATTAAAGGTAAGATACGGACAAAAGTATGGTTGGTATCACTGCCGCCGCTTCTCGTTCGTACAACCGCCGACGGATGCCGCATAGTCAGTCATCATCGTCGTCACTTTATTTTTTTTTTTACTTCTCCGTCCCACTTTGTTCTCTTCAACCCACATACATTATACACAACCCCCACCCCCTTTCCTCCTATACCCCTATCCCCTCCACCGTTAACATTACTTTTAAGGGAGGAGGAGGAGGTTGTCGAGCATGCGCACTTGAATTCCATCACTCTGGCTTGGGGCCCACCACCAACAACACCAATACTTATTACACCCAACTACCACCCCTTTTGTTTAGACCTCCCACCTTACCTCACCTCATTCCCACCCACTCACCCCCTTTTTTCTCTGCATTGTTTATGATGATGACGTCATTTGATCTAATTTCTCTTATATATATATATTTTTAAGATAGAGGGAGGGAGAGAGAGAAAAAGCGCTCTTTTGCTCACCTGATGGTTTATTTCAACGAATAGCTGAGCTTCCAGACTCACCTGTTTATTCTCCTCCCTTTTTTTTACCCAGTCTAGCTTTTAAATGCAGCTCGATGCTCCACGAGAGAAGAATACTAGAAATATACATACATCCTACATAATATAGGCCTATATAGTAGATGTAATAATATGAGATCTTTGACCTGTTTTAGGTCACAAGTTATTTTTGTAATATTAATTTTATCAGATTCTTATAAACAAAAAAATTTATACAATATTTAAAATCTAAATTCAGGATTAAAAATTGAGACTTTGAACTTTCAACTTAATTAAAACCCCTCCAGATTAAGATATATTTATGGAAACTCCCCATAAAACATGATTATTATATGTTGGAACTCTGCTTAGAGGGTTCAAGTTGTGAAGATTTTTAGAAGAACACCTTTGAATAAAAATAGATCTCTTAGTGATTTAAGTGAGTTTTAAAAATGTAAACCGCTTCTCAAACTCTATGATTATTCTGTTTTTCAGGTGAAAAAATGGAGAGAAACTTGAAAGTTTTTTTTTAGAAACTAGAAGAGTAACTTAATCACCTATGTTTCAAAATGACATAACCTTAGCAGATGATATATTTTAATTTTTTATTATAAAAAGTTTATTTTGAAAGATATCAATATGAAAATATTTTGAAGTGAATGGAGGCTACTCTTCTAGTTTCTAAAAACCTTTTCTAGTTATTCTTCTTATAAACTATTTATTATATAACGATTTTAAATATTTTATAGTGTTTTGAAGGTGAAATATTATAGTTTTGTTAATATATCATCACAGGTATAATTAAGGTAAGGTAAAAGGTGGCTGATTGACTGTAATAAGTTTCAGAAAGAATATGATAAATGTTGAGTAGCAACAAACAACATCCGGTGTTTTAAGTTTACTGTTAGAATCGAAATGTAATTATTTTGTCGATATTTCATTGGATACAAAAAAGAAAAGAAATATCGACTGATTAAATTATTAATAAATATATTTTGAAAACGAACGACTTATGTTTCCCGTGTTATAAATGAGGGATGAGGAGGAGGAGGTTATAGAAAGAGAGAATAAAGGAAAAGGGGAAACCATGTTATTTGAGATAGAAATAGAGAGAGAGAGAGATTATTAGTTTGTGGCAATTGTGGGACATCAATAATAAATGTATAATATTATGATGATGACGTCAGATTAAAACTTCTTTAAGTAATCTCTTATTTAGTTTATTTTGGAAGTAAGTTTAATGGTTGTTGGATCTACTTTAATAATATAGTTAAATCGATATTGGTTTTATAGTTAACTATATAACTAACTGTGTTGCCATTTTAGATTTTATGTAAATAAACTGCGTAAAAATTAAAACCTCAAAGTAACACTTTTAGTAAATAATTTTGAATAAAATAATGTAAACTTAAGTTTTTCATTTTGAAAATCTAGTTAACTTAATAATTAAGTTAACTAGATTTTCAAAATGAAAAATTTATCAGTAGAGATAGTAATTAATTTTTTTCTGATTTTAATCTATAAAATTACAAATTACAAATACCTGGTAATAATTAAAGCGATTTTAAAATGAAATTTAAGTATTTTATAAACTAGAAAGATATCACACTGAATTTAAAGATAATTTTGTGTTGATATCTTTTAAAATAAGCTTTTTATTTTAGTTTAAAAATTGCTTAACTTTAAGCAAAAAGCTTAAAAAGCTTATTTTGAAAGATATCAACATGAAAAATACTTTGAAGTGATAATTCAGCTGCCAGTTCTAGTTTCTAACACACTTTCATTATTTTTGCTTTAGGAACTATAGAAGGGTATCACAATGACTAAAAAAGATAATAAGCTTTTTATTTCTCTTTGAAAATTATCCGACTTTTAAGGCCTTGTTTCCATTGAGGTGAAAATTTGAACTTTTTTAAAAAAATTTCAACTGGTGGAAAATCGAACAAATGTGACATTTGCCTATGATAGTGAATAGGTGGGGGCCACGTTTCCAGTCTTCCAAAAAAGTTCAAGTTTTCACCTCAATGGAAACAAGGCCTTAAAGTTAATTCATTTTCAAAGTGACATTAAAAAAACTTATTTTAAAAGTTATATCAACATTAGATTTTTGTCTATAAATAGTTTATTTTGAAAAGTATAAATAAATATGAAAATTACTATAAAAGGATGCAATTATTTCTTCTAGCTTTTAACAACACACTTTGATTATTTCTTTAGTGTTGCTAATAAAACGCAGAAGTTTGCATGCAAATTGAAGTTATTTCATAAAACTACCTTCAACAAAAAATGTCTATATTTTACTAGTGAAATATTTTTTTCTTTCCATTGCTGTCACTCTGAATTTGTATTTTTGTATTTTGAAAAAAAGGAGAACAACTTATTAAACAAGAAAATAGGATTGATAAAAAATCAATTTTCAACTTATAGAAAACGAATCTCAGCAGGTGGAAAAAAAGGAAGAGTTTGGAGACTAGAATTTATCTTTTGTGATTGCTTTTTCTCTCTCTCTCTCTCTCTGTTCATAACTCCATTTGTATGTTTAATTCCTGTGGGGAATTTCTTCCCTTTTTTCCCCTTTCTTCTCCCCTTTTTTTTGTTCCATCTCATCTTTCTATCTATCTCTCTCTCCTTTCTCTCTCAATTTACTCCTTCCTTTTTCCTTCCTTCCTTTCCATCTCACCAACGTGAAATTAATTTTCGACACCGTTGTGAGTGAGTCGTCATGACGCGCGCGTGTCTCTGTTTGTCTACATTTTCGAAAAAGAAAAAAAGGGAAATCGACCGATTCCTGAAGTTTCAAAGAAATTTTTAGAAACACCGGGAATTCACAAATAAAATTATTCTGTCTTGTTTTTTTTTTTTTGTTTTTATCTGACTACATTTGGACTTCAGCAAATGTTTCTCAATTCGTGGCCCAAGTGCCAATTGTGAAATAATCATCATCATCATTAAAGCAACTGTAATTATGCTTTTTTTAATCAAAAAGGCTGGTTAGAGGCTAGATGTCTGATTACTTAATCAATTGTTAACTAGAGTTCTAGTCTCTAGTGTTTTTTTATTATAAAAAAATTCATAATTTTTGGTTGATCTAAACAGGATTGATATTTCACAAAAATGGCCCTTGGGTCACAGATTTGATAAATATTTGCTTAATATTGCATAAAAATCCGAGATCTAGTCAATCATAAATGAAAAGAAACGCCAAATCCGATCTGGATTAGAAATTGCGATTTGTGTTTCCATGTATTTTCATACTTAAGAATCAACTTCGATTAAAACGAATCAATGGGGATTGGGTGCG
The DNA here is from genome assembly GCA_036925085.1 of Brachycybe producta. Classification (NCBI taxonomy): domain Eukaryota; kingdom Metazoa; phylum Arthropoda; class Diplopoda; order Playtdesmida; family Andrognathidae; genus Brachycybe; species Brachycybe producta. Next base: position 2,814,703 of record JAUPFP010000024.1, on the reverse strand, counting down.
ATCGGAAACTAAAGACAATTTTTTTATGCTGTAAGACAATTCTTTAAGAGAAAAAAATAAATGCCGGATGTGCTTGATTTTTTGCCATTTCTGCCACACATTCTTTACGTTCTGACTTTATAATCCACATACTTGTTTTTTTAAGAAGATTAATTTGTTATCTTCTCCAAAAAAAAACAAGTATGTGGATCATAAGCTTGTTTTCTGGAGAAATGTAGACGGCGCTAGCATGGTTCCCGGACAAGTTCTTTTTTTTTACAGACCAACATGATGTTTTCGGCTGCTATTTTTCTAGGTTTTTTTTTACACATAATAACGTTTTCTTTTAGTTTGAGATTGCGCCAAATATGTACCAGTACTTCAATTTTTGTTTTGTGCAACTTGCACGACGGAAAATTCTCTAGTGCCATAATTACAAAATTCACACCAAAATGTTTTCAAATGCAGAAGAAAAAAAAATGTTGTGTGAATAAAATTTAGAAAATCTTTTCTTAGAATTTTCTTTTAAGAAAAATTTCAATTTGAAAACTGTGTTTGCGAGAAAAGAGTAGATTTTTTAATGTGTTTCTATCGAGTCAAGATGGTTTTATTTGCTTTCAAAATGGCATAGGGCCTCCTTACTCTTTCTCTCTCTCTTTATATAAAAAGTTCAGTTCTAGTTTTTATTAGCGTCTCAAAGGATTTGTTAGAAAATGTTCGGATGAGTGAAATTGCTTTGAATCTAAGCGGAGAAATTTAAATGCTTCCTTTAAAGCGTAGAATTTTGTATCATCTTCAACCTTAAATGCATTTCAATTTAGCAGATTGACGGCGAAAAAAAAATATCTTCCTTACTTTTATATCTTACCTTTTTATATTTTTTTCTTACTGATGGTGATTGGAGACTAGAAAAGGAAACGAAAAATTCTGCACACGAATGAATGAATCATCTAGTCTCTTATTGAATCTCTCTCTCTTTCTATTTGATAAATACATTATACTTAATTGTCAGGTTTTCATTTTGAGTTCTAATACCTAGTACACAGTACCTGATAATTTAAATGCATTTAAATAATAAACGTGTTGTACAGAGCCCTGTGAAGGACAAACAAACAATATGTCGAATTCAATTTATTCAGTTAATAATCTGAAAATATTGAGTAAATACTTAAAATATAATTTATATAAACTATTGACAAAATTATTAATTTAGTATTTCAATTTAAAATATTAATAATTAAAGTCAATTTTTATTTGGTGTTCATGTCCTTAACTGGATTCCGTATAATTCACCTAAACACATTTAAGTTGAATTCATTTAACTCATGTGTGTATTAGGTATAAGAATCGGAAATAATTTAACGATGATTGTCAATCAAAATTCAACCAAATTTGAATTTAAAGTGTAAATGATCATCAAATAAATATTAGATAGAGATAAACTGGAAAGTGTTTTAGAAACTAGAAGGGTAGTTGAATATATAATTTAAAATAAGTTTTTATATCAATCTGAAAATGACCTTAATTTGTCTTTCAGGAGTAAAATTATCATATACTTGAAAGTGTTTTTTTAGAAACTAGAGGGGTTGCGCCAACCACTTACAAGTCTTTTCATGTTTGAAATATATATTTTAAAATTAAGTTTTTATGTCAATTTGAAAATGACCCCAACTTCTTCAAGCAGAAACGTTTTTCAAATTCTTGTCTATAAAAAGTGCATTTTGAAAGATATCAAATAAGAAAAAAAAACTTAAGTTTAAAAAAAAAATAACATTGACACACGTAAACTTTTTTTTATAATAAATTTTTATATTTCTATTTTTATTAATAATTTATAATTAAAATATATTTATGATGTTGACAAACAAACCTTAATTAAAACTGATGTGTACTTTTGTGGTGTAGAAATTAAAAATGGACGATTGAATTCTTCTACTTAATTTTGTTTCAAAGTAAAATTAAAAAAAGGTAGAATAATTTTTGGTGGTCCCTTTCTTAAGGCTGTTGTTTTTAATTAAATCTAAGGTTTTTTTTTACTCATCTACCCAAAATTGGCTATTTTGTTAAGGGGTTGAAAAAGAAGCTTATAATTTTGTTTATTTAAAGATTAATTAACGTCTTCATGAGCTTCTTCTTATTAAGTGATGATGATGATGATGATGATGATGATGAAGCTTATTTCTTTAAAGGGAAGTAAATTGTTAGAAAACACACCATTCAGTTTAATGTGGTTGGATCCAATGAATATCCATATTTTAAACTATCATATTATAATACAAAAAGGGTTAGTATAATTTATGATGATTTATATTCTTACTTCAAAAGGTGTCACTTTAAATACCAAAAGCCTTAAAAAATACATTAATTGTGAAATATGACATTTCATTAGTCCTCAATTGCTGTGACACGCTTTTAAGTTTGTTACATCTTTTATTTTACAACAACTATTGGTAACAGAGACTGACAAAAGTTGTCGTATAAAATTATAATTGGTTGATTTGATATTAATAGTAGTTAAGAGCTGTAACTTGGCCAAGGCAAAAATGTGAGGCACTTTGCCTGTGGCGCATATACCTCGGGTGGGCGCAGGAATAAGTTCACAAAATATAACTACAATGATAATACTAAGGTAGCATCAGTGTTCTATTCTTGTCTTGAGCACGAAGCTCTTGGGCGCAAAATAGGGTCTACCACACTAGCTAGAATGTCAGTACTAAGGAAGCGCTAGTTATATTCTTGCCTCGAGCGCACACTTAGCTTTTTGCTGTCTTAAAGTGCTGACGGTCTAGGTTGAAGTACAGCAAGCTGAGCATTAGCAAGCCTAGCCCAAATCAGGCCACCCGTTTTATGTTGCGGAGGCGTAAAGAGGGTAAAGAGATTCACTCCCCTGGGGTTTAAATCCCTGGAGTATTCATGACGGGTTACCCCACTAGTTACATTATAAATTCATATTTTGTGTAGAATTTCTTTTGTACAAGTAGAATTTTATGTTGAAGACATTTTTAATTTCTTGGTTTTCATGTTATTTTTATAATGTTATCATGAGATATATATCCCTTTGTCCATACATATAATATTACATGGCTATGATGGCAATTCCTCCTTAAAACCACATTTCGATTTATGTGAGAATCAGAACACGTGTTTCCATCTTTTTTTTTCTGGTTTCCTCTAAGAATTGGTTATTTTTTTCTCTTCAACTGTATTTTTGTTACCAGAAATAAATTTAGTTTTGTATCTTTTTTTTTTTTTGAATGAATGACGGTTTCTTTTATTGCAAATGATTGAAACAGTTTTGTGTAGAAAATGTCAATTTTTGAATGTAAAGCCCCGGTCCATCCAAACGCAACGTTTTTGTACGTTTTGTGTTTTTAAAAAAGCATGTTGCAGTTCAGGAATATTAACACAAAATAACAGTTTTCAACACTGTTTTCTCCCCACTTAGTTCAGCGGAACGCATCGAAATTCTACTCAGCGGACATGGTTCTGGCATGGGAAAACTGTACAGCTCGCGGATAACTGAGCTCTTGGTCTCAGTTTTTCGTCTCCGCGCGCCGTTCACCAATAATTGCACACTTTTTCTGTCCAAACGCGCAACGGTTTGCCTTTCTACTCCTTGAACTGCGCAGACAAAACATTGCATTTAAAATGAATAAACCGTTCCTGATACTTTTTTTAGAGAAATTTGTTGCTGTTTAGAACAACATATAAGGTCTTATAGGTTTGAAGAAAACGAACAAAATTTGGATGTATTGATGAAGGGGGGGGATAGGATAGATATGCCAAACGTTCTGCCGGTCGTTATTTCTCCAGAATGTGGGATCAGATAACTGAACAAATCTTTTTTCAACGTGTTCAGTTACTCATTTACATTACTCCTATATAGAAACAATAAATATATATATATATATATAATTTAATTATTTTTAAAAACAAATTTTGATTTCGCCTCCCCCCCCCTTTTACACATACTAAAGGCGGGTTCACACGGAGTCGTGAATTGGGCTAGAACACGCCCAGTAATGCGCATGTCACACTACTTGCTTATTCAAACACCGGAGTTCACGACCATTTCCAATTCAAACGGAGTTCTCCAACGACCATCAATTGCCGTCGTCAAACGTTGTCTCGCGAGTAGTTGTTCAAATGGCAGAATTATGTACACCGACATTTTCCCTTGCGGGAATACACGACTGAAGCGGTCGTTGTCACTCTGGCAGGTTGGAGTGAAGACACGACCCCACTTTTCAAGGTCGTGTACGACCGCTCACTTCCACGACCACTTGTTCACATAAGGTAGCGATTACTACTGCTAGCCTACCCGGTAGTGCTCGATCTCTCGCCAAATTCACGACTCCGTGTAAACCCGACTTTAGAATAAAGAACTCATTTCTAAACGGTTTTACACGTTCCAATGATTTTAAATTGCTATCTAAACAAGTAACATCATATAATGTGTTACAGAATGTTTATGTAACTGTCATTCTGCAGATTGCCTATGCAATCTGCAGATTGCCTATGCAATCTGCAAAACAAACAAAACCTGCTAACTAATCCGCAAAATGCAATGCCTAAAATGTATTGAATTTTTGCAGATTCACTAGCAGGTTGGTTGTTTTGCAGATTACCTAGGCAATATGCAGATTGACTGATTCCGCAGATTGACAGTCACATAATATATAAAGAATGGATGAGAAAAACTGTGTATATGTTACCGAACTTACTGTCAATCTGCGAAATCAGTCAATCTGCATATTGCCTATGCCATTTGCAAAACAAACAAACCCTGCTAGTGAATCTGCAAAATTCAATGACTAAAATGTATAGAATTTCGCAGCAAGTTGGTTGTTTTGCAAACTACCTAGGAAATATATGCAGATTGGTAGTAACATTTATATTAATTTAATATAAAATATCTTATTTGATTTTTTTTTTATATTTATGATGCAACACAAGTCTATAGGGTTTTTGAATCTTTTGTTTTATAATCGGTTGTAAGAACATTTTTATTAAAAAAAAGCTTATATTCAATCTATTTTTTAAAAAATAATTTATATTTTTTGGCTTTATGTCTCTTGACAATTAATTTTTAGAAAAAAACGTCAAAATGTTGATAAATTAGATTTCAAAAATTCAGCTTTGAATCGTATTTTTTTATGTATTGTAATTTTGAAGTCATTTCTTGGTTCTTCTTAATACCGTGTATTTGAAACCATAGAAGCCGGGATTATCGTTATATTCTTTTTCTCTCTCTCTCTCTCCCTCTCTTCCTCCATATCCTCCTCGGCCTATTTTTTATACTAGATACTCCATTTCCCCTTCTAGTTTTTTTTTTCTTCTTCTACATTTGATCTTCTTAGATACGGTTAGAAAATCTCTCAAAATAAATAAAACCCTATATAATATTATAGAGAAATATCTAAGCTTTTTTTCGTTTTCTTCTCAAAATTTAGACGATTCTCAGAGGGGAATTCATGATGAAATCGCTCGCTTCTCGCCACCCCCCTTTATCCGCATTTATAAACACATCCCATGAATTTAAGATTCACGTTGATTTTCAGTGGGGAAAATTTATTATTGTTATTATTGTTATCGAATTTTTTCATTCAGCAGAATCATATTTTTATATTTTAAAATTTCTGTTAAATGTTGCTAAGCTATGTGCATTTTTATTTTTAATAACGAGAAGAATATTTTTTGTTTGTTATATAATGTAGTTGTTTACTGCAATGTCGTCTATATTTGAGTAAATAACGTTAAAGTTGAAAAGTTTTTTTTTTTCAGATTTCATTTTTGTAGTTGATGAATTTCTAATAATGAGAAACTTAGTCGATATTTAAAAGTTATTTTTGTTGACTATATTTTATGTTCAAAATTCTCATGGTAATTTTACGAATTTTTCAAAAATTTGATTGAAAATCAATCTTAACTAATTAACTAATTTATGGAATTAATTTTAATTTTTGATAGATTCATGTCCATGTATAAAATATACACTTTGAAACAAACTGCATCAAAATATCTCATTCCATTCTGGAGATGTGTTGCTCAGAATTATTTTAGGATCCATCCATACAGACAGACAGACAGACATTTTTTTTGCAGCATCATGTACAACCCTTTTTTAGCATTTCGTAGCAACAAATATATAAGAAAGACCAGCAAATAAGATGGACAACTGCCTAAACGTAGCGCTGAATGTTGACTTTGGCACACAACACAGGTCATTATTTTCTAGACTTTTTGACAGCAAAATGAAGTCGTGGTTGTCACCCAAAACCGACCACTTTGAATCTTTTCATAGAAAATAACATTGCCTCCTCAGCCCTACCAACGTCGACTTCATTTCACAGTCGAAAAGTGGTTAAAAAAAAAGTGGTCATGGTTAAAAAAAAATTAATCATCTTAGGATTTTAGATTATATACGTCCAACCCTAAAAATGATGAATTCTTTTTTAATAAACCTAAACTTTAATTTGTGAACTTAATAAATTATTTTCTATACAAAGAAAATGCAATACAATACAATTATGCCATTAAAAATTAAAGAAACGGAACTTTTTGTTGAAATATTTCCGATATAATGGCTTTTTTTTTTCTTTTTCGTTTTAATACATTTGACCATACATATCTAAAAGACTAGAAGAGTAAGGCAGAAGGGGGAATTCTATTCAAACTCACTGATTCAAGTGTAACACTATTACTTGAATATACATGATGTATAAATATATAGATCTATATATCTCTAAAATGTATCAGTTGGCCTATTATTGTTGTAGTACGCCTACATTACATGTTGTACAACACAAAAGGTTTAAAATGACATGCAGTTTCCGTTTTTTGTCCCCCCCCCCGCCTCTTTTTCTTCCAAATTTAATCTTTTTTTCTCATTCTTTGATCGAAAAAAATATACTTGTACAAGTCAAGTTTGGCTGGATATATAGAAAAAACGTTCAAGATAATGTTATGGTTAGCAAAAAGAAAAAAAAAAGGAAAACTTGAGAAAAATGCACAGAAAACAATTACTTTTAGAGGTGCATTGTGTTTGTTTGTGCCACGTGTGCCCAACTCTTATGTCTTAATAATAATAAAGATATGTTAGCAACAGCAACTTGTGTGTATTATACTATATGGAGAGAATGGATGGATGGGGGGGGGGGGAATTTTCTTTTAATGGTTGCTGTAAAAGTTGCTCTTAAAAAGAGGGGGAAGGGGGAATAGATAGCGATCTTAAGTCGAGTTGTTCTTCACTTCTCACGTCTTTTTTTTTTCTAGTTTTCTATCTTTAATACTTTTGCTAAAGTTAATCCTCGAGAAAACACATTTCTCCATCATAGTCTGAGCTTTTTCCATTACCTGTTTGATTTTTCTTATATCTAAAAACTAAGCGAATATCTCCTCTCTCTCTCTCTCTCTCTCTCTTTCCCTCTGATCTTTTTACGTCACTTTCTCTGTCCCTCATTTATTTTGCTTGCAATCCCTTTATTGTTACTGCCCCAAATGGCTAGTAGTTTTAAATAGAGAAAGAGAAAGTGTGGGGGGTTGTTGGAGGGTATCTTCTTGGATGTACATTCTGGTAGTGGTGGCTCTTGATATAATGGGTGTCATTGGAAACCTTCTTGAATCAGGAGGATTAGGTGACCATTTTCTCCCTTAGTTTTCCTACGCAACCACACACACACACACACACACACAAATTGAGACAAACGCACAGAAATAAACAAAAAAAATTGTGACAAACTTACAGAAATACATAAAAATTGGGACAGACTCACAGAAATACATAAAAATTGGGACAAACTCAAGGAAATACATAAAAATTGTGACAAACGGACAGAAATAAACAAAAATTGTGACAAACGCACAGAAATTAATAAAAATTGTGATGAACGCACAGAAATACATAAAAATTGTGACAAACTAACAGAAATACGCAAAAATTGGGACAAACTCGAAGAAATACGCAAAAATTGGGACAAACTCGAAGAAATACGCAAAAATTGGGACAAACTCGAAGAAATACGCAAAAATTGGGACAAACGCACAAAAATACATAAAAAATTGTGACAAACGCACAAAAATACACAAAAATTGTGACAAACGCACAAAAATACACAAAAATTGTGACAAACGCACAAAAATACACAAAAATTGTGACAAACGCACAAAAATACACAAAAATTGTGACAAACGCACAAAAATACACAAAAATTGTGACAAACGCACAAAAATACACAAAAATTGTGACAAACGCACAAAAATACACATAAATTGTTAAATACAGTGTGGACATACAGTGTCACAAACATGTGTCATAAACACACCCAGCCACACAAACACAGTGAACGACATAAACACACCCAGCAACATAAACACCACACAAACACACACACACACTGTGACAATCACAACAAAAATACACACAAATTGTGACATAACACAGTGCATATAAACACAGCCACAAATACATAGTTATAACAACACAAAAACACGCACGCATATAGTGTGAACACAGTGTCGCATACATACAAAAACACATACAAATTGTATGTTCAAATGTATATATGCGTGTTCTCCATAGACTTAATAGTAGTTTTATATTACTTAGATTTTATTCTGAACAATTATTTCTGCACTTCTTCTTCTTCTTCTTCTTATCTTGTTCTTGGCTGTTGTTTCAATCGATTTCTACTTTTTTCTACCACCGTCAAAACAGAAACAAAACAAACTGATCTCTCTCTCTCTCCCCCTTTTCCCCATTTTCCCCCTTTTCCTCCCTTTCTTTCATTTATTTTCATGTTTGTAGCTACAAATAGACCCATGTTCACTAATTTGTATCGATAGTGACAACACAGATAAATGGATAGGGCCATGTTTTTAGTCTTTTATTATTTACAACTAAGAGCCTAATCATCTTTATATATTTTAGAATTTCTATCTTAATAATTATATAAAAATGGTTTAAAATATTTTTTTCTTAAAACATAAGACTTAAAAGTGTATTTTTATTTAAAAAAAAATTCGTTTTGGATTTTAATAGAAAAATCTTGAAAAGATGAACGAAAATTGTATTTTGTGTTATTTTTAAATAATATATATATGTTGTGGATGAGAACGTTTTTGTATCGATCGAGACAGAAAGAGAAACATTGTCTGTGTATCTATGTGTGTGTATGCATTACCTTTACCTGAATTAGTGTCACTGCGCATGCTCTGTTGGTATATTTGAATGTATGTGTGTTTGTGTATTGGGTGGGTGGGTGGGGTTGGTCGGTAGAATGGAGAGAGAGGTTGCTGTGTTCATTGATTGGAATCCCTACATAGGTGTGTGTGTGTGTGTGTTTGAGGGGTTCTGAATAGTGGAAGGAGGAGGAGGGGTGAGAAAAATGGGGAAAAAGAGAATCCCGGACACAGGTGCAATATGGAATGCTAAGCACGGAAGTAAATCTATTGCTCCCACTAACCCCACCGCCTCCATATCTTCTTACAACGCATGCGCAATATAAATTGTGCAAGAAACAACAGTATTTTTATTTTTGCTCAATCTTTTAAAACATACAAAAGTAGAAATGACAACAACAAAAAATACATAATTGTATTTTAGATGAAAATATTATTTTTTTGGTGGTGGTTTTTATTTTTGTTACACGTTTATCGTTTTATTTTGATGTAAAAAAATAATAATGGGATATAAGAATGAAATTGAATTTTTCTCTTTGCGGAATTTCGTTTTTTCTTGTTGCTATTTTTTTTGTGTTTTGTAAAAAAAAGAAAGGGAATATTTTTTTTTTGTAATATATTACATAAGGCCAAACAAATTATGCGTTTTTCAATCAGTGAGACTGTTCAGAGGCTAGAAAAGCTCTTAAGTTATTATTTCTACTAACTTTGGATTATGTGTGAGAATTATAGCCTCTAAAACAGCCTCTTTTATTGAAAAATGCATAATTAATTTTTGGACTGAAAGTGTTTTTTTAAAGTATAAATGCCTATTTAGTTTATTCTGTTTTTCAGGTGCAAAACGATGAGAAATTTGAATTTGTTTTAAAAACTAGAAAGGTAGTTTTATATTGATATCTTTCAAAATAAAACTTTTTGTTAGTTTGAACATAATGACTCAACTTTAAAGTTTAATTTTGTTGATTTCGGCCTCGTATTAAAAAAGTTTATTTCGAAAAATATCAACTTGAAAATACTCTTTAAGTGATTGAGATACTTTTTTTCTAGTTTTTAAAACACTTTATACTTTTTTTTTCTTCTTAATTTTACTCTTCTGAAAGAGAGAATAATCAGAGATAGAAAAATCAGTTGTTCATAAACCGTTTTAAAACGGGAATCAATGAAGGGACAATATTTATCTTTTCTCCTGAAAGAGGGCAATCACTGATAGCATTCAATGGCCTTTCGAAAATGCATAGAAAAAGCATTGTGATAATTAAGGCTCGGATTTGTATGCAAAATTCTCAATTTTTGGCCCAAAAGCACCAACTGTGAAGTAATTATCATCATTAGACCAACTGTAATTAATGCTTTTTCTAATAACAAGATTAGATGTCTGATTAATTACTATTAGTTATCAACTAGAATTCTAGCCTCTAACCAGTGTTTTTGATTGAAAAAAACAAACATAATTCTTGGTTGATTTAAATGGAATTGAGCCACAAATTGAGAAACATTTTGCTAATTATTACATAAAAATGACCTAAAATGGCATAAAAGTGGCCCTATTGATAAAGGGCCACATGCTTACAAACTAGGGACATGTTTTCTCAGTTTGAAGCCACTTTTAGTGACAAAAAAAATGGTCTTAGCCTATGTTTGTATGTGTGTTTTATTATGAAAACAGCTATGTGTTTATGTAGTTGTTTAGAATTTATATATAAAAATATCAACAAAAAATGAAAAATGGTGGATGAAGAAGGGTGAAGACAATTAGGATAACAAAAAAAAATATGATGGATGTCTTTTTTATATGATTTTAAGGGTGCATATCTTGTCGAGAAAATAAAGTTAAGCAAAAAAGTGTGTCTGAATAAGAAGAAGAAAAAAAGACATCCATTTTTTTCTTCTTCCCTACTTTTTCTTTGATAAATTTTTAAGGGGATTGAAGGTTTTCAAATAGGTGAAATGTGTTTGCAGAACAAACTCGAAGCCAGTTAAATTAATGATTTTCTAATCGGATTAAATCAATAATTGGATTTTATTGATAGTGGTTTGTAGATTTGTCTTGTGTTTTTTTTTGTGTTAATTTAAAAAAAAGAAGGGAGAATAAAAAAAAGGATGTTTCTATTCAAAAAGATATAGTTGGTTGTTGAATTGTGAACAAAAAAAATATAAAGAGTTTTGTCCTGATGGGGAAAATGTGTGTTTAAGGCTGGGTTTTTTTAAAAAATATATTCATTTATGGTTTTCACGTTTTTTTCTTTTCCGTATTTTGTCACATCATTTAGTCGTAGAATGTAATTCGGTTGAGTTGACAACAATTAGGTGTCTTTGTCTAGAAAAAAAGGGAAGGATTTCTATCTATAGGTACAGTAGGTTGTGTATAGGAAGGGAATTTAAGCTGCTTATAGACGATCAATTCTGGCTTGTCCAGCTTTGCTTGTTAATCCAGGATTGTCTCTGCAACACTGGATTTTCTAGTATAATTATGATTTAGACAAATTTTATGTTTCAATGTTACAAAGATTGTCATTCCATCCATCCATTTTTTTCTACAGAATTGAAGTGAAAATCTATCAGAGCAGAAATTTCGAATGGAGATTGAAAATCATTTATAAAAATTGAATTAAGGTGGCTGAATAGATATTTGTTTTGTTTTTGTCTTCCTCATCTGGATGGCTCCTCTGCAGTGCAGTGGTTAAATGTTGTGTTTTATAGCCGTTTTTTTTGGGATAATTTGGACGCAAAAACGTCAACCTAACTAATTGTTTTCAAAACTAGAATGGTAAGAGTAAGAGATTATGCTAAAAAAAAAATTCATGGCAATATCTTAAAAAACAATGACCAGTTTTGGTTTTTTTTTCCAATTAACATTTTATAAAAAAACTATTTTCTCCTTTTTTTTTTCAAACTTGTCATAAAAAGTTTATTTTGAAAGATACCATCATTAAGAAGAAGAAAAACTTTTAGCATTATCACTAACTATTCTAGTTTCTAAAACACAGTTAAACATTTTCTCAAAATGTAACATAATAGCCAGGGCCTTCCGTAGGAATGAAAACAAATTAAATATCTAGTCAGCCACCTATAAAAATTCTGAAAATTGAAAAATCAAAGATGGACAAGCCATAATTGATCGTCTATTCTCAGCTTAAGAGAAGGAAGGAATGAAATAAAAAGGAGGTGGGGGTGGAGTGACTTAATTTAAGGGGGAGTTAGGGAGGAGTTGTATTCGAGGGGTTTTTTTTTGTTAATTTACCGGGCGTGTCTCTCTTTTTCGGTAAAGTTCTGCTTCAGAGTATGTTTCATTGTGTGTGTGTGTGTATATATATTGTCAGCTTGGATAAGCATCTGTGTTCTCATCGAAAACTCACTCAGTCCAATGAATAATTTTTTTTTTCCTCTCTTTTATGTCTTGTCACATGTATATGTGTATGTGACATTATGTGTGTCTGGTTAAAATGAGCCTATAGTAACATGTGTGTGTGTTATGTGTCACAGTGTGTATGTGTTGCACGCTGTTAAGAGAGATCTTCCGTCTTCCTTAATAAGACGTGCAAACATTCAAACACAAACACCGTCAAATGTTATTTCTACCCTTTTATATATATATTTCTTGTGTGTGTGTGTGTGTCTATGTGTCTCACACTTGGATGGAAACCAACTCATCCATTCTTTATATATTATGTTACTGTCAATCTGCGGAATCAGTCAATCTGCAGATTGACTAGGGTATCTGCAAAACAACCAAACTGCTAGTGAATCTGTAAAATTCAATTTTAGGTGTGGAATTTTGCAGATTCGCTAGCAGGTAGTTGGTTGGTTTTGCAGATTGTTTAGGCAATCTACAGATTGACTGATTCTGCAGATTGAAGATAACATAGGCCTTATATATATATATATATATATATATATATATATATATATATATATATATATATATATATATATATATATATATATATATATATATATATATATATATATATATATATATATATATATATATATATATATATTCGGCACTACAAACAAACATTTAAACACACGTTGGTCATGTTGACAACCTCTTAATAGGTTTATATAAATTGTTAGATTATTTAACAATGACAGATATGGTTGGGTATTTTTGTAAAAAAAAACTCCTTAAAAATTGACTAATTATATTAAATTAAGATGACATAAACATATTTGGATTGGATTTTATTGAGCTGCAAAATAAATTTTGTGCTTTTTTTGTCTAAAAAATAAGAGGTTATTCAATACTATTACTGTAGTTAAACTACTTTGCAAGTAATTTAGAAATTTACAGAATTTAAAAAAATAGGTAATTAAAAATTGCTATTGTTAGTTGTTAACTTAATTAAGGTGGATGAATAAATAACTATATTTTTCTTTTGTTTTTGTTTTTCTGGATGGTGGTGCCATTGCAGTGGCTCGCTTCATAGACGTTTTTTTGTAAAATTTGAAAACAAAAACGTCAAGCGATCGTTTTTTTTTAACATTTTTATGAAAAATTCAAATTGTTTTCAAAACTAGAATGGTAGAAGATGTGCTGTTGAAAATGACCCGTTTTTAGGTTTTTTTTTCAAGAACACATTTCATGAAAAACTATTTTCACCTTTAAAAGTTTAGTTTTTTTAATATCATAATTAAAAAAACGTTTAGCATTAGGCCTATAACTAACTATTCTAGTTTCTAAAACACTTTTGATTTTTTTTGTAATGTTTCAGCAGAAAAAACGTTCGCTTGAAAAATCTAAATTTTCTCAAAACCGCAGGAAAGAGAGACTTCCTATAGAACATAATAGCCATGCAGGCGCGCCATCTAAGAAGACGAAAACAAAATAAAATATATCTATTCAGCCACCTTAATTTTAGTTAAATTGTAGACAAAAAAAAATCCAATTTGAAAGTAATTATGCCTAGTTAAAGCAACTTTTAAGTAAGTTGCAACAAACTACTTCAAAATGAATTTGAAAGTAATATAGTTAAACGATCTTTGTTGGTAAATTAACTAGATTTTTTTTAACTACATTGTAGTTCAAACTATCGAAAAAAATATATGTTTTGATGGAATTTTCTTAAAATTTAAAACAAATAAAAGTACTTTGATATCTATCTCTACAAAACAAAACAGAAATTTGTTAAAATGAAATTCATTTCCTGTTAATAATTTCCTTTTTATGGTTATTTTTTTTTTTTTAGATTTCTAATTTTCTCTCGATTTTCTAAAACCTTAAAAATAATTGTTTCGTTCATCGGAGGGGGTTTTTTTTTGTGTCGGTGTGTGATGGGGGAAACCATCAGAAACAGACAGCCGTCAGCCTTTTTTTTTCTTCTTCTTCTCTTCGTGTTATTATTCATTTTTATAATAATCATATCTAAAAATGAATTTGCATTGTGTAGAAAAATAGGTTGAGGAAGTTTGAAATTTGAGGGGAAAAAAAGAGAGAAAGAGGGGCTGGGGGAAGGGGAAGGGGATGGATATTATGGGGGAAGTTATATATTTTAGCCATCGGGAATAGAGAGAACCCAGACGACACACCAGTAGATAATTAGGAAGAAACCTTCCCGAGGTGTATTAATAATGGCTAGGATTCCCTGGCGATTTTTATAGAAGTTCCTTCCAATGACGTGTAATTAATGGTGTGTCATAATAACCAGTATATATGTATAAAGGGGCCAAATGACGTAATTCAGTAATACATATCAACAGCAACACAAAAGTATTTTCTAGTTTTTTTTTTTTCTCTCTTTACGATTATCTTGGTAAAATAGAAGATTGCAATTTTTTTCAAAAATAATAAAATGAAAGTTTGTTATTCCTCGTTTACATTACAAAAAAACTGACTATAGTTAAAAAGTTAACCATGGTTAATTTTCTAGTCGAAAAAAATGTGGTTACATAAACAAGGAACAGAATAATCTAAGGCACTAGGTGACCTACCCTTCATAACTGTAGGTCACTCAGTGACCTACACTTCAGAACTTCTTTTATATCGGTGATTAGGTATTGGGTTATGTTATATTAAGATTGTTGCAGGGGGTCTGAGGGTGGGGGCTAGACGGAGCCCATAGATTGTGAAGTGTAGGCCACTAAGTGACCCACAGTTCATATCTGAAAGTGTAGGTCACTTAGTGACCTACGATTAGTCTGTTCCCTGTGTCAACAATAAAGTTAACTCAACTGTGTTGACACAATGTGGTTAACCACATTATTGAATACGTCACTTCCGGTGTTTTCAAACAAATTTAGCCTATAAACAGCATGGCGGATGATGAGAGCACTCCATTTTTTTGACCGAATGAAAATTTCACAAAGTACACAACTCTTTTTAACTAGGAAGTGACATAAACTGATTTAACCGCAGATTAAGTGTGTATTATTAAATGGAAACATATAAAAGTACCATTTCTAGCTTGTCTGCAGTTAACTATAATTTTGGTTATTTAACTGCAGTTAGTTTTTGTAGTTGAAACAAAGTATTACTTTTAACTTTCAACAAAATTTATTATTTTAAAAAAAAGTTTGTAAGTTTTATTTGGCTTTATTTCTACTGAAATTCAAGAATTAGAACTTAGCACTTGAATTTCAACTTTTGACCCCTCTCGGTTTTAAGTAAAGGGTCTGTTTGGCCAAAGACCTTAAAGTGTAAACGTACCTCCAACTCTGGTTAATTCTCTCTTTAAATGAACAAAATTAAGAGAAACTTTGAAAGTGTTTTAAAAACTAGAACGGTAATATCTTTTGAAAGATATCAACATATACCTTTCTAGTTTCTAAAACACTTTCTGGTTTTTTTATAATTTAGTTTCTGAAAGACAGAATAAACGAGAAAAATTTGAGGGGCGTCGTTTACACTTTAAAAACGCCTTAAATGAAATTGCTTTTACATTAACTTTTATTATTATAATGGTATTAAATTTTATTTAAAGAGAAAATTAGTTACATTAATTATATTATACATTTTGTAGATTAGTTATACTGTATATTAAATTATATTACTTTATTTCTGGTTATGGCTTTTTATTACAGATGAATTTAGTGATTAATGATGTTTTTTTTTGTATGAAAAATTAAGGTTGAAAGGAATGAGGAATTTAGGATAAAACTGGGTTTTATCTATAAGGTTATAATATAGTCCAGTTGGAACGATTTTAACTGGGACGACGCCAATGGGTTGAAGGTGGAGGCTAGTAACTGACGTGAAGGTAACGGAACAGATTCAACACAAAGTATTTTTTTAGTGTTTTAAAATAAACTATTTCAATATAAATCCATTCTTTACCATTTGTAAATTTATTTTTAGTTTTTTTTAATACCCTCACATCAATGCTAGCCTCCACCTCCAACCCTTGGCATCGTCTCAGCTGGAACACACTATCTATACCTATTCCCTATCTCATGTTACATTATACATATATACAGGTATATCATAAATAAGAAGACAAAAAAAAAGATCAAAATGGATGATTAAATGAGACCCTGTCCAATGACATTTCAGTGTGAACACGAATTGAAATCAACTCTTAATGAGTTTTTATGTCAAATATTGAGATTAGATTGTTTTTTGTCCCCCCCCCCCAAAAAAAAGCTGGGATGAATAAAAATTAATGTATTATGAAAAAAAGGGGGATTAAGTGTGGTTTAAAGAGAGAAAATATCACTAAGGCTAAAAGAATTGCACCTGATATTATGGAGGAAGGAGGAGGAAGAGGATCCTTATAGTTTTTAGGGATGGTGCAAAAAAAAAAGTCCCCCCTTTTGTGTGATTGATGAGAAATTAATGCTGGGACTTTTTGGCTTTACAATGTGGCTGATATCTTACAAATGTCCATCTTCTTGATTGCTTTTCATCGTCTTTTTTCCCTTTTTTTTTCTCTCTTTCCCTAAAGCGTTAATTCTAGTCTGCATCTAACGGTTCTTATGTTTTGCTTGAGGTTTTTTTTTTTGCTTTTTCCCCTGTGAAGATTATTTATTTAATGAATGACACTGGTTTTCTACATGAATTTAAAACATGGGGCCTTTTTTTTTTGGTTATAAAATAATATACATTTGATCAGGTGTGTGAACCTTTTATTTTTTAAGTTCAAAGTGCTAAGTTTTAACTTGAGTCTTGTGAAGAACAAAAAAAAATGGTTTCTTTAACCTAGAAGTACCCTTAAACTGAGTACTCTTGAAGAGAGATTAGATGTTGTAATCCTGCTTAGAGGGTTGAAGTTGGAAGTTCAAGTGTCATGTGTTCTCTTCTTGAATTTGGACCTAAATTATGGCACATTTATGTATTTTTTCTTTATTATGTGTGTAGGGCCTTTGGTGGTAGGATTGGAATTTTGGATATATGGGTCCTTTTTGGGTCCTTGTTTTAAAAGCTAATTATTAGGGCTAAGATTTTTATGCAAATATCAAGCAAATATTTCACAAATTGTGGGAACCCAAGAGCCAATTGTGAAGTAATCATTATTATCATTAGATTAATCAAAAATTATGCTTATTCTAATAAAGAAAAATCTTGTTAGAGACTAGATGTCTGATTACTATCAGTTATCAACTATAGTTCTAGCCTCTAACCAGTGTTTTTGATTGAGAAAAAAAAATCATATAATTGTTTGGTTGATTCTAAACGCGGTATTGTTACTTCACAATTTTGGTTTCTCTTAAGGCCCCACAAATAGAGAAAGATTTGCATAAAAATCCGACTATACTAATAATTATAATTTACATATTGGACATATATTATATTAATGTTTCAAGATTTGTTATATTAAAAAGAATATGTTTATTTGTTCAAAAGTAAAATTTTGCTTTAGAGAAGAAGAAAAAAAAATGTTTGTCTGTCTGAGTATTTGGATTAAGTTGTTGCTTTTTTTTTCTCTCTCCTTAGAAACAACAATATAATGTATTTAGTTGGTTGTTATGTGCCTGAAACACATGTATTAAAATGTAGATAGGACGAAGGTGTGTTTCAGGTTAAGATAGTGGAGGTGGGGTAGGTTTAGAGAGGGAGTGAGGATGGTGGTGGGACCAACCCTCTCAACAGTTATTGGGTTTTTCTCATTTGCTGTATATTTACTGCATAGGCGGAGCTTCTTCTTCTTTTTCCAGACAAGCTATTGAAATCAAACCGGTGAAAATGTTATTTTACCTGTTTTCTACATACGCACACACATATATTTCAATTGCAATATATAACAATTTGATGTTTTACATCTGGTTTTAGAAGAAGAAGAAAAAAATGCATAAGAAAGTGAGAATTTATTTTAAGGTAAAAAAAGACGAAAATATTTTCAAAATAGTAAACAATTTAATAAGATTGAGAAACCTTAGGTATACATAAAAGTTTAAAAGATTTATTTTGCAACATTTTTTAATGGGAGGTTTTTTTTGTTTTTTGGCTTCATTTCCTGAATTTTTTTTTAAAACTCTTGTTAGGCCTTGTTTCCACTGGGGTGAAAATTAGAACTTTTTTTGAAAATTTCAACTGGTGAGAAATAGAAGAAAACGTGGCTCTTCACTAAGATAGACAAAAGCTACGTTTGTTCAATTTTTCACCAGTTGTGAAATCTTTAAAAAGTTCGAATTTTCGCCTCAGTGGAAACAAGGCATTTTATATACATTTATAAATATGAGAAATTAAAATTGAAATTATATCTTAAGGTGGTTTAAACGTATAAATGCTCCTGAACGACTTACTGTCTTACAGGAACATAATGAAGAGAAATTTCGAAGTATTTTTTTTAGAAACTAGAAGGATTAAGCTCAATCATTTAAAGGGTATTTTGATGTTGATATTTTTTAAAATGAACTTTTTTATATCAGTTTTGATTATGGAGAGGTGATATTTTTAATTTTTTGTCTATTATTTTGAAAAATATTAACAATTAAATATTATTTAATGATTCAGCTATCGTCGTTCTAGTTTCTAACACTTTCAATTTGTTTTTTTTTGTTTTTTTTTTTTTTCTTAAAAAAAGAGCAATTTATAATCAGAGTTTGAAGATCAGTTTACTTGATTGATTGATTTGTACGGTGATTTTCAAGCTATTTTCTTCTTATTTTTTTGATAGAATTTGTCAATAAAATGGTTTTATTTATAATAAATCAAAAAAGAACATCTAATTTTTGTAATTTTGATAAAATTAATATAATTATATAATTAACACAAAAGCTCTTAATTACAAAAATAATAAAATAAAACATAAAAAATAACATTTGAAGATGTTTTCAGTGATTGCCTACTTTCAGGGAGCTTTGCCTTTTCCATTATAATATTATTTAGTAGATAAATTTAATAATAATAAAAAAATAAATTTCTAAATGAAAACAAAAAATAAGATTAGATTTGAAATATTTTTTGTTGTTGTTGTTTCAATGACTCGTAAAATAATCCGGAATTTTATTTATATTGGAAGGGTAACCGCTTATTAAATACAAATTATGGGCGTGTCATGAATATTTCCACTTCTCGTTGACCTTCCATTATTGGTCTATATATTTGAAACACGCTAAAAAAACTGGTAGCAAATTTAATCTTAAATTTGCCCTTCTACTCTCTATATAATGGTCAAAGTGACGATCACACAAGCAATATTTACAGCAAAAGATACATTGCTTCATTTCCTGCAAGAAAATTGTTATTTGTCGTTTTCTTGGAAAACGTTTCTTGAACATAAAATTAGTGCAGAAAACGTTTATTTTCATTTTGTTGTTGCAAAATTTGCAATGTTTAAGATTTAAAGCAATATTTCTATTATTTGTTGTACTGAATTTAGCTGTAAATATTGCTAGTGTGATCTACCCTTAACTATAGACATATTATTTTATATTTATCATAATTAAGTTACAATTAATTTTTTAATATAATCATTAATTTATTAACCAATTACAAAATTTTATGTTTGATGGTCATTTTTAAAAAAAAATCACATTTTTTTTTGTATTTTATTAAGAAAAATGGAATTATCAACTTATAATTTAGTAAAAATAAAGGTGATAAAATTGTGACTGTCATATCTTATGACGTGAAAGCTTTTGTGCTATCGTATGATGTTACACCAGTCAATGACAGTTGTATGACTATATTTGTCATTATAATAGTTTGTGATTATTACAAGTTAATGAGCTGAATATGATAATAATTTACTGTCATATGACAGTCGTATACCATTTCTGTACACACTTAAGTAACATTTTATATATAATGGAAACCGTTTAACACAAAAACGGATAACACGAAATATATTTTCAGTGTGGTTCTTTAGAATAGCATAAAAATTCTTTCTGTTAACACGAAATTTAACACCAAAAAATATTCTTGTCTCTTCAATTTCGTGTTAGTTTCCACCTGTAGTAGATTTTTCTACATAAATAAAATGAAATTCTGCAATAATAATAATTATTTAACAAAAATTTAATAAATTTTGTCTAACTATTTCTACTACAACAGTACTTCTTTATTACCAGTTTTTATATTAAATACGTTTCCAATGTATAAGGTGTAATTTTAAGTTAGTGTAATTGTTATCAGAGGGCAGCATCGTATTGATAAACTACAAAATTATCGATTTTTGTTTGGGTACTTTTTTCCGTAATTTATTCCTATAAAAATCGTTCAAAATGTTTCCACTAGAGAACAGCACTTTATGGTAACACGTGTTTCGGTGGTAATTTCAAATAAGTTATTATTAAGTTTATACTTTTAATTTATTCAGTGGGTGGTTATTGATAAAGTTGAGCATTTACTCAACAAAAAGCAGGGTAAATTCTCAAAAAATGAGTATTTGCTCAATTCTCATATGAATTTAGTTGCTTATTAATTAAAAACTGAATATTTGTTTGAGAAAGTTCTCCCAGTTTGTGTAAATATGTACTCATTTTATTCATAGCAAATCCAGCATTTGCTTCAAAAACTTGAGCAACGAGCAAGTACTCAATTTTAATCATACCACCAATTATGTTTTTAATAATTATTGCCAACTAATTTTATGGAAGAATGTAAAATGATTTTTTTTCTCCATAATTTAGTTAGATTTTTATTCATAATCTAACTTCTTTGAATAATTGTTAATTAATTTGTTAAATTGATTAATACAATTAACAATATTGTTTCATCCCTATACATAAATAGGGAGATAAATAAATGGTGGAAATTGGTAGAAGTTTATTTTGACAATGGATTTCTTTGCTGTTTTTGGACTAAATGGGCCCGCTGCCATAGGCCCTTTGGTGGCGCTACTTGCAGATTAACTATTCAAATTCGAATAATTTTAATTATTAATCATTAGGGCTCGGATTTGTATGTAATATCAAGCAAATGTTTCTCAATCTGTGGCCCAAGAGCTAATTGTAAGATAACAATCCCGTTTAGATCGACCAACAATTATGATTGTTTTTAATTAAAAAAAACTCTGGTTAGAGGCTAGAACTTTCTAGTTGACAATTGATAATAATCAGACATCTAGCCTCTAACTAGCATTTTTGATTTATGAAAAAAACATAATTGGAAGTTACTCTAATGATGATGATTACTTCAAAATTGGCACATGAACCACAAATTGAGAAACATTTGGCTAAAATCCGTGCCCTATTGATAATCATTTATTTAAAAGTTTTAAGACATAAAAAGTTCCTGTTTATTTCTCTTACAATAATTAATTAGTTACAACAATAACAATGACATTATACAAAATGACTAGATTACAATAAAATTAGTTAAAATGTGGCAACAACAATAAGTGATAAAAATTTAAAGCATTAATTTAATTTTAAAATTAAAAATGTGGAAAATTACAAGAAAAAATGAAATATTATGTTCTGAAAAATGACATTTTACAATTATTATCGTTAGGAGGTAAACAGTTTGTGTTTCGAAGTGTCAAATGATCCGATACAGAATACGGAGATTGGTGTAGAATTGGTGTCTGATCGCCTGAACCTCCTCCTCTTGATTCATCTGTTATCTGACATGTTTTTGGCCAAAGTAATGGACACATTCGCCATACAGCTGCAGGACTCAGACTGTATAATCCTCCAGGATAATTAGGCATAAGAAGTGACTGTTGAGGATGGAGGTAACCACCACCACCGCCGCCGCCGCCACTTCCTACTCCTATTCCGCGAAAACTGTTACTTTCCAACATTTGGCGTCTCGTAGAATGTAGAAAATTGGCTTCTAATACATTATTAGAGCTTGAGTGAGATGATATTGGAATCCAGGGTAAAATATTGACACCTGTTGGTGCTCCAGTTGAGGAGGACCAATTGTGTCCAAATCCATCCAGTAACTGAATTCCTACAAACATAAGAAAAGTCTATTTTAAACGTTTTATGAAGAGAACAATGGAATTTAACTAAATTTCGGAAGCAACATTAAAAAGAGAAACAAATTGATTTTGTTTTAAAAACTAGAAGCGCAAATTAATTGCTTAAGAGTAGTTTTATGTTAATATATTTTTAAAAAATGGAACTTTTTATGGCAATTTAAAATTCTCGATTTTCGCTTTTAAAATTAACTTAAAAAATCGAAAAAAATATTTGATAATGTTAAAAAAAAACTTCAAAATTTAGTCATTTTGAAAATGCCATAAAAAGTTTTTTTTTAATAACATCAACATTAAAAGCCTTTTAAGTGAGTCAGTTACTCTTCAAGTTTCTAAAACACTTTCAAAGTTTTTAATTAAAGTTGTTTTCATGTAAAAACCTCTCGAATTTTAAGAGGAACTTATAAGTGTTTTAGAAACTAGAAGGGTATCTAACTCTTTTAATGGTATTTTCATGTTTGACATCTTTCAAAATACACTTTTTAGGTCATATTAAAAACAGCCTAACTTTGAGTAGACGATATATTTTGTTAATTTTTTTGTCAAATAAAAAGTTTATTTTAAAAAGATATTAACATGGAAATATTAAGTGATTCAGCAGCTACCCTTCTAGTTTCTAATACACTTTGAATTTCTCCTCCATAGTTAGAAAATCAGCTGTTCTTAAAACATTTTAAGAGCCTATAGACACACTACTCCAGAGTTGTACGTGCCACAAGACAACCGGTCAATTTTACGGTTTCAAAGTTGCTCAAATGGCTCTAGCAACCAAACGGCAATTTGAAACGCCATGCTTTTGTTACCTTAATACCTGAAGAACATATTAAGAAATACATCCAATTTTTCTTAAAGCTGAAAACGGCTAGCAAAATGGGTCTTTTTTAAGGTCAATGGTCTTTAACGTGGGTCAAGCGCATTAGCATAATTTAAAATTGTCTAAAATAAAAAAAAACTTCTTTAAATATTGCAACCGAACGATGTTAAGACCTGGCCACAACATTCAAGAAGACATTGCAACTTAAATTATTGTTAAAAACAAAGTTTAAAAAGAAATATTTGTTGTTAGGATCGAGAGACCATGTTTTTTTTTTGTTGAGGACACAAGAAATTTCATTTAACAATTGCGTCTATGGAGCACGGCACGCTGGAGAGAGATAGAGCATCTCTAGGCTCATAACATGTGTGGCATGTTTGAAATTACTTTCCTTCATTCTCACGCTTTAATTTCTCCACGTGTTGAGTAGTAATATCTGTCAAGGAGGTGGCACTGTAGTCATTTTTCAACGTGATGTCACTTTGATTGGACTTTTGTTCACCTTTTTTCTGCAAGTCCACCAGGTCCGTCGCTTTCAGTCTATCTCTTGTTCCTTGGTTGTTATTGTTGTCGCCCTTGACATCATTTTCTATGAGAAAGTATTTATTTGCGTCATTATAAAATAGAAAAATAAAAATTGATGATTGTCGAGCAGAATTACTAATAGGTTGTTCAGAGTTGTAAGAGGTGTTGTTGTTGGTGGTATTTATGGTGTTAGTTTCAACAGTTCCATTATTGTCCTGAACGACGGCGGCGGCGGCGGACTCAGTGACTTCTAAGTCGATTGGGGTGTCACTTGTTCGTCGCCAATCACAATCAACATTGAAATTATTATTGTTCGAAGGTGTTGTTGTTGGTGGTGGTGGTTGGTGGTGGTGGTGGTTTAAAGGTGTACAATGGTTATTACTCAGGTGGTGTCCATTGTCTTCTCTAATCTTTTGTTCTAATATATTCAGTGAAGTTGAGATATGAGGAGCCTCTTCGTTCAGAGATGATAATTTCTCTTTTTTTCGTTGTTTTGCTCTGCGATTTTTAAACCAAACCTACGATGTCCAATAATGATGATAAATTTTATTATTATTAAATATGATATGTAAAATATATGTAAACTGTCTCATCCTAAGATAAAGATTATGACGTCAGACGGGTTGATGTAAAATTTATTATTGTGTCATTTATTCTGATTAAAAAAAAGCGATGATAAAATGACGCAAGCTCTGACGTCACGAGTTTTTTCTTAAGGCGAGACGAGTATAAAATTCAAATGTAATAAACGAAGTCATTGCGTGGTTTTTTTTGTGCACAATTTTTATGTCATGTTAAAATTAAAATTAAATTAAAACTGCAATTAAAAATTAGAAGTGAGAAAAAGTAATCATTTATAATTTTTATTTGCAGTTCAATTTTTTTTTTTTCAATTTTAATTTGAAATTAAACTTGTACACAAAAAAACGCAGTGACTTAGTTTATAACCAAATACTGTTATGATTATAGTAAAAACCCAAAAGTTGGCATAAAATGATCATAAAAGAGTAAAAATGCATAAATTGCTGCATCATTTTTAAAAAAATTATGCAATAAAAAAATTCACAAAAGGTTTTTTTTTTAATTTTGCATTTTTTACTATTGCTTCTGATGATCGTGACAAATTATTATTTATTAATCGATTTATTCAGTAGTTTGACATCACATTTATAGAAAATATACAATATATTGATGTCACAGTTACACTGCTGGATAAATCGATGTATAAGAGAATGTGCTGTTATTTATTTGCATAAAACAAACAAATGTTTAGCATATTTTGCATTTTTTTTTAATTTTATTTCTGTAGAAAATGCAAAATTGTTAAGAAAAGTGCATTAGGCCTAAAGAAGTTAAGTTTGGACCTCCTCCTCCTCCTCCTCCTCCTTAGGCCTAATATCAAAAGCAAAGTAAATTAAATGTCTGAAACAATTAATTACTAGTTATTAGAAGGAAAAACAGAATATAATGATGTGGATTTTTTTTCTGACAAGAAAAAAGTTTTTTTTTTTAAAGAAATACATGAAGTTATGAAAATTTCTAAAAGAAGTATGAAATTATGCAAATTTCTAAAAAAGTATGAAATTATGCAAATTTCTAAAAAAAGTATGAAATTATGCAAATTTCTAAAAATTGTGAAATTATGCAAATTTCTAAAGATTACGAAATGTATGCGTGTTATATGCATTTTAATTTATTTTAAACTAATTATTATTAAATATATGGTTTCATAAAGAGTTTAAAAATGATTATGCGTTTTGTGCATTTTCTGCAAACTTGTTTGCCTTAATAGGTAACCCACCTTACCTAGAAAACCTACCTGTATTCTAGCTTCTGGTAGGTTTGTACAAAGCGCCAAACGTTCTCTAGTGGCGACATCTGGATAGTGAGTTTTAATAAAAGTGTTTTCTAATGTTGCCAACTGGTGATGAGTAAATGCAGTGCGACTTCGTCTTTGTTTTCTTGGAAGAAAAACCCCACCTTAAAAATGAAAAAATAAATTAATATACAGGAATTTTTATTGTACTCATTGCAGCTGTCTAGACAAGTCCACCACCATTTTCTTATTCTTAGTATGCCTACTAAGAATAATAAGATTAGGCAAAACTTACAATATTTCAAGTTTGAAAAGGCTGTCACTAGAGTGCGCAATTTGAAGCAGAAATTTGTAGCCTCCAAGTACGAATCAGCCTCTTTCATAAAAAATATTTCTTCATTTAGTGGCGGGTGTTTTTTTTTAAATATATATAAATTATAACTGAAAACGTGTTTAAAAACGCCTCATTATGACTTTTGTCATTGCAAAATATATGCAAATAAGAAGAAAAAAACAATGCAATTAAGCGGAAATATTGAAAAGTGTTTTAGAAACTAGAAATGCAAATGAGTCACTTAAAAAGTTTAGTTTCATTTAAAAAAAAGGTTTAGCTTTGATTTGTCATTGCAAAATATGCGAATAAGAAGAGAAAAAAACAATGAAATTAAGCAGCAAAGGGAATTTGAAGTGGTTTAGAAACTAGAAGTGCAAATGAATCATTTAAGAGTGTGTAGTTTCATTTTGAATTTGAAAATAACATTAAAAATATGGCAATTTTAAATTCTAGATTTTTTTACCAGTATTGAAACATTTCAAGTTTTGCATTATAAAGAGAAACTTGAAAGGTGCTTTAGAAACTAGAAGGGTAGCTGAATCACTTGAAAAGTATTTTCATGTTGATATCTTTTAAAATAAGCTTTTTATGTCAGTTTGAAAATGACCCAACTTTGTTAAAAGGCAGATGACATTTTTTTTAAAAAAAATGTGTCTCTTAAGAAGTTAATTTTGAAATATATCAAACATGACCATACTATTAAATGAATCAGCTACCCGTTCTAGTTTCTAACACACTTTCAATTTCTTCTTTTTGTTGCTCTTCTGAAAACGCAGAATAATCAGAGTTGTAGAAAATTAGAAAACTGCCATAAAAAAGTTTATTTTTAAAGATGGGGGTAATCTTCTAGTTTTTTAAAAAAAAACTTTTTCAAATATATTTTTATTATAATTTCAGATAATTTTAAAAGTATTTACTGTTGAATCTTTCAGATGAATTCCAAGCACAAAGCTGAGAAGGAAACTGAACAGTTGGACGGACCAAAGGAAATCCACCAAAAGTAAGTCCTGTTGGATTCAATTGTGAATAATGAGCAGCTGCTCCAAGTGCAAATTTAGATCGAACTTCTGCACTCAGATCCATTTCTGTGTTTTTTAACAACAACAACTACAACAAAATAATTAATACACATTCATATTAATAATAATTACAACAATAATGATTTCTAATGAATTTCACTTACCTCTAAACAGGTGGTGGTCAAAATGGACTTAGTTAACAAATACAAAAGCTGCCCTTTCTAGTATCTTAGTAAAATGTGGTTCCCCCTATTTATAAAGAACCATCAAATTATTATAAAAAGCACACAAGAAAAAAATTAAACTTGTGTTTTCCTATTGGATAATGAGTTTTATGTATTTTTTGGATGCAACATGTTGATCATTCGATGTTGTTGTTGAAAGGTAAAATTGGAAAGTAAGATGATACAAATCAAACATTCAATTTGACCAAAAACACTTAATCATCACTTTTTCACGTATACATTTCACGATTTTTCATGTCTTAGTTACTAGATCAACAAATTCTAAAATGCCTAATAAAACCCTTCCCTCCCCCCCCCCAAAAAAAATCTTGACCACCATTGGGGCCATTTTTTTTGTAGCTTACTCGAGTCAATTTTGGGCTCTCAAACGATTTCAGTGTGGTTTCTAGGAGCCTTGGTTGGTCTGTGATGGTTTACAGTGTCAACGCCATTCAAACTAGAAGGGTAACTACCTATAAATCATTTACAGGTATTTTCATGTTGATTATCTTTTAAAATAAACTTTTATCTGTCATTTTTTTTTTGAAAATGATCCAGCTTTAAGTAGACAATGTTTTGTTTGTTTTTTAAATATTTGTCTATAAACTATTTATTTTTAAAGAAATCAACATGATGAAAATACTATTAAGTGAATCAGCTGCCGTTCTAGTTTCTAACACACTTTCAAATTTTACTTTTGAAAGTGAAGAATGACCATGCTGTTAATCTAAAAGTCACCTGTCCATAAAACATGTTAAAGGTCACATTTATTTCAGATGGCTGAAAATTTTCGGACGTAATAAAATTTAATAGAAAGATTATTCTAGTTTATAACAAACTTTTAAGTTTTATTTATGCTTTTATTTTTGTTTGTGAACAAATTCTTTTAGAATGTTAAACTTTTTATAACAATCATTGATTAATGAAAAAAAACCAAACAAATTTTTGTAAAAAGTTTATTTCTAAAAGACATGAGATCCTGAATTTTTTTTGAAGAAATTCAAATACTATTCTAGTTTTTTATAAATCACGAATTTTGTCATAGAAAAGTTTATTTTATAAGAGATAATTGTAATGAAAATGCTTTTTTTTTGCATATTGATTAATAGTAGGTGAGTAAGATTCTAGTTTCTAACAAACTTTTTGAATTTGTAATTTTTTGTGTTTGTTGATTCTGAAACATAAAAAAAACTTTAAGTAGGCCTATGTTATATTTTAATTAGGGATTGGGGGGGGGGCGCCATTCGAATCCTCAAATCCCGCGAATCTTGAAAAATATTCGAGATTCGAAAACTAGAATTTTCGTATTATTTTCGTCTTTCGAATCTTAACCAATAAAAACTGTTAAAACTTTTGTAAAATTAAGTTTTAACTCCATTGACGTCCAATAGAAGCGTTCACCTACCAAAAAAAACGTCGATTGTTGCAATTTCGGTGGCACCCAGATCACCAATATCACCTTGTGGCGACCCTGAGTGAAGCCACACTTGTTTTTTTATTATTAATAATTTAATATTTAATATTATTTCATTTATTTGTATCTTCTTAATGAATAATAATAATAGGATTCTTATAGGATTCGGATTCGAGAACCTTTTAGGTTTCGGATTCGAGAAAATTTAGGATTCGTCCTCCACCGGCTCTAATTTGTCTGACTTTTAAGTTATGAAACCCACTATAATTATGAACCGACTACAATAGAACCACAAGAACCAACAAAAGGTTTGGAACATTGATGTTGGTTCTATTATTGTAAAGCAATTTTGTTTGATTTTTCTGATCAGTTTCCCTTGTTTATTTGTGCACTGAATACAGGGAGTGAGTGAATTGTGGTGATTTTTTTTCTTTTTGACGCAATTACTCAATGATTTCGTGGTGTATCATCTATCTTAAATTATACACTATGTCTCAGAACCATTTGACCTACTCCCCTCCCCCCAATTCCATTAGATCCAAGTGGATTTAGGTGACAGAGTCCATTGTTTAAAATGTAATATCTTTAAAAGCTACACATTTGAAACTTAATAAGCTCATAACAGTTAGTAAACAACTTCCAAACAACGTATTTATACAACAAAAAATGAAATAAATTGGTAGAATATTTTAAAACAAAAAAAAGTTGTTGACTCTTTGGTCTTTGGCACACAGACTACTTTTCGACTGCAAAATGAAGTCTGATTGTTGTCAAAATCGACCACCATTGGGTCTTTCCATAGAAAATACATTGCAACCACATAATAACCACTTTCGACTTGATTTTGTAGTCGAAAAGTGTTCAAAATGTGGTCTTTTAGCATTTCCAATCCTTAAAAAATAAGGTTTTAAAAATCGTTTAGTTTCTGAAATGAAATCTATTTTAAAATTTCAGTAACTTTTTTTAATTTTTCCACAATTTTGTTTGTAGAACTACACGAACACTACTAGTTTATTCTGTGTTTCAGGAGAAAAATTAAGAAAAACTTTAAAAGTGTTTTAGAAACTAGAAAGGGTAGCTCAATCACTTAAGGATAATTTCACTTCGATATCTTTTAAAATTAACTTTTATGGGAGTTTGAGTTTTTTCTTTAAAAAGTTTATTTTGAAAGTTTTAATATGAAAATAATAATTAAATAATTGAGCTACCGTTCTAGTTTCTAACGCACTTTCAATTTGTGTTCCAAAACGTAAAATAATCACAGTTTGAAAAACACCTGTTTATGGACCATCTAAACAACTGCTTTAAGTTTAAAATGTGTAGCTTTTAGGCCCTTTGGACACACACAGACCACTTTTGATGGTTGAAATGTTTTTTTTTCGCAGATGGCTGGAATGTGGTTGCAATCTGGACACAAAAGCGACAACTCGAATTCATTTTGGTAGTTAAAATCGACATCCAAAAGAGGTCTGTGTGCCAAAACCTCTTATAGTTTCCAAGACATTTAATTTTAAAATTTAAACGATTAGGCTTACGCCACACCAAACACCACTTTTTATGACTAAAAAAGTCATAAAAAGTGGTCATAAACTGTGAGGTTGATTCCGAGACATACTGTATATATTTAGTGACATGGCTGTTAATACAAACATCCTTGATTGAAGTATTTGATCTTGGACAGTCTCTGGTGACGTCTTTTTCGGACACAAAAAGTGTTGGAGAGAGACACACATCTAATTGACATCCTATCTTTGAACACCTTCAGAGGGTTATTAGTTTTTTTTGGTGGCATTTTTGTTTGTAAAAATGTTGCATTAAAAGACAAGTTAAACAAAAGTTTGTTGACTTTGTCCGAATTACACAAACACTTCGAAGTTGTAGAAAAATATTTAACGTTACCTTTAATGAAGTTGAAACTTTTCTTGTGTTGAAAGTTGCTTATTATTATTAAAAATACTGTTCCATATTTAAAGTTTTCTTCAAGATGTTTTGGGCACTGCAATAATTAACAACAACAACAACAACAAAAAATGGTTAAAAACAGAAATTACTTTTAGTAAAAAAAAATGATTTTTCTAGACTTGTTGTTACCATTCAGCACGTCTTTTGTTTTTCTCCCCCTTTTGTCTCTCTAGTGACTAGAAAATGTTTTTGCCGAACATTTTGTTCGAAACCGTGCATTTCTATATAGTGTCCTTATTGGATGTAAAAAAAAGTGTTCAAAGTTTTGTAAGAAACACTTTTGATGTCGTCGTTGTCGTCGCCTCCAATGACGTTGGCGATTGATCATTGCATTTTTCTTTTTTTTTTTTTTTTTTTGCATTGTAGGTCTATATATGTGTGTGTGTGTCATGTTCGAATATGTACATCACATGTGTGTGTGTCTGTGACACAAGTGTTTCATCAGGAAATCTATGCGATTGTAGCCGATCGAATAGCATTACACGATCAGAAATCCTATTAGCATGCCTAAGCCTCGAATAAATTCAAACAGATGGATAAAAACACAGGGATAACATTTTTTGAAGTAAAGGGGTGGGGTTTGAGTGGAATAAGGTGGTGGTGGTAGTAGTGGTGATGGTGATGATGATGGGTGGAAAGGGGGGGGGGGGTGGGGTGACATTTTTTGGAAACAATTCTTTTGCTCAGGACTGTTTGAGCAAAACTTATATGTCGATATGTGTGTGTGTGTGTCTTGACTGAAAATACCTCCCCAAAAAAGATCTTTGGAGGTGATTTGAAATCCGAAGTAAAATCCGTGATCGCCACTTGCTCTTTCTTTTTTATTTTGCTCTTTTTCTTGTTGGACATCTTTCAAACTATTACTTCTTCCATGTTAGTTTTTTTTCGTGTTTGAAATTGTTGAAAATTTTGTTGGAAGATTTTTTTTTTTAATTAAGGGGCTCTTAATTTTCTGGCAATGCATTATTTCATTTGGAATACATTTGGGTTTTCACAATGCATTTCACATGCTGCAATTGGACTTCTGTCTCTTTGTGTCTCAGGCCTTCTTGGCTGCTTATATTCAATTTTTACTCGATTTTATAATTTGTTCATAATTTGTTTTGTCCAATGCCACCTTTTGAAATATTTGAAATTAATTCACACTGCACCGGGATTGAACTCATGTCCTAATTGACCAACATAACCATGGACTGAGACGCTAACCACTAAACCAGGGCAAGGGTGGGGGTGGGTGGTACATTTTCTTTTACTTTTTAGACCTTTTTTTTTTATAAAAACGAGTATATCACAAAAATGTTTTGTTCAATTTTCTTGTTCAAATTCAAACTATGTAATAAATGTTCTGAAAATGCCGTAAGTTTCAGATATGAATGGACAACTTTTGATTGCGCCTTTTGAAAGGCGTCTGTCTGATTTACGGGTCGTATTCTTAAAGATTGCCAAGTCAAGGATGGTGCTAAACTCATTAAACTTTTGATAAGAAATTTCATGTAAAAGTTGATGAGTTTAGTATTACCTTTGACTTAGCAATCATTAAAAATACGACCTTAAGTGTCAAATTGAACGCCAACAAATTTGGCTGTTATTCTGTTTGAAGTTTGGTCAATTTAGCACTTGTACAATTTGGCGTTTAATTAGTTTGGCGTTTATGTTTGTTAGGTTAGGTTCAGGTCGACGCTTACTCAGTGTTTAAGTTGAAAAGTCGAGAAATGTTCGACAAGATTTTAGTCATCTTTAGCCTGTGTGTACAAAAGTAGCCTTTTGCATTTATTGCACGCTCATTGTAATTTTGCAATATTGCATCCAAGTGCACCCCCCCCCCCAAAAAGAAGATATGCGCAAGTAAAATTGACACTAAAAATTTATCTTTTTAAGTGAAAAGTTTTTAAATAATGCCAATGCAATGCCTATTTTCTGGTTTAAATTATTAAATCAAAATTAGTTTTTGTGAAGTTTTTTAAAAATCTTTAACCAACAAGAAAAAATTTCTTTTTTTGGGGGGGGGGGGGGAGGGGGAAATAGTTCTAAATAAGTTTTTCATCTTCAGTTTTATTTTTGCATAAAAATACATCCTCCCCGACTACTTTTTAAAAGATTTTTGCTCGTTTTGTGTTTTATTTTAATGTTATTCTTTATATATATATACTCAGTTTGGATGTGTCGTCCTCTCTCTTAAGTACATGTTTATTGAGTGTGTAAAAAGCATTTTCCTAAAGGAAAAAAAAAATAGCAGAAAACAAAAGGAGAGAAAGAAAGAGTGAGTGAGTGAGAGAGAGAGAGAGAGAGACACACAAGATTGTTAGATGCGACTTACCAATGCATTAAGGAGACAAATCCATTCCCAGGGTAAAGCTTATTTCCATGTGTGCATTACACACACTCTTATGCAATACGATTGGGTAAATATGTATGTATGTTATGTATAGTTTTTTTTAGTGTGTTTGATAGAGTGAAAATAGTAAGACAAAGACAAAAGAAAACAGGGGATAGAGAGTGGGTGGAATTGTTCTTGAGACATAGCACACATACTAGGGAGAAAAAAAATGTTGCTGTTTCTCTGGTCCTATGTCTTTTCTATTGGAAGTATCTTGAGAACTTCGAGCAAAAAAAATCTATCCCATCTGCAAATGTGTCTACATATAGATAGATAGATATATATGTATATGTTCATATATATGTGACAACTTTAAAGATCAGAAGTATAAAAAAGAGAGAGACATATACATTTGAAGATGGAAGACAAAAAAAGAGAGAGTAGAAGTGGTAATCTTTTTTGGAAAATCTCTGTTTGAGTTGTCACTTTGAGTTGTAAAGCGGGAGGTTCGTTTTGTACTCGTAAAACTTGCATGAAGACACACATCCCATAAAGGTTTTAGCAAAGTTTTCATGTTACTTTAGTCGGATTCCAATGCTTTTTGCATCAAGTGTTGTTTAACACTGTTATTTCTCTTATTGTGTGTGTCTACCTATTTCCTACATACCTCCTCTGATTGATACAGAATTCTAACCCAACTTTTTTGTTTTCTGTTTTTTTTTGAAGGGGTATTTTTTTTAAAAAAAAATGTAAACGTCACTATGAACTCTTGATTATTTTTATAGTTCAGAAGCAAAATTAAGAGAAACTTGAGAAGTGTTTAGAAGAAACTAGAAAGTTAGCTCAATCACTTAAATAGTCATTTTATGTTGCTATCTTTCAAAATAAGATTTTCAGTACAGTTTGAAATAACAGCTAACT
This sequence comes from Brachycybe producta, assembly GCA_036925085.1. Taxonomy (NCBI): domain Eukaryota; kingdom Metazoa; phylum Arthropoda; class Diplopoda; order Playtdesmida; family Andrognathidae; genus Brachycybe; species Brachycybe producta. Next base: position 2,780,894 of record JAUPFP010000024.1, on the reverse strand, counting down.
TTTAAGCAGATGATAATTTTTTAATTTTTGGGTCTTTAAAAAGTTTATTTTGAAAGATTTTAAGTGATTGCGCTACCATTCTAGTTTCTATAACACTTTTCAAGTTTCTCTTTATGATGCAAAAACTTGAAATATTTCAATAAATTGGACGACTGAATAATCAACAGTTCGAGACTCATTCTTAAACTTTAAATCATCTTAAGGACATTTTTCATGTTGATTTTTTTTTATACAAAAAATAAGCTTTTTATGTCAATTTAAAAACGACCCAAAAAAAAATTATGTTGAAAGATATATAATCAGCCACCCGTTCTAGTTTCTATGACATTTTCAGTTTCTCCTTAATAGTTCCTCTTTTGAAATACAGAATAACCAAAGTGTTTGACCAATCATCGTGTTCATATGTAGATGCCTACGTAAAACATTATAACTTGAGAATCAAAAATGACATTTCTAGTATTATACATCATCAATTCATCATCATCATCATCATTATTTGTAATAATTTTTTTTAAATACTTATTTGATTTTTTTTCTCTCTCTCGTCAAATTTGTATTTAAGTGGATTACAAACTTGTGTTTAATAAGTTGTTTCCATAAATACAAACTATAAAAAAATCTTAACTTTTTGAGTCTCTGAGAGTTCTTAATATAAATAATCTTAATATATAATTTGATTAGATGATTAATTCGGCGTTGCATGCAAAATAAAATCGCATTAAAAAGCAAAACTTAAGTTGTTGTGTTTTTTTTTTACTTCTGCATTTATACCATGATGTTAAATCTCATAATAAAGCTTTTAAGTATGAATATATATATTTTATATATTTAAATTTATATATAAAAAATGGGATAATTTTTTATTCACTTATCTTTTTTTTAAAAAAAAAATACATAAAAAACCCTAGTTGCATTAAAAACGTGTTATGTATTTGAGAATTGCTAAGCAGTGTGCAACAAACAACATATAGGGTAGGTAGTTATAGGCCTACATTTTCTTGAATAATTACTAAAGCTCGGATTTTTATGCAAATATCAAGCAAAAGGTTTCTCAACTTGTTGCCTAAAGTGCCAAATTGTGAAGTAATTCAACATCATCATCAATAGAGCAGCCACCTAACAGTTAAGCTTTTTTTTTCTAATCAAACAGGCTGATTAGAGGCTAGATGCCTGCAGCCTCCAGTACAGAAAAAAAGTCATAAAATTATGACAGTTATACTGTATGATGCTACTGCTTGTGTGTCATTATTTTATGTCTTGTCCATATTATGACAATATTTGTCATAGTAAAATTTTGTAATTTGCCTTTATGACTGTTATTTTCTTTATGTAATGACACATTCCGAAAACTATAGTTCTAGCCTCTAATCAGTGTTTTTGATTGGAAAAAAAAAACCATGAGTCTCATAACAGAAATAAAATAAGACTGTCATGTGACACTAAAATGTCATATTTTAGCTTATAAAGGAAATTACGAAATATTATGACAAATATTGTCATATGACTACCATTGAATGGTGTACAAGATAATATGACAGCTGTGAAATAATAGTGCACAAGCATTGACATCATAAGATATGATTATTACAATTTTTTGTAATGAGGTCCACATAAATGTTGGTTGATCTAAACAGGGGGGAATGTTACTTCACAACTGGCTCTGGGGGCCCACAGATTGAGAAACATTTGGATTTGATATTGCATACATATTTGGCCTACATAGGGCCTTACATAAAGAAATGGAAATGTCTGTTGTTGTTTTTGTTTTTTGTTTTCTATCAATTCTTGTTCGTATTTTCGTTTAAATAAATCTCTTGCCAACTTTGCTGTATATCCTCTTACATATAGTTTCGGGTGGAATCTCCGCTTTTACAGGATTTCTGTTCGCATTTTAAGGTGTTTTACAGTATTATATATACTGTATACCGGTATATACTATACAGTAGAAAGAAAGAAAGAAAGGAAACACATGTATTTCGGGGTTGGTGATGGTGGGGTTTAGAGGGAAAAATGGGTTTTGCCCTATGATGTAGTAGACATGTTAAAGGACCTAATGCGTTCGATTGTTTCCATATGGCATTCTCACCCACTCTTTTTTTTCCATCCAGATCAAAATACTTAAGAAAACCACTATTCCTCCCACTTTCACTCTCGTTTCTGTTGTTTTTATTCACTTCTAGTTATTTATACAAAATTCTGCAATGTATTCTAGATGTTTTAAAGTATACAATAGACATATAGATATTTTTTTAAAAAAAATAAAATTTCAATACAAATGTCATAGAATAAGAAATAAAGGATAAAAGGAAAGCGTTTGATAAAAATTAACGCAACTGAGAGAGAGGGGGGGCCCGTTGCGTACCCTTGCGTATCCTTGTTCCGACCCTTGCAAACGGATTTAACTTTTATTTTGTTGATTAAAATAGTCTGTTCTATTCTTTATTTCTATTGATAATCTACAAAAAAAAATTAGTAATAATTAATTCCTAGCACGAATATTGACTACAATTAAATGAGTTAAACTTAAAATTTGTTTTTCTTTAGATTTTGTATAAAAAACTGTATTAATTAATGATCTCCTATATTTTATACAAATATCAATCACATTTAATGATTGAAGTTGAATTCTCTTATCATTTCTGTGGATTTTTTTTTTCTTTTCTTTTCTTCGTAGAATTTTTTTAAAAACAAACCCATTGAACTTGATTATTGTAAATCAATTGATTTGTGATTCTTTGAAAACCATTAAAAAGAAATCGGGTTAAATTGTCATTTTGACGTTCTATTTTTTTTGTGGTTTTGCATTTTAAGGTAGGTATAAGTGTATTCGCGTCCTAGACTCTCAACCTGATGTACTCACGAGGGTCACCTTTTAATATTTATGAACCTAATGAATTTTGAATTATTTATTAGTATCCTGTATTATTGTATAATGTATAGGGGTTAGGATTTTTATGCAGTATCAATCAAATGTTTCTCAATTTGTGGCTACAAGTGCCAATTGTGAATCAGAGCAAATGAAATTATGCTTAGAGGCTAGATGTTTGATTACTATCAGCTGTCAACTATAGACATTTAGAAATCGGGAATCTTGAACAGAAGTTGGCTCCGCCCTTTTTATGACTACCGACAACTTCTAATTGGTTGATTATGTAGTCTGACGTCACATGCTCCGCCCTTTTCAACGTCGAACCACACAACAAACCAATTAGAAGTTGCTGGTCGTCATAAAAAGGGCGGAGCCAACTTATGTTCTTGCCGATTTCTAAATGCCTGTGTTGTTAACCAGGTGTTTTTTGATTGAAAAACAAAAAAGTCAGAATTATTGGTTGATCTTAACTGAGATTGTTATTTCACAATTTTGGTACTTTGGGGGGCCACAAAAATTGCGAAAATATTTTGGTTTGCTATTATTGCATAAAAATTTAAAACTCTAAAAAATATTATATTTGATATTCTTATAAAACAACAATGGTTACGAAAGGGTGGTGGTTGGTGGTACATACATTATATATATACTCAACTAGACAATAATACACATACATTCATATGAATAATAATATTTGTTTGTGTCATGAATTGTAATTCTTCCAACAGTTGGTCATTTTTTTTATGTGTTGTGTGATGAAAAGATTACCTTAGCCTTGCCTGTGGCAAAACTGACTAGTTTTCAAACTCTCTTTTTTTTTTCAAAATGAAAAAGATTTCAAAGTTGTTGGAAAAGTTTTTTTTTTTGTGGTTTTCGGGTGTGGTTACCTTTATTATTTTTTTTGGTTGAAATTATAGTTCTTCTAAATACTAAGAATTTATAAACTTTTTGAAATTAATACTTTCTCTCAGAATTCTGGAATAATTTGTTTTTTATTATAACAACCATTATTTAGAGAACAGCTTATCATTTTTAAAAGACAAGATTCTTGATTTTTACTGTACTTTTGGACATTTTATTATATGAATTTGAAAAGTGACCATGTGTAAATTTAGAACAAGAAACAGTTTTTTTCTTAATAACTGGACATATATGTATTCAACGTTGACCACCACTACTACCACCTTTTATATAAATATATTGTATATTTTGTCTACTGATTTGTGAGTTTTTTTTTTGGGTGAAGGTTTTTCATTCTCAGACTGTTTTTTGAAGAGAAAGAAAGAGAGAGAGACTTTTATTTTTAAAATAACTGTATTTCTGGTTGTTGGTCACTCCTGTTGGACACCGGTCACTCTTTTCGTCTTCTAATAATACTTAACACTACTGACCTCACTCTTGTGTCTGCTATAATAAGTATATAACAGTATTTTGTAAAAAAAAAAACTCACTGGTAATTTTAAATTATTGAAATAAATTTGTGTGTCGGGTGGTGGTAACTTTGAAGATTTTTTTTTAAAAAAAAAAGTTGATTGAGAAACTTCCGCTGAATTAATTGCTTCATGATGACTTCCTACTTTATTTACTACTGACTTTGTCATTGTCAAGTGTGGATTTGCTTCAGAAAACATTAAGAAGAAAAACTTCATCTTTTGTGTATTTTATTTTCTACATTTTTATTCAAAAAAAAAACAAAAAAATGTTCATCCCTACAATGGTGAGTTTGATTTGAATTTTTAATTACAATTTGATCATTTACCAATTTATTCTTATTAATTAAGAATGTTAAGCAATAAACATAATTTTGGTTTAAATTTACAAAATAATCACAAATTTGTTTCTTAATTCATCACATGAATTGGTTTACGATTCAAATTAAGGTGGTTTTAAAGGACTAAAACGCCCTTTGAACTCTGGTTATTCTGTCTTTCAAAAGCCAACAAAATTCAGAGAAACTTGAAAGTGATTTAGAAACTAGAAGGGAAATTCAAACACTTTAAGCTTTTTATGGCAGTTTGAAAATAATCCAACTTTAAATAGACATTATCTTCTAATTTTTTTTATCATCATTCAAAAGCAATGTTAAGAGAAACTTAAACGTGTTTTAGAAACTAGAAATGTGGCACTAAATTACTTAATATAGTAATTTCATGTTGATATCTTTTAAAATAAACTTTTTATGTCAGTTTAATGATAATCCAACTTTAAGCAAACAATAAGTATATTCTAATTTTTATCATCTTTCAAAATGCAATTCAGTATTAAGAGAATTTTGAAAGTGTTTTAGAAACTAGAAGGGTAGCTCAATCACTTTGAGTGGATATTTGTTTAAATAAATTTTTTATGTAAGTTTGAAAGTGACCCAACTTCAAGTAGACAATATCATTTATTTTTTTTTGTCTATAAAAAGTTAATTTTGAAAGATATCAACATGAAATTACTATATTAAGTGATTTAGCTACATTTCTAGTTTATAAGACTAGAGTTTTGCACTTCTGAAAACTGCATTAAATAACCAGAGTTTTAAAATCATCTGTTTGTAAAACATTTTTAATAAAAATTTACGATTTGAACAAACGAAAATTTCATGATTTTGTTTTCGTTTTTGCATGTCTTAATTTGAAGGTGATGTTGACAGCCTTGTCCATATCAATGGCACTGGACATTCATGGTGAAATTATAAGAGGCTATCCTTGCATAAAGCGTTACAATCAGTTGTACTGTCCAACGCCAGGCAATAATTATCCAAGGTAAACAAAAATCAACACAAAAAAAATCAACTAAAAAAGGAGAATAATTAACAAAAAAAGTTATTGTTTTTTATATTTTTCAAGATCATTTTATTCAGATTATTACCAAACATAGAAAAAGAATTTAAGTTTGACGTGCTCTAATTTATCTCGAGTAATAAAACTATTACAAATTGAGGTAAAACATAACTTGGATTCAAATTAAAATTATTTTAAAAAAAAAATTCTGTTCTGTTTTTTCTTTTGAAAATATTATTTAAATTATAACTGACGACCTGTCAATCATAATTGTTGCAAGGTTAAGATGTTTTATCAATAGTTGTTTTCTTCGAAGTCTGGTTATTTTTTGCAGTTTCAGAAGAGCAACAAACACTAAGGAGAAATTGAAAATGTGTTGGAAACTAGAAACTGGTAGCTGAATCGGGACAGACAAACGTTTCGAACGTTTTTTTATATCGGTGATTAGGTGTGGTTATGTTAAATTAAGCTTGTTGCAGTGGGTCTGGGGCCACCCAAAATGTAAAAAAAAAATTGTAGGTCACTGAGTAACACACAGTTCATATCTAAAAGTGTAGGTCACTGAATGACCCACTGTTCTTCTAGAAAAAGCTATCTGAAAGTGTAGGTCACCTAGTGAGCCACGATTAGTCTGTCCTAGCTGAATCACTTAATAATATTTTCCATTTTGGTATCTTTTGAAAATAATCGTCCTGATGTTGGATCATTTTCAAACTGACATAAAAAGTTTATTTTAAAATATATTAACTATGAAAAAAATAAGCTTAAAGTGATTGAGCTACCCTTCTAGTTTCTAAATGACTTTCAAGTTTCTTCTATAGTTTTGCTTGAGTTCTAAGAAAGTTCAAACTTTGAAAACCTGATTTCGGCACAAACTTGAAATACGTTTCTTAATTTATAACTTTATAACCTATCCAAATAATGTAATTAATTAATTAGCATTAATTAAGTTGTTAGTCGATTAAAGGAACTAAAGGAAGTATTTTTTTTTTCATGATATCTTTCAAAATAAACTTTTTACTACAATCAGATTTGTTATTTAATTCAGAAAAGAAAATTACAATTAAATATGTAATTAATAATTATAGTACTTAAATAAAAACAATTTCAAGCAGCAGTTTCAAAAGTAGGTTAAATTTTATAACTTTTTGGTTTTGAAAAGTTGAAAAAATGATCCAGATTTTCTTGTAAATTTTTCAATCTTTTTAGATTTCTATTTTTGTGTGAAATCTTTTAAGAATCAATTAAGATGTTTTATCCACAGCTAATTTTACAAATTCTGTTTATTCTGCAGTTTCACGGGGACAACGCTAAGAAGAAATTTGAAAGTGTGTTAGTAACTAGAACGGTAACTGAATCACTTAATAGTGTATTTTCATCTTCATATAGTTTTAAAATTAACTATTTACACACCAAAAATTTAAAAAAAAATATTTGCTGTTTAAAGTTGGGTCATTTTCAAAGCTCATTTTGAAAGATAATCAATATGAAAATAAACTTAAAAGAGATTGCACTACCCTTCTAGTTTCTAAAACACTTTCAAGTTTCTCTGTTAACATCTTACATCTTCAATTTAAAAAAAAAACAACCGCTGCTTAAAAGTTTGGTCATTTTACAAAATGATATAAAAAGTTTATTTTGAAAAATAAAAATATCGAACATGAGAATACCCTTAAGTGTTTGATCTACAATTCTAGTTTCTAAAACACTTTCAAGTGTCTCTTAATTTTGCTCTTCTGAAAGACAGTCTGAATAGAGTTCAAGGATCATTTACACTTTTAAAACCCTTATTTTGTATCTGATTTAGAGACATGATTAATCTGTTTATCGATGAAAATAAAGCATTGATACGACGTATGTTTGGTGAGTTTAACATTGTCCCTCAAGAGACTTTGAACGACGATGACGACGACAGCGACAGTGAAGAATTGTTGACCATGGCAACAAGTCCTCGTGATCTTCACGATGCTTACAACATCACGATAGGACGTGTCAAGAGAGTTGCTCCGAAACCAGTTGCTGCACCTCCGTCGCCAAACACCTCGACAAACAACAGGTAGAAAATATATAAATTAACTTTGTCCACAGTTACGGATAAACGTTTTTTTTTTAAATGTTCTTAATGTATTATGGCTTTACCAATTATATTTTAATCGATTCAGAGTGGATTCTTGCGAATCGTCACTTGAAATCGTAACGCCGTATTGGGCTTCGAACAGTGCAGGTAAGATACGAGCCGTGGTCAACACTCAGCACTTCGAACAAGCAATTCAACAGGAAGTTTGCCAGTAAGAGAAACAACAACAACAACACAAATATTAATTATTATACTTCATTATAAATTGCAAAAAATGTTAATATTTCCTTGTTAGAAATACGCAAACAAAACGTTGTATAGGAGATTGCAGTTGCGAACAGAAATACAAGTGGCACCGTTTATTATCTTACGATCCCGACGACAACTGTAAAGGAATTTTCATGGATTGGTTTTTGTTTCCGTCTTGTTGTGTTTGTAAGTGTGCTCCATTAGGTTCGTCGTCGACACCCAAAATGTAACAACGACATGAATCGATTTGTGATTATATAATAATGTATTATTAACATACAAAACACACACCGATAATAAATTTGTATAAATGTCACTGGATGACATAATTCAAATTTGTGCGAGAATTTTTTATTATTATTATAATTTTCAAAGTTTTTATTTGTGCAATAAAGTAAAAATTTCTCTACAGTTTTATTTTTTTTGTGTGTGTTTTATTTTGAAATAGAAGGTATTGTTTAAATTCTGTATCTTGGTAACGAAAAAAAGGGCCTATGTCCACAAAAACGTCAAATATGACTTCTATTCAACAGTGAACTCAAGAGTAGGTACTCTAATTTAATTTTGGTACCCTGTAGAGAAAAATGGCCAATGTCCACCCATTATAACTTTCTGAAGAACCAGTGTTATGTAAACCATTTCCAGAATCTAAAAAATCTAAACATTAATTTTGGCATTTCTCAAAACAGGACATATTGGGCCCTTTTTGTTCCAAAGTTACAGAATTAATTATTTTTTGGAAAGGAAAAAAAACGAAACTTTATGCAAGAAAAATATTCTCTTATCAAGGTGCAAAATTAAGAAATTATACACACAAAAAATTAATTAATAGAATTGTGTAAAAAGATAATCTATTTCGAAAATATTTACAATTTCTGATAGTCGAATAATTGATTAGCGAGCATTTTCGAAGTTATGTTTTCAACTCAAAACTCAATAAAAGACCTGCAATCAACTCGAGAAGACTATACAAAAGATCTACAAAGAACTACATTTGGAAAAGAAAGATAATAAACATGCATCAGTTCTGGACTAGGAGGACCATTTCTACTTATACATGGATTTCTAGTAAAAATGCTGTCAAACGAGTCACTCTTTTCTGCAGCTAGCAAACATTCGAGAATTGCAACGCTTTTGCTCAGCTTTTACGGTTTGCTTATGATTCCCACTATTTTAATTGCTAATTAGAGAGAGAAAATGAAAATTGAACACAACAGTATTGAAATGATAACAAAATTAGCTTAGAAACAAAAATGTTAATAATACAAAGTTAATTTACCAAAAAAATATGTATGTTAAAAATTGTGCAAACAATAAATACGTGAGATATAAAAAATATGCTCGTGCATGAAGTTTCGTTTATATTTTTAATAATACACTGTATAATAATAAGGAAAAAAAGGAACTACTGCGTTAATCGAGACTCGACTAGATTTCGAGCGGGATGGGAATCACATTCAGCTTTTTTTTAAAAGTTAAAATATATTTTTGTATGAAGCCTTTTTTATTTTCGAAGAAATAAAATGAAGAAAAATTGTTGTCGTGTTGACATTTATTTTTTTATTAATAAGCGTAAGTGTTTATGCATGCATAAAAAATCATGCACTGATTGAAATTAGTGAGGTATATTTGTGGAGATCATTAAAAAAATTGATGGTAAAATCAGTATGTATTTATCACTGTTTTAACCAAATTATTTTTTTAAAGTAATTAATTACAATTACTAATTACATGACAATTCCAAAAGTTAAATTTTAAAAATTAAATACAATTGTTGAGTCTCTCAAAGTATTTGAATTTCTTTCAAATTACAAATCAGGTAAAATAGAAAAATGAAGGAACAGTAAAACAACTATTACGAAACTGTAACGTTCAAACGCACATCATCAGTCTTACTGACAATATTTATCAGTAACAGTTAACGCAAGCAAGTTCGAGTGGTTTGAGTACTTAAATAATTTAATATGTACCTACCCTTATTCGAAGAAGAAGCTTCTGACGTCAGAGAGGGATTGACGAAAAATTTAGGATTGTGTCATTTTGACTGATAAAAAAAAGGTTTAATTACAAAAAAATTCAAGAATCCTTTTGTTTAAAGTGTTGAAAATGTTTGTTTCATTTTTTTTATCAAACTAAACAACATGATTCTAAATTTTTCGTAAAAAATGCCTCTTTGACGTCACAAGTTTCTTCTTAGAATGAGGCAGATATACTTGAATAAAAGTAATTGCATTTTTCATTAGAAAACGTAGTTAATTACAAAACAGAACATTTCAGAAGTAATGTAGTGATTACTAATTACTGAGAAAAAAGGTTGACAAATTACTTCCCTCAACACTGGCATTTATCATATTTTTTTTTTAGCTTTTCTTTTTTTAAGGCAATAAATTTTGTTAATCAAAATTTTTAATGACATCATCCAAGCAAACACCTAACACTTTCAACAATAATTATATATAATAATTATATAACACATGCAAGAATAAATTATTTATTTCGAATTCTTCATAGTAGAGAGCAAAATTCGGTTGGTTTTTTTTCTGTAGGTTTATGAAAACAGTATACAAATAACATGAGAATTTCATTCTCAAGTGAACATGCTGGCAAGAATACTCTATGTATTTATCATTCATTCAATTAAGCAATTTACCATGCAGAAAATACATCTTACTTAATTTAAGCGTAACATTCAGAAAATTACATTTCAATTTATAAGATCAACTCAGATTGCAGAATTGTGAGATGAAGAAACAAACAAAAAATGTGATTGAGAAAACATGTACAAAAAGAGAGGCATATACATGTGTGTTTTGTTTAACAATAATTATTGGCGTGAGAAGAAGACAAAATGGTAGAAAATATTTTGTGATCAACATAAATGTAATTAATTTAAGAAAAAAAGTTTTAAGCAATTAAGTGTCAGCCATTCAGAGACACCACATTTCCTTGTTTAAACATCTCCTTTTTTAATGAATAAGGAGAACAATCAAAGCCAATTTCGAAATATTACGATTATAGGTTTTATCAACCGGATTCGAATAATTCGTCTACATTTTTGGCTGTTTTCTTTAATATGGAAGTATCTTCCGTAACTGCCAAGATCTTTCGAACTAATGTCGGTACCTCGGCTTTCTCGAAGTGTTCTTTCATTTTATCTAAAAAAAAAAAAATTCCACAGAAACACAAACAAGTAAAAATAACTCTTGTTAGGTTGCATTTGAAATTATCAACTAAGTTCTACTGTACTGTACTTGTGTTGCTTCCTTTGATGGCTGTTGCCACAAGTGTTAAAGCGTTACATTTCACTTCATCGTGAAGTGATTCATCAGATAGTAACGTATGAAGTTTGGAAGACAATTCATAACTAATAAGTCTATCTTCAACAGTATCTAAAATAATAAAATTATCAGTGTTAAACGTCAGTTTGTGTTATGTGGCAGTGGCACCTCGATTGTAAGTATAAACTTTGTTCAGAAATAACAACAAAAATTCAATAGAATTTGAAAGTTTTTAAATAATTTTTTTATAAACTGAAAAATGATTTTCGAATTACAGTGGAAACCTTTTAACACGAAATATGAAAAAAAAAACAGAATATTATTTCGTGCTAAACGGTTTTCACTCTTATCATAAGAAGTTAATTTTGAAATATTTATCTTAAGCAAGTTTTAAAGTGTAAACGCCCCTCAAACTCTAGTTCTGTTTTTCAAGTACAACATTAAGAGAAAATTGACAGTGTTTTTGAAACTAGAAGCTACAGTTCTGGTTTCTGACAAACTTTCAATTTCTTCTTAGCATTGCTTATGAAATGCAGAAATAACGAGAGTTCGAAAATTAGCCGTTCGTAATAATCGTGAATTTATGAACTTTGTTAGGAAATTTACTTGCGAGCCACCTTAAAAACACAACCAAAACCAACCTAATATCGCAGTACAAATTAAGCTTAAAGCTATGAGAGCTTCATTTTGCATGACTTCGTGTTCGGACGTTGTCATCGACACGAGGAACGGAAGACCACCCGAACTGACGATGAAACTCATTACCTCCACGGATTGCGTATTCTTTATAAGCCACGCTTGTAACCTGTTGGCTTCTCCTGTTTTCGTTTCAGTTTGTAATTTTTTACATCGGGTTTTTTTATATAAAATGTTGAAAATTTATACCTTTGACACCGGGATGATCTTCTGTTGCGCACCATTCGACTAACCTTGGAATGAAATCGTTGTCGACTCCTAATTTCGTTGCGGGTATTTCTGCCAAAAAAAAATGGAAAAACGAAGCGAAATTACGTACATTTTTCATCCAGACTGACAACAAAATTTGTGGCCACGTACTTTTGCCATCTGTTAGCATACGTAAGGTTCCCAACAACTTGAAAACAACCGGAAATGTTTCAACGGAGAACATTGGTAGAAGAATGTCGATAATTCCACAATCTAGAAGAGCATCTTTGTTTACTTCTACATAAAAACGGAACATTTGTAACATTTCCTCCTGTAAAAATTCCAGCCCTAATAATGAGTTGTGTATTACCAGGAATGGCAAGATTCCTGAGTGCGCTTAAGATCGCATGTTGTAGTCGTATATCACCATCTTTCGTATTGTGATCTTTCATTAATTCTAAAAGTTGCTTTGCTACTCCTTCTGCTACCATCCGAATGCAATGCTCATCTACCATTAGATACATTTTTGCATTTTATTTCTAAGTGATCCAAGTTGACGCTGCAAAAAAAATGGAGACTAGAAAAACCTTTTCGAGCAAAATTCCCTATTCCCAATGCTCCGGCTGTTTGCAGCGTATCCTCTTTAGACGATAGCCATTTAGTTACTTCCTTATAAACTATTCCTTGTCCGTTACCATATAAATACTCCATACTGCCATCTGTAAAATACAAATAAGCCAACATTACTGGTAGAATATATTTCTCTGACAGAGCCGTAACTAGCTAATTATATGCGCCCCAGGAAAGAATAAAACAGGTGCACCTTTCGTATTATCATTCTAGTTATTTTGCGCCTCTTGAGATATTTGTGCCCAAGGCAAGAATAATACTGGCGCCCTCTTAGTAAAACCATTTTACTTATTTTGTGCCAGCGAGCTTTGCGCAGACGAAGCAGGTGCCTCGCTCGCCTTGCTTTAGTTACGGCTCTTTTCTGTAACGTAAAATTTGTTATTCTCGTAACTGACCACCGGTCAAGAGGAGCACAATAAGATCACATGCCACTTTAGTCACATTTAACGAATCATCTTCTTGAGTGTTTCTTCCTGTTTTTAGTAGTTTGATAAGATTGTGGCATAAACTCGTGTTGGCTAGTTGATACTTGACGATATCTTTTTTTTTAATGAAAATTTTAAATGAATATTTGATCAAAGTTCAAACAATCGGCCGAAAAATGAAACTTATGATAACCATCATCTGCTATGTTTCCAGTGAGTTCTAGAATAGCTTCCACCACTTCTTTGGTCACATCCATTTCCATGAGACCGACGAGAACACCGCAGATATTCTTTTCGATTATCTTTTTTCGGCCATTATCTATAATAATAGTAATTTTAGTTTTGTTAGTTATTATTTTTTTTTATTATTATTAATTACTAGTTTACTGACCACTGTCTGCAAGACAGTTCAAAATCATAAGTATATGGATACAGACATCTTCTTCTTGTCCATATTTGGATAAATAATTACATAAAATGTTCAATACATTCATTTCTAACACACGGTCTTGAGTCACTTCTGAAAAACAGTTTATGGAAAGAAAAAAAAGAAATATTACTAATTTAACCTGAAATCGTTGTAATTTTCATTAATTTTTATTCATTTTAATTAATTGTCTTGATCCGAAAAATGTAAAATTTCAGCTTTTTTCTTAAAAACTCTTCTAAGTTTTAATGATAAATTTGGAAAATTTTTGAAGGTTTTTTTAAAAGTGTAAACGCCCCTCGAACTCTAATTATTCTGTATTTCAGGAGGAAATTGACACTAGAAGGGTAGCTCAATCATTTGAGGGAAAATTTATATTGATATCTTTTAAAAGAAGCTTTTTATTATTTTTTTCTCAATAAAAAGCTTATTTTGAAAGATAACAACATGAAATTTTTTCTTAATTAGTTCAAAAATCAGCTGTGCATAATAAATCTTAAACGTTCCTTCAAAAAAGTTCCTTTTTTACGTGCAAAAAAATCAGTTAGGCAGGTTTATACTGTATGTTAATTATTTAATTGAATTTGTGCACAAGATAGATAATAAAATAAAGATAATGTGACAAAATCCATACAATTAAATTCAATAGACGACATAATGTCAACCAAGTTGTACATTAGGATAAAAAATATCTGTTCTTCTCGAAACAATCACTTGTTTTTTTTTTACCATAAGTGTTGATTAGATTTAGAAGAAATCCCGTGGCCACTGTTCGCAATTGTTCATTGTCATCACCTGTGGCATTGTCACTCTGAAGAAACTGTAACAGTTTATCTTCACCTTGTTGTTCGTGTACGAGACTTCTTCCGTGATCTATTGTTCCGGAATGGTTAGAAGCATTTATTATTGATTTCTTTACTTTTGCGAGGAAAAAAGAATATAAAATTCCTTTGCATTATATACCGTTGTCATAGCAAATATTTCCTAATGCTCGACACGCCTGAACCGCAATTTCGGCACTGGTGTTTGCAAATAACTCCAATAGAGATGCAATCATCCGAGGGTTTGTGCAATGTTTACGTCCAGAATCTTCAGAAGATTAGAATCAAAACAGGTTGTTATTTATGAAATGATAATGAATCATGATGAATGAATTTGATGTTGTGATGATAAATTATAGATGGAGGAGCGCCGGTTACCAGTTTTTGCAAGCTCTGCCACAATCTCTGCCACTTTTTCCTTTGTCTGTGTCACTTGGTTCGAGTTATCGTCTTGTAATAACGCGAGAAGGACTTCGACGATGTTGTTCTGAACCAAACTGTCGGCCAAAGCCTTTTTATCACTGCCTGAGAAAAGAAAAAAAAAACAATGTTGACAGTTTCTACAGATATTGTCTCGTGAAAACGAGATTTATTTTTTTACCTTCTTTTGTCAGTGAATCTGTTATTTGATTGAGTGTCGCAATCATGTCTTCGGTGTTTGGTTTCGGTGGATCTGAAGTCCATAACTTAAGATTTTGTATTGCCTGTGTGATGGAATCCACTGAAACAAACAAGGAAAAGAATTTCATTACTTAATTATTTATTATCAGAGCTCGGATTTTTATGCAGTGTCAAGGAAATGTTTTTTTTTTTCAATCTGTGGCTCAAACGTCAAAAATTATTGTGAAGTAACAATTCCGTTTAGTTAGAGGCTAGAACTCTTAGTTGATAGATGGCAGTAATCAGACATCCTAACCTCTAACCAGCCTTTTTGATTAGAAAAAAGCATAATTGTTGGTTGATCTAGACGTAATTGTTACTTGCTTGATATTCCATAAATATCCGAGCTATAGTTTTGAGACATTTTGTGTTAAAGTTCGCAACCTTGCTAAAAAAAAAGGGCATTGAAATAAATATTTATGAAATTTCAAATTTAATAAAATATATTTCTGTTCAATTAGATTTCTTTTGTGTGTATGTTTACTGTGTAAATTGTTTAAGATGATTTTCATGATGTATTTAGTATTTACAGCCGCCAGTTAGTAACAGACACAAGCTTACTTTCAATAAATTCTTTCAACCAAATGAGACACTTTTCTTCAACATATTTCACCCCTTTTTCTGTATTTTTTTTTCATGCTCGAATTAAATAGGATTTGATTTACAGACACACGTTTCTATCACGTTATGGAATAACAATGGGTTTTTTTTTTTGTTATTTCTTGAAAAAAGTAAAAATCAATGCCCGAATGCCATGTTATATTTTTCAAGGCAAAAATGGCATATTCAGTAGACATAAACATGTTTGAATGTCACTGCAACAATAGAAATAAATTCCACTTGAATATTCTCCAATGGGATCTAGTTTTTTTTTTTTTTTAAAATCCTATTCTTTGACTTTTTCTATACTGTGTATTATATCTCTTGAGATTTTTCTTATGGTATCCCATTTATTTGAATTTTATCATTTATGACTCGAACTTGGCACATTTTTCACAAGATTTGGAACTACTGTTTTTCTTTTTCTTTTCTCGGTATTATTTCCATTGCATGTTTTATTTGTAAATTTATGTCTGGGTTCTTAAGAATAGAGTTATTCAAGTGTACTGAATTGATTGCGAGAACATTTATGGAGAACACGGTGGCGCTGATCAAGCGCCAAATTCAACAAGCATCAAATTGAATAAATGCCAATTGGAACAAACGCCAAACTGAATAAGTGTCAAACTAAATAAGCGCCAAAATGAACAAGCGCCAAATTGAATAAATGCCAATTGGAACAAGCGCCAAATTGAATAAATGCCAATTGGAACAAGCGCTAAACTGAATAAGTGTCAAACTACATGTAAATAAGCGCCAAAATGAACAAGCGCCAAATTGAATAAATGCCAATTGGAATAAACGCCAAACTGAATAAGCGTCAAATTGAACAAATGCCAAATTGAAAAAGTGACAAACTAAATAAGCGCCAAACTGAACAAGTGCCAAACGCCAAACTTTCATATAAAACTACATTCTACTTTCATATAAAACTTTCAATAAAACTACAGAAAATAATTATCAATTAGCCTCTAATTTAAGCTTAAACTGCAAAGTTGTTGTATTGGTGCCGTGTATAAAAGAAACGGCGCCAAAGGCGCATATTAAGACGATAGACTCTGTACAGTGAGGCTATACACTGAACCAATATCGCGTCACAAATAAGCGCACTTATCCCTCTCAATCTAGAAGAAAAAGCTTAATAAGCTTCCAGATTGTATAATTATAATTAAATGTATGGAAATGCCTACATAAATTATAAAAATCCAATCAGTGTCACATTAAATGCAATGCTGCATAAATAAATGCTGCATCAATTTAATTATGTTTATAAACAAATGATGTTAATATAATAATCGGACAATTTGGGTGGAAAGATAACTTTATTGAGATAATGCCACTTTTTTTAAAAACTTAATCCTTTTTATGTCACTTTTATTATCTTGCTTTGAATTTAGTTGTCGTGACAACAACTTATTGTAATTGCAAAATTAAATTGTGTGGTGGTTGGTATGTATTGTAGGAGCCTAGATATTGAAATTGTGGTTGTTCTCAGGGATTAGAAGGTGAATTGTATTAATAACATTGTTAAAGTAATATATGCACATTATTATTAATATGGTACTGTGACATTTAGAAGTGGTTTCTATTATATAAATGTAGCAACAACAACAAAAAGGATTCAGAGTAGAATGGGCACGATTATGTTTGTGGAGAAACTTGAAATCGAATTTGAGAAACGAGGGGAAATTGGATGAGTGTGTGTTGTAAAATTGATTGCAATTGTAAAAGGGGGGGGGGGGGGAGTTTGTTCAGTAACAAAATTTTAAATCGTTGAAAAGAAGGAGGAATTTTCGTGGAAAAGAGTAGAATATGTTTAGTAATCGATGTTTTATTGACACAGAAGAAGTTGTCTTTCAGGCAAATATAATTACACTGAACTCAGCGGATTTTTGCTGATGTGGTTTTTTTTTTCATTAGAAGAAACAAGAAATTAATATAATTTGATCAATTGATTAATTTATCTCATTTAACTCTTGATTTATTTGAGCTAAATTACATTCAAGGTAGAAACTGTTTAGAACGAAAAATCGGATAGCACGAAATATATTTTTCGGACCAATTCCAGAATTCTTTATTTTAACACGAAAAAATATTCTGGTTCCTTCTATTTAGTCTTAAATGGTTTACACTGTGTGTATTAATGATGTGAAATAAAATTGAAATTATTACTCATTTTATGAACATATTCAAATATTAAAAGGTGGCTGAGTTAGATATTTATTTTGCTTTTCAAAACTAGAATGGTAAATGATTCTGCTAAAAGTTATTTCATGGCAATATTTTAAAAAAGAAAGAATTTTATAGTTCAGTTTGAAAATGGCCCGTTTTTTGGGTTTTTTTTTCATTGACGTTTCATGAAAAACTATTTTCGCCTTTTTCAAACTGTCATAAAACGTTTATTTTAAAAGATATCATCACGAGAAGAAAAAAAAAACATTTTTAGCATTATTACCAACTATTCTAGTTTCTAAAACACTGTGAATAATTTTTTTGTAATTTTTCTACTGAAAAATATAATTTTATTCAAAACTACGGATGGGGAGAAGACGAAACCTCCTATAGAACACAATAGCCACGCAGGCGCGCGCCATCTGGAAGAACAAAAACAAAATAAATATTTATAAAGCCACCTTTAACACGAAAAATATTATGGCCTCTTTCTTTCATTTCGTGTTAAACGGTTTCATACTGTATTATTTTTTTTCTACAATTACTTTCTTCAATTGTATACTTGTAAGTTTAAATATTTTATGAAAAAGCAAAACATAAATGTTTGATGTGAGTTTTTTCTTTGCAACCAACAGATGGATTTTAAAATGAAAGCAAATATGAAACCCACACAAAAGTGAGAGAGAGGCTAGTTTGTACTATACTTTTATATCCAGATAACAGTATTTTTTATATATGAAGAAAAAAATGTAGAATATTTTTTGACCCATATTTTTATTAAATTATTAAAGTTGACAGTTGATATTTGTATTTGAAAAAAACGACCAGAAAGAAAAAGTCCATCTGTCCCCATGTTTCAAATACAATAGTTTTTATCATAGTAGGGATTTAGGAAAGAAGGGCCACAGTAGGACTTTTTTATTATTTGGCCGTAGAGTCATTTAACTCTTTTCTTTTTTTTTTATTTCGGCTCCTGTTTAGAGCTTTGTCAACCGGTTGTTGCATTTTAACAACTACACACAAAGGTGGATTGAGAAAAATCAATAGAACAAAAAAAAAGTAGAATCTCCTGGGAAATATTTAAGTTACCTTGGATTCTCTATATAGTTGTTCTTCATTAAAACCGCATTCTACATGAAATATATAGTGACACTTAACTGTAATTTTATTGACATTTTATTTTTGTTTGCTACTAAAAATTAAGGTAGAAAATACAAAATTTTTGTTATTAAGATGTTTTTATTAAATAATCTGATTTCTGCATTTCAGAAAAAGAGCAACACTTAAGGAAGAATCACACATGCTGAAAAAGCAGCAGAAATTAGAAAAATAATTTAAGAGTCACAATTTTTCTGTGGTTCTTTGCAATGAGAAATATATGGCACTTGTATTAAATTCTGTACAAAGTGAAATACAGTGAGAGATTCTTCCCAAATATCGTGTTCCCATTACAAAAATTAACTACAGTTAAAAAATCAACCACAGTTAATTTTTTTAGTGGAAACAAATGTGGTTATATTAACCATGGTGATCCCCTATGTCCCCTGATCCCCTCTAGTCTCTAAAACCCTTTTAAGTTTCTCTTGATTCGAAAATGGCCCAGTTTTTTACACCCTTTAAAACCACTTTAAACAAGAATTCTGTTTCATTGTTTTATCTTAATTTGCATATTTTACATGGCTATTTTTATCAAACATCTTCATCATCATTATTAGTTGGTGGTATTATTGATTATGTCCTTAGCATTATATTTGCTATGTTAGATTCTCTTATTATTGATTTTTTAATTTAATTTAATTTATGCTCATGATCATAATACTGTAAGTATGAGACGAAATTGTTGGCCAATTTTCACTCTTTTTTTTAACCGGGTCATCGATTTTCAATTTTAGTTATTAAAAATGCTTTATATTGATCACTTCATTAAACTGAAAATTATATATACATGTATATTAAGCCAGATCTGTGTGGGTGTGTGTGATTAACGCTGTACAAACAAGGACAAAAAAATTGAAGCACGTCAGAATTTATATAAATTTAAATGAATGAACCGCTTTTTTTCTCAAGGTCAACTATATGTTGCACACTCCCCATCCAAGAACCCCATGATATTAAATTGGAGAGGGGAAAAGGTTGGAAAGTGTAGAAGAGGGAGAAAGAGAAATGTGGAAGGGGAAAAAAGTGGGAGGGGGTGACTGAAATTGAAATGAAAGGAGTAAAAAAGGAACAAACGACGCGCATGCGCACACCGGAGAAAATGAAACGCTCATTTTCTCTTTCAAATATAAAAAGGGGAGGGAATAATAGTAGCAAAATTAAACTAGAATTTATCACAGGCAACTGTGCCCAGCATTAGAATTTCTTTTGCTCCGCCCTTTGAACGTCATCAAGTTCTAATTGGTTTGTTACTTGGTCTGACGTCATAAAAGGGCGGAGGAAAAGAAATTCTAAGGCAGGACACAATTGCCTGTGAATTTTGCTCCCGTCATTTATGACGGGTTACCCCACTAGTGTTTTAATATTTCACTATAAATATTATTATTATTATTATTATTATTACCACAATTGATTAAGTACAAAGTTATTTTCTTTTACTTATTTTAAATGAATTATTTTTTTTTTAGTCAAAATTATTATATTTAAATTTAGAACTGAACAGATGTTTTCAGTCAATGCAACGTGTTCACATTAGTCCACACTATAAAGCTGGGTTGAGACGATCAATTCTAGTTTGTCAATCTCAACTTTTCACTGTGGTGTACAGTTTGATGATATTTTCTTAATCCAATCCAACTTTTATTGCTCTTCAATCTTGACTCGAAAGAATCTGTTCGAGCCAGAAATGTTTTAATTAAACTGAAAGAAACTGAATGGTTGTGTGGCGTGAATTGACAAGCTTTAGAACAGGCCATGGTTTCGAAACTTTTGCTTTTTGCTCTCGATGGCATAAATGCCTGAAGAAATCGTGGCACACCTAGAAAAACTAACGGGCACACTTGTGTGCTACACACGGCACACATTTTGAAAACAACTGGTTTCTTGCGTACATGTAATAAGAAATTTTTTAATTATTTTGCTTTTTTTTTTCCCAATAAAGTTAAAATTAATTTAAAAACATTAAATTACATTAAGTCTTTCAATGTAACATCTAAAATTTCACAGCACCCCTTTGCATAACTAATGGCACACCATTTGAGACCTCTTGTGACATCATGTGGCTACTATAGGCTGTCCCTCTGAATTATTATTTAACCCCATGGTGTGAGTGACCTAAAGCCTATAAACCCTATTGGGTGGGTGGACCACAGTTATTATTTGCAACACCATTTGAGAATAACTGCTTTAGAAAGTGGAAATGTACACATTGTAATGCTTTTCAGTGATGGTAAAATGAGCAATTACTTAAAGAAAGATAACAATTGCATGTTTTGCAAACATACAATTTCAAAATAAATTAAAAACCAATAAAAAAAATTAGACTGAAATTAGTTTTGAATGTTTTGTGGTGATTTTCAGAGGAGGCAATCTAGAGGATTAAATAAGCCAGGATTGACAAGCCATAATTAATCGTGTGTATCCAGCTTAAAAGACGATTGCTGAAACAGCAAAACTAAGCTGTGGAAATAGCTGCTAGGGAGGGGAGGGGGGAATAATAGGGAAAAAGGGGTGTGTTTGTGTGAGTGTCACTAGGGGGAAGAATGAAAAACTCACTTTACATTCAATTCATGCACTCACTGACACACACAAGATATATATATATATATATATTTTAAAAAATACTTACCCATTTTTGTAGCTTATTTTGAGCAATGCAGATAAATATATATTCTTTATTAAAGATGTGACCAAAAGTATTTTTTGTATTAAATATCAGTTACCAATTTTGTGACCTAAAACTAAAACCAAATGACTGCAAAATTTTTTGGTGTTCTTTCTTATCAGTGTGTTTGCTTAGAAAACCTATTCTACAAAGCACCAGACAATCATTGAACGCCATCTGTAATGCTAGTTTTCTATTTTATCCACCAGGTTACGTCCTTGTATGAACAGTTGTTTTTGGTGTTTGCAAAGTTGTGCAACATCCTCCCTAAACCTTCTAGAATATTTTATTTTTCATTCATTCATTTATTGCTACACAAGAGTGAATCTAATATATTTGTAGTAAACCTACATAGACTGCAGTAATAACACTTAAAGCTTATTTTTTTTTTTGCAGTGTAAACCCACCACCACCCATTGGAGAGTGGAGTTGATTAGTTTTCTTATAGTTTTTTTACATTATTAATTTAATATACATTTTGTAGCAGAGCTAAAAGCCTAGAATGTCTCATTTTTAGCTATTGTTTTAAACTTCATAAGTAAGAAATGAGACAAAATGTTGCTGTGAAAATTAATCAAAGTTTTACAACAATTGCTATCACACTGAAAATATTTACAACAAGATTAACTCCTATTTGTTCTTGAATAGGCCTACATTGCAATTGCCAATTTGATAATAGGTTACTCTTGTAAGATATTCAATTGTTGTTGGCTGCAAGAAATTCTTCAAAATTCACTGCAATATTTGACTCATTACTTGCACTAAATCTTGGGGGGGATGATAGCCCAATGAGATTAGTTGCTGAAAGTTTGCACAATGCCTTGCAGAATATATAAAATAAGTATTTTATGTAAGTCAGTCTACAAGAGAACACTGAAAGGTGTGCAATTGTAAAGGAAGGATTACACACACTGGAAAAATCCAACTTAATTATATTTTGTACGGCATTTACCTGAATCCGCCTTTTATCATTTTTATCTTTTTGGTGGTTTTTCAGCTTGTGTGGGCAATCAATTTACTGCAGAAAACTCATTAACTTTTTATACAAATTTTCATGTAAAATTTAATGAGTTTAACACATTAGCTTTGACTATTTCAAAATTAGCAATCATTAAGAATACAATTCCGAATGTTGCTTTTGTAAATATTGGTCAATGTGATCTACTGTATGCTTTTAGTTGTCTTTATAGCAAGATTTTTAGTTGGCTTTTTTTTTTGTTTATTCCGACAATGAATTTTTCATGTGAATTTTAGGTAGAATTTATCTTGTGTACATTGTAATGAATATTTTATTGATTTTTATGTGGTTTTTGACAAAACATCATCAATTTACGAGTACGCAGTTAATACATTAGGACTATTTTTTTGCAATAAACTATCTATAGGCAACTAACAAGACTAATTATAATTTATTTCTACAACACTTTAATTTCAGTTAGTTTGCTAGTTAGTCTTTAATTAAAACAAAAATGGAGATGAAATGTGTGAAATTCTGTTATCACTTGATCAATTTTTTTTTAGTTAAATTAAAGAACATGTTTTGATCAAATGAAAAAAAAAATTGTCTACATGTGAAATTGTGATTTTTTTTTTCTAGATTTATTAATAGAACAAAAGGTGAAATTACTTGTTTTATTAGTTATTATTGAAAACAAGTTGACCAACTAAGTTTTTATTCGAACTTATTAGTTACATATATTATTACAAGAGTAGTGTTTCTCATCATGTAAAACAATAATAATGGGGGCTTTTGACCAATAAAGAATGTTCGAGGGTGTATTGGAATCAATGTTCAAGTAAAAATGTCTCCACTTCCACTTTATTTCTACTCACCTAATTTTTTTTTACACTAGAAATAATGTTTTGTTCCGTTTTATTTTTGACTTTTATTATGGGTCAAAATTACTATAGTGATTTTTGTAATATATCTGTAGGCTGTGTATTTTTTTAAAAAGAAAAAAAAAGTGGGCCAAAAACAAATATTCTTTTATTAGTAAATATTTTAATTTTTTTATCTGGTGTATTAGAATATTTTAAGGTGGTTGAATAGATATTTATTTTGTTTTTATCCACCCTTATGGCACTACTGCAGTGTTTATTATATTCTATAGGAGGGGTTCCTTCTCTAAAACTCACAGGCAATTAGAAATCGGGACGAACAGAAGTTGGCTCCGCCCTTTTTATGACAAACGCAACTTCTAATTGGTTGGTGATGTAGTCTGATGTCACATGCTCTGCCCTTTTCAACGTTGAACCGCACAACAAACCAATTAGAAGTTGCCGGTCGTCATAAAAAGGGCGGAGCCAGCTTCTGTTTGTCCCGATTTCCAATTGCCTGTCTAAAACTCGCGGTTTTAAGAAAATGTATCTTTTTCAAGTGAACGTTTTTCATGAGAAACAATACAGTGTTTTAGAAACTAGAATATATAGTTGGTGACACTGATAATGCTAAATGTTTTTTCATGATGATATCTTTAAAAAGAAACTTTTCATGACAGTTTGAAAAAGACGAAATTTAAAGTTTTTCAAGGAATTTCAATGGGAAACAAAAAAAAAACCTAAAAATGGGTCATTTTCAAACTGAACTATAAAATGTTTAATTTTGAAGATAACCATAAAAAAACTTTTAGTTATAATCATTTATCATTCTAGTTTTGAAAACAATTTGAATTTTTTTCATAATGTTGTTTCTAGAAAAATGTAGCCTGACGTTTTTGCATCCAAAGGAGCATAGGGAGCATAGCATTAGCCACTGCAGTGGCGCCACCCATAGAAGGATGGAGACAAAAAATATCTATTCAGCCACCTTATTGTTTTTATATCCAATGCTATTGCCCTATATATTATATAAAAATGGTGACATAAAGTCTGATAAATGCATTTTTAAAAATAGTTGAGAAAGCACCAAACTCAAAAGTAAATAAGGGTTTTTTTTTTGGTTAGTCTACTTCTTTTTACCAGAACCTATTATTAGTTGATTTTGCCTTAAAGGTCTATACGTGCTTCATGAACTTGACCAACAACAATAACAAATAATGTATTTTTCAAAGTTAGAAAAAAATATTTTGCCTTATTATTTATTATTATAAGTGACCCACTGATCTTGGAAGAGAGAAAAAAAAAAGGGTGCGGCAAAATTTATTTATTGGAATCTCAGACAGACAGACAGAGACAAGAGAGAGAGAGAGGCTGAGAAAGGGTCATTTACCCAAAAAAAAAGTAGCCACCACATTTGCCAATAATGACTTCCAAATAAAAATCAATAAGATCTATTATTCATCATAGAATGACCACACAAAAAAAAACGACAATTATCCATTCAATGATTAATTTTATTTTATATTAAGATGGTTTGTATGAACATTTTTGGAACTCTTGATTATTCTTGTCTTTTAAAAGAGCAAATTTAAGAAAAAAACTAGAAAGTGTTTTAGAAACTAGAATTGTAATACTTTACACCTAAAAAGTTAAATGCATTTAACTAATAAACATATTCTACAGAGTCCTGTTATACCTAGTACACACCTAATAATAATTTAAATGCATTTAAATAAAAAAATGTGTTCTACAGAGCCCTGTGAAGGGCAAACAAACAATATGTCGAATTCAATTTATTCAGTTAATAATCTGAAAATATTGAGTTAATACTTAAATATAATATATAAACTATTGACAAAATATTGATTTAGTATTTCAATTTAAAATATTAATAAAAAAAAGTGAATTTTTATTTGGGTTTATGTCCTTAACTGGATTCCGTATAATTCACCTAAACACATTTAATTTGAATTCATTTAACTCATGTGTGTACAAGATATATATCATTTAATATATCTATATGTTGAGTTAATATTTAAATATATTAAATTTGTATTTCAATATAATGGGTTAATTTAACAAAATGCTGATTTAAATAATAGGCTTTAAAGTCAATTTATCTTGTTTATGTCCTTAACTGGACTCTGTATAATTCAGCTAAACACATTTAACTTGAATGCATTTAGCTCAAGTGTAGATAAAGTATTAAAACTTTTTAGCCCAAAAGTTGAATTATTTTCAAACTAACATAAAACAGCTTATTTTGAAAGATATCAACGTGAAAAATACATGTACTCTTTAAGTGATTGAGAGCTACTAGTTTCGAGCCTTCTAGTTTCTAAAACACAAGTCAAGTTTCTCGTCATTTTAAGCCTGAAAGACAGAATAATCACGAGTTTGAAAGGCGGTTTATACTTATAAAAAAACACTGTTTTAAATGTTAATATCTCTCAAAGTGAACTTTTTATGGACAAATTTTTTTAAAAAATATCTTCTGCTTAAAGTTGTGTAATTTACAAACTGGGATAAAATGTTTATTTTGAAAGATAGCACATTAAAATAGCCTAGTTTCTAAAACAAATTGAAATTTCTCTTAATTTTGCATCTGAAAGACAAAACTTATTAATTGGAACAACAACAAAAAACTGAATTTGCATTGTCTCGTTTTTTTTTTAAATTTTTAACTTGCTACACAGAGAAACATTTTTGCAACTTTTTTTTTATACCTACAAAAATAGCCTAAAGAAAACCAAATAAATGTCTTTCAGTTCGTTACCACTTTTTCCAAGTTCATTAACATTTTGTCTTAAAAGATATTTTAAAAAAGAGGAGAGGGGAGGGGGGGGGGGGGAAAGAGAGATCAAGTTCACCAAATTAAAACACCTCTTGATCTTTTTAACCCACCTGTAAATTATTTTAGAATTTGTTTTTTTGTTACTGATTTTCTTATTGGTATTTAGGTTTTAAGGTCATACAAATAGGCCTTACTATAGACAAACCTTCAATTAAAAAAAACGTTTTCTATGGTAAATTTCCAATGAAATGACATCTCTATATTAAGAGTATTTTCATTATTGAATAGTGAAAACTAATCATGAAGAATCGATTTCAAGTAGTCTTAATGAAAAAAAAAATAATTTATATTAACATCTTAATTAGGAAATGATAATTAAGCATTAATAATTTGAAATTTCTATTTGATAAAGGTGCATAAATGCATAATTTTGTTGTTGTTGTTGTTGCGGTGTCGGTAAGTTCCGCAAACATTATTTGATGATGATTATGATGATGATGAACAGTGAACTAGGCTAATATTTTTTATAACATGCTCGAATTCACATTTAGGAAACATAATAACATAACAAAGGTGTTTTATATTATATCAAATTTAAATTATTATTATTTTTTTGATTATGTGATTATCAGCTTCAATAATTTTATGTTCTTCTAAATTACACAATTTTGATCTTGAAATTTCGAAAATTTGATTCATTTTATTGCAAACATTTGTGGGTCACTAGGTTTAATATACATTCTTGTCCATTCTCGTAATTATTTTCTCATTTTTTTTTTGTTTAAACATAAACATAAACATAAATTTAAAAAAAACATACACAAATTACGTTTAATTGTGAGTAAAGGAAGAAGAAGAAAAAAAAAAGATTCGCAAATTTTTAAATTACATTAATTAAACCAAAATGAAAGATTTACTGTCTAGACTGAAACTGTTAAAATAATCACAAATAAATAATTAACAAGACTTTTACTTTAATTATTTTTATAAAAAATATAATTTGCAATTGACGTTTTTTTTTTGCAATTCTTCAAATGGTCATTTTCTCCACCATGTTTGACGATGGTCCCACTAATATCCTTGTCCTGGTTCGAATTCATTATCCTGTTGTCTATATATAGAATAATGATTCCAAACCCCTTTGAATTCTATCCAGGTGTTTGAACAAAAGCCTTAAAATGACCCAATTTATCAAACATATATTACTCTTTTTTGTGTGTGTTTTTAGAGGAAGTTAGTAGGGTATGTCTAGTATTGTCTCAAAATTCTGCTAGACATTTTCAAATGTGTTTCAACTTTCTCAGAAAATGAGTTTTTGTCCCTTTACTAGAGGCTAGAATTTTCCCAGAGGTAATCATCACTTTAACCATGAGTTCACCTATATTTTAGCCTTTAAATGGTCTTCTTGAATTAAATATGTACTAAAATTAATTACACAACACTTATCTTTGAAAATAAACATTTTTTTTATGACAATTTGAAAATCATTTTGAACTAAACGTTTTAAGAAAATGAAAATGAAATCATTTTCAAACTACAATAAAATTAATTCATTAAGATAATTATCATTAAGACAAAACAATTATGCTTTTTGCAATCAAAAGAGTCAAACTGGTTAGAGGATAGAGTTTGTCTAGAATTAAAATACAACTAAATTAGTGTTGTAAGTTAAATCTAGCCTCTAGCCAGCCTCTTTGATTGCAGAAAGCATAATTCTTTTTTTTTACTTCTAAAATTAATAAATTAATAATTATAATATTAATCAAACATGTTTATTTTTTTAACAATATTAATAAGTTTAATTTTTTATACTAATATGCTAAAATAATATAATTTTTTTTGGCAGATTCAGTTTGTGGTTTCAAATTGGAAACAAATTACACTAAAAAATGGTATGTCTCAATCTATGATATTTTATTATAATATATTTCATTGTCGATTTTGTAATGGGTATTTACATATTTTAGTGGTTGTGGAGGTAAATTAAATAAACCTTAAGGCAACAAAGATTTTTTTACAGGTGCATATGTCACACACCTTTAATAGGTGCGTGTAAATTATTAAATATAATGTTGTCTAAAATTAAAAACTTCACAATATTTCATGTGAAATTAAATATAAGATCCTGTGTTTAAAAAAAGAAAAAAACACCCCACGGTGTTTGATGTAGCCCGGAAGTGGCTTAAACCCACTGTGACTGTTGTAAGACATTGTCCTTTAGGACAGTCCTGAAACACATCATTGAGACAATATCCTGGAATGATGATGATGCATTGATGATGATTATGGTGGTGGTGGTGGCACTCTAGTATACAAGAAATTACATTAGAAAACTCCTTGTAAAATTTTTACATAGTAGAAAATGTGTGTCTTGAGTTTTTTTTAAGGGTAGCCCATTAGAAGGATGACCCACATTTGAATGGGAAAGACTTTTTCAGGGTTGGTTTGAGAAAATTAAGCGGCCAATCACATTGTATCAAAATGTTTGTCATATATAAATGTGGGGATTATGAATGAGATGAGATCATTTGTAAGTCACTTACTTCAGAAAACGGGTCACAAGGAATAAGAAGAATATTAATAAGATTTACAGTAAAAACAACAACAACAACAAAATTACCAAGAGGGAAGTAGTGGAAGAAGAAATTCAAACAAAAATCATGAAACAGGTGGGTATTTTTTATTTATTTTTAATTATATTTTAATCAAAAATATATATCTAGGGTACAATTTAAAAAAAAATATCAACTTTTTAGGAGAATTTTTTTTTCTCCAAATAAATCGACTTATACTTCGACTTCGAGTTAGTCGACTTATAAGTTGTCCTCACAGAATATAATTATATTTAGTGTATTGTTTTACCCAAAGTTTAAAAAAAAATGCTTTTACTAGAATATTAATAATTATGGAGCAGTTATCTTATTTTGGTCAAAATTTGACTTGTTTTTTTCATCTCGAACATCCTAGTTATATATTTCGTATTTTACAAATTAAACTTATTTAAGCTGATTTTAATTGAATTTATCTCTCTCATCATTATTGTGTACAGTAAGGCCTATATGGAGCCTCTTTAACTCTATATTAATTTTGTCTTTCAGGTGCTAAACAAACTTAAATGTGTTTTAGAAACTAGAAAGGTAGATCAATCACTTAAATGTATTTTCATGTTGATGTTTTTTTTTCTCAAAATAAGCTAAAAAGCTTATTAAAAGAAAGAAAAGAACAAAATAACGAAAAACTGTATAAAGTTTTTTTTTTTTAAAAAAAACTAGAAGGGTAGGTCATTCACTTAAGCCTAAGGGTATGGAATTCATGTTGTTATCTTTCAAAGTAAGCTTGTATGTCAAGTTCGAAAAAATGACTCAAAAAATGTTGTCTATAAAAAGCTTATTTTGAAAAATATAAACATGAATAATTAATACGCTTAAGTGACTAACCTACCCTTTAAGTTTTTAAAATGCTTTATAGGTTTTTTTTTTAGTAATTTTGCTTTTCTGCAAAACTGAATACCGGTAATGAAGAGTTCGAAAATCAGCTTTTCATAAAACCATCATAAATATATAAATGCTTGGTACTTTTTTTGACCTGCATTTTAGTCTTAACCATCTTATACCTTGTACTCACACCTGATAATTTAAATGCATTTAAATAATAAATGTGTTTTTACAGAGCCCTGTCAAGGGCAAACAAACAATATGTCGAATTCAATTTATTCAGTTAATAATCTTGAAAATATTGAGTAAATACTTAAAATATAATTTATATAAACTATTGACATTAAAATATTGATTTAGTATTTCAATTTAAAATATTAATAATAAAGTAAATTTTTATTTGGGTGTTCATGTGTCCTTAACTGGATTCCGTATAATTCACCTAAACACATTTAATTTGAATTCATTTAACTCATGTGTGTGTACAAGGTATATATTAGGACATTTTTTTTTTGTTCTCGTTAGGTTAATAATATTTTGAATAATTCATGTTCTATGCTAATTAACTGAACATAATAATAATAATATGATTTTTTTAAGATTATCAAGATGAATGGAGGAGTAAATTTGAGTTTAATACTATGTTTATAGTCTGTATTTTTTTTCTCTCTGAATTATATTAGAGAAGGACCGCAAGAGTGCGAAGTGCCAACTATAAACGCGGTTTATGTCTCACTGATGATGGCCACCTAGTTTTCTAACAACCAAATTCTATTTACTCTTATGAAGTGGTTATTTTAAAAAAAATGTACAACAAGAAATTGTTGTTTACAATCTAAACACGCAAAGTAACTTTTTTTTATTAATTTTCCTGATTGGATTTGAACCACTTTTGGTTGACTGCTTAAATTCGCGGAAGCGGAAGTTTGAAATTTTCTTATAGGAGGTCACTGTGTACAACAGTAGTAGTAGGTCTGCCACACTTGGACTTTTAAATTAATTCAAGTTGATGGAACAACATTTGCTAAAGAAATAAGAATTAAACTTTGGAAGAAAACTTTATTTTCAGCTTTGAGAATATTTGCATTTTTGCTTCCTAAGATTATCTTTTAAGCAGAAAATGAAAGTGTGTTAGAAACTAGAATGGTAGTTGAATCACTTTCATGTTGATAACTTTCAAAATAAACTTTTTAAAGTTGGTTAATTTTCAAACTGACAACAAAAGCTTATTTTGAAAGATATCAAATGGAAATTACCGTTACCGCATCAAGCATGTGATTGAGCTCTTACCATTCTAGTTTCTAAAACACTTTCAAATTTTTCTTTAATATTTCATCTGAAAGATGGAATAATTAAGAGTTCGATAGGTTATTTATACTTTAATAAACCATAAGAGTAGCTCAGTCATTTATGGGTATTTTCATGTTGATATATCTTTCAAAATAAACTTTTTATAAACAAAAATTTAAAAAAAAAACAGCGTTTGCTTAAAGTTCGGATATTTTTAGACTGACATAAACACGTTTATTTTAAAAAGTATTAACATGAAAATACTCTTTTAAGTAATTGATCTCTTACCATTCTAGTTTCTAAAACACTTTCGTTTGCTCCTGAAAGATGAAATAATTGGATTTCGAGGGTCATTTACATTTTAAAACCACCACAAAAAAATCTTCATTGTCATGGAGAAATAAATTGTCAAAATCATTCTTCGTTTTTTTTTATCAGAAATTAGTCTTCAATTATTATTTTGACTAAACCATTGTGTGATTTGAAGACAAAAAAAGAAGACAATTGTCATTTTAGTTACCATGAATTTTGTCAATTTTTATTGTTCATTGTTTAACAATCTTTTTTTGTTATTTCATTTTTTTTTTGTTGTTTAGTTTTCAATAATATTGGTTATTTTGTTCTGTGCTGGATCAGAAGGTTTCTTTTTGGACTGGTTTAAACCAAAGAAACCTCAAACTTACGGCTACCCTCAACCATCTTACGGCTACAGTTACTACAGACCAACACAACAGTACAAGGTTCCAGTATGGCAAGCGTTACCATCGGGTTACGATGCCAAACCCGTTCAGAGCAGTTACGATACCAATAGTTACGGTGGCGGTTACGGAGGTGGAGCTGCACCAGCAGCAGCAGTAGGTGGAGGAGGAGGCTACGATAACACCGGTGGTATCAGTTATGGATCACCCTATTATCCATCCAGTGGTGGTAATTCTTATTCCAGTTATGATAACGGGTACGTTCCCGTTTACGAAGTAAGTGCTCCGAACTACGGCAGTATCACTGGAGGTGGTGGTGGTGGTGTTGTTGGCTCGGCGGTCTACGAAGGTGGTAATACTGTAATTCCAAACAGCAATACAGATTATACTGGCAACAATCCACTTCTGTCCGTTCCCGTTTATTTTCCAAAGGGTACCAGTGGTAATGGTGGTTATGCTACCTATAGTAATGGTGTTAGTGGTTTTTATGATGCTAATGTTGCTGGTTCCAATGTGGTTGGAGTTGTTCAACCTCCTACCACTGGTTCCTCGTGAAAAAAAAGGGATTTGAGGTTTTTTTAATTAATTTGTTTTAACTTTTTAAGGATCTAATAATGTTTTATATGTTTTAAATAATTTAAACATGCATTCCATTTTTTGATCAACAGTAATTAATATGCATAAATCTATGCATTTGTAAATATTTTGTTTTATTAAAAAAAAAGTGGTTGAAGATTTCAGAATTTTGTTCAAATGAAAATCTGTTTTTTTAGGAACCGAAATTAAGAGATATTTTTGGCATTTATTTTCGGATTTAACTATTTTACATTTATGTGCAATTTCTAATGGAAGAAAAATAAAACAACGGGTATTGTTTAAATTTGTTATTTTAAAAAAAAACTGAAAATTAAACAAACAATAAATGCCACACTTATACAAAATCGTTTTAAAATGTTTTATTATGAACTTTTGGTTATTCTGCATTTCAACATTAAGGAGATAATCTGAAAGTGTGATTAAAACTGTTGACTGTCGGTAGTTGAATCATTTAATAGTATTTATATGTTGCTATCTTTCAAAATAAACTTTTTACGAATAAAGATTTAAAAGATATCAACGTGAAAATACTTCATGATGATTGAACTACCATTCTAGTTTTTAAAACACTTTCAAATTTTTCTTTAAATTTGCCTTTCGAAAGACAGAATAACTAGAGTTTGAGGAGGCGCATTTTTATACTTTAAAAACCACCTTAATGAAGAAAAAAAAGAAATAATAGGCCTTAATTACAGAAGGAAAATAAGACTATCATATCTAACTTATAAGTTAACCTTGTAACTATGTCACAAAAGCAAATTACAAAATATTATTATGACAATTTTTGTCACATTACCGTCATTCAATTAGTTTTCAATATACTGTCTTGTACCTCTGCCATAGGCCTGTATGGCTGCTTGCAGAGTAATTTTTCAAATCAAATCATACAAGCATAAAATAATAGCGCACAAGGCAATAACAACATAAGGTATGACTGTTACAATTTTATGATTTTTTTTCTTCTGTAATGAGGCCTTAATCAAATTCAGTAAACAAAAAAAGGTGAAAAAAATTTCAGATTGAAAATTCTTCAGAAAGTAAATCAATTTGTGTTTTTCATTTGTAAACTTATGATGTAATTTTATTGTATTTTTTTCTCAAAAAAAAAAGGCTTAAGATGGTCAAAAAAAATTTGTTTTTAATGTTTGTCATCTCATTTGAATATTTTTTAATTGTTTTTGTCTATTTTTTAACATTTATGTCAGTGAACACACAAGACAATCTTGAATAAATTTTTACATAAGTGTCGGTGTTTGTTTTCGATTTTAATAGAAGTTTAAATGTATTTATTTTACTAAGAATGGACAATTTAATTGAGTTTTTTTTTGTTCACCTGTTAACCTAATTCACATTTCTTAAAAAGATGTCACAAGATGACACTTTGTATTTTTTTTTTTGGTGGGGAAAACTTTTGTCATACATTATTCATGATGACATTATGAAGTACTTGATTGGAACATATGATGGATGACCACGTTTTTTTTCCTTCGACATGACATTGACAATTTTAAGTTTAATTAAGCTAACTGGATCAGCAATTGGATGTTGACATTATTAGCTATAGTTAGCTAAATGGTACAATGATTTTATAACGACCAATGTTGTTGTTGTTGTTGGTATCATTTTTAGTTAAGATTTTAAAAATATTAATAAGAACAAATATTACTTTTTTATATTTTTTTGCATGAAGGTACAAGAGAAACAGGTGAATAATTTGCCTGAAGGTGAAGGTCAGGTCAATTAATGTGGCTCCCCTTCCCTCTCCCTCCTATCTCCGTGTCTGTCCTCCCGAACTTCGATATCGCCTTAAGGGCCGCCACCACCTCCCATTTTGTTTTTCTTTTTCAGTCACGCCCAAAATGCATGGATCTTCCTTAAGGCCAACGTCCGTCCGTACTAAAAATCTATGCCAAATATATATTTATTTCTTGAACGGGGTCGGGGTGCACCTTTGTTTTTATTAAACACACAAAAAGAAGAAATATTTTGCATTTCTTCAATTCGAGTTTAAATTTGTCAAATATATTTTTCTATTAAAAAAAATGGTTCTACCAAGTGTCACCCTTTATTTCCGTATGGTAAATATCTGATATTATTATCACATATTACATACAGTTTTATAACAATCAATTGTGAGGTTGTTTAGAGGCTAGAATTTTTAAAAATTAATTTAAAGTTGTTAAAAGTGGAGCAGTTAAGTCTTTACAATCGTGAGTTAATCTAAAAGTTCATTTTGAATTTTAACCTCTAAAAATTCTCATTGATTGAGAAATGCATAATTATTTTGGTGACTGAATAGATATTTATTTTGTTTTTGTTCCCCCTCCTTTCGGATGGCGCCACTGCAGTGCCTAATGCTATGCGCCATAGATATTTTTGTGTAAAATTTGGATAGCAAAAACGTCAAGCCAACGTTTTTGAGACACAACATTATGAAGTAATTCTGATTGTTTTAAAAACTCGAATGGTAAATGATTATGATAACAGTTTTTTTTTTCAGGGAAAAATATCTTAAAATATAAACATTTTATAGTTCAGTTTGAAAATGGCACGTTTTCTCTAAAATGACTGTTTAAGTCAAAGGTAAAGCCAAACTCATCAACTTTTACATGAAATGTTCTATCAAAGGTTCATGAGTTTAGCATCACCTTTGACTTGGTGACTATGAAGAATACGCCTTTGTCTTTGTCATATGCTCGTGGATGAGTGTGGACCAATCACAGCCACCTGTTGTATGGCCCAATTGATGGTGCCACCTCTACTCAGAGCTAAATTTCTTATCAGTTAATTTATATTATGATTCAATGGTTGCATAAACAGTGCATGACCTTGTAAAAATCAGATTCAAGGTTATCAGGTTATTTTTATGGAGAAAAGTAGCAAAATGAGGAGAGGTTAGAGATGCTATGCAATGGTCAGAGGCTAGTTTACTAGTGGCTATTAACCATAGCCTTTTATAATGTATATACAGTATATGCTATGGCTATAAGAAAAGCTAAAATTGCTCTAATTATAATACTTTTAGTGTAGTTAAAATAGTTTGCATAATATATGGTAGTAATTTTATAATAATTATTAATTTTATTAAAAGCATTGATGAATAATTTAATAATTTTTTGGGGGTGTTTTATTTAACAGAAAATATAATTATAATTAATGTGAGAGTTAGAAGTTTTGACACTGCACAAAGCATCAAAGTTAAATGCAATTAATTTTTTTTTTTCAATTAACTTCCTTATATAATTATTTGAACTGCTATATATAAGTGTGATAAATGACACTTATATAATTATGGTTTATAATAAAAATTATTCAATGTATTTTTATACCCGTTATAACTTTGTAAGTGTTTATTTTTAAACACATGTGTTACAATGTATTAGTAATTTAAATGTGTTAATTAACTTAATTAGAATACTTTTATATAGTTTTCTCTGTAGTTTCTCTTCTTGATTAATATTGGTTTTTCTGTTTTCTAAACCCTATACAAAAAAGGTAGCATTTGTTGAAATGTTTATATTAATTGGTCACAGTATTTTTTCAGTGAACACCATTTTTTTTTTCCCAGTTCCCTTTATCATCACTTTTTTTTTTGTTAAAAAAAAGCATCATCATTGTTTTGAACTTGGATATATTTTGTTCAAAAAAAAAAACTTGCAAAACATGAATTTCACTTTTGTCATTGATGTTACTATGTTACTGATGTGTGTTTCTTCTTTATTGAAAATTGAAAATGTCAAATTTCAACATCAAATCGATTATCCTATGAAAGTAAAATTTGCATGTTTTTATATCAGGAAATGAAATTTAAAATGTAATTGGAATTCACACTAATTTAAAAATCTAAAGTTAAAAAGGGGATAGAAATTGTATGAGAAATTGCTTGTGTTTTAAGATGGGTTTCAAGTGTAAATAAATGCCTCTAGAATTTTTCTAATTATTCTGTATTTCATGTGTAAAATCAAGAGAAACTTGTGTTTTAGAAACTAGAATGGTAACTGCTGAGTCACTTAAGAGTAATTTTCATGTTGATGTCTTTTAAAATAAGCTTTTTATGTAAGTTTGAAAATGACCCAATTATATATGCAAACAATATTTTTTTAATTTATGTATATATATATAAAAAAAGTTTATTTTGAAGGAAATATATCAACATGAAAATTCCTTTTTTAATTGATTGAGCTACCCTTCCAGTTTTTAAAACACTTTCTAGTTTCTCTTCATTTTGCTCTTCTGAGAAACAGAATAATCAAAAAGTTCTAAAATCAGTTACTCATAAATCATCTTTAAAAATTATATTTTTGTATACATATAACAGAATATTTTTATTCTGTTCCAAATATCTAATATTTTCATGTTGTTGTGGTATCTTTTAAAATAAACTTTTTATAGATAAAAATTTTAAAAATACCTCTACATAAAGTCAGTTCATTTTCATACTCCCATAAAAAGCTTATTTTGAAAGATAGCAACATGAAAACAAGCCTTAAGTGATTAAGCTACCTTTCTAGTTTCTAAAAACACATTCAAGTTTCTCTTGAATTTTGCTCTTCTCAAAAACAGAATTAATAAAATTCTAAAAAAAAATCATCTGTTCATAAACCATCTTAAGCACAAACACATAGTTTTAAAAATAACATCCTACAGTAATAAATTTAATTTATAGATGAATAGGAGGACCATGTCCAGGAACTCATAACATGAACATTCCACAATTTAACACCTGAAAATAGACAAAAAAAAACATCCTACATTGGTGTAAAAAATACAAGTATATTTTCAACACTTTAGTTAGTGTGTCCTGAAAATGTCGTCAGCCTCTTTATTATTATTATTATTAGACATATCTAGCTCCCTTCTGACCCACATATGTCAAGAGTGTCCATCTGATTGCCTGACATTTGTATTCCTTACTTCCGTGGTCAGATATTAACTGTGTTCGTTTTTAACACTTGAATCATGGTGTTTTTTATTTTGCAAAATGAATGAATGAATGAGTGAGGAGGTCGAATGGTGACCCACACACACACAGTTAAATGAGGTGGCCTCCATCCTCTCCATTCCAACAGGTGGAAACCTAAATCCCCCTCACCATTGTCAAGGGCAGTCAATCACCCCACTTAACCTTTTTTTTTTTGGGCTTATGCAATTTCCTATGTTATTTTTTTATGCGTGTGTTCCTATTAGGCTAGTTGTTTCGTGACGTCACTCTGACACTGTTTAATGACGTCACTTTGGCTTTTTTCTTATTTGTTAGCCTCTTTTCTTGGGGAGTTCTGGACTGTTATTTTTTTTGGATTTAATGAGTTTGTTTTTTTGGGTGGGCTTTTTTTTATAGAACTTAAGGAACAATTGTTTTGTGTTTTGTTATTCTGTTTATAAAACTCCTACCCAACTGACCGCTCTTTTTTGATTGGACGTTTTTTTGGTTGTCCATTTGATCCTCATATAAAAGCATCTTGCCCTCATTCAAGCAGATTTTTGGGCTTTAAAGACGTTTGCATCAGGTGAAAGAATTACATCTTTTATCTGAAAAATCACCTGGATGAAAGCATGGAAAGGGTGGGTACCAATTTATTATATTTCTTATTTGTATTCAGTCTTAGAAATTTGATTACTTTTTGGAAAATGATTGAAATCAATTTGAAAATTTTGGCAAACATTTTTTTTTTTCATTTATTAATTTTAATTTAATTTAATTTTAATTTTTTTTTTAACTTTTAAGGATGTTTTGAAGTCTTAATAACTCGTGGCTATTCTGTTTTTAAGGTTTAACGTGTTTTAGAAACTAGAAGGGTAAAGCTCAATCACTTAAAGGATATTTTCATGTTGATATCTTTCAAAATAAGCTTTCATTTTTAGTTTGAAAATGACACAAATTTAGGCAGACAACATTTAGCAAATGATATTTTTGTCTACAAATAATTTATTTTGAAACATATCCAAATGAAAAATATATAGTTTTTTTCTTAATTTTGTTCCTGAAAGACAGAATAGTGAAAATGTAGTTAGAAAATGAGCTGTTCATAAACCATCTTAATAGACCAATTCATATGTTATGGCTGCCTTTTAACTGATTGTTACATTTGCATTGGTGAAATTGTTTTAATAGTTGGTAATAAAAGATTATTTTGACAATGCATTTTCATGCTGCTTTTGGACTAGAAGTAGTCCCTTTGCCATAGGCACTCTTGAGCTGTTTGCAAAAAAAAAAATTATACCAATTTAAATAATCTACACCACAGTGTTAAAAATGTTTTTCATGGTAATCTTTTATTGTAATTTGAATTAGAATAATTAATTAGTTGGCAGCTCAGAAGAGCCTGTGGCAGAGAGACTATTTAGTTCAAAAAGCAGCATAAAAATGCATTGTCAAAATTAACTTCTATCACCTACTGCTTTCAGTAAATTGCAATTTATTTAAGCAATTGTTTCAGGTCTCTGGTCACTTATTTTAAGAAGTATTGTTGCACATTGTTCTTGACATTTGTTAATGTCATGTTAACACAGCTGTTTGTTATGTAACAAACTCATTAATTGAATCCACTTTAAAACAAAAAGTTCAAGTTTATGTTGATCAACTTGTTGGCCTTATTTTGTTTTGTTTTTTGACCAACTTTTGTTGCTCGTTAAAGGTCGCACAAAGTCAAGTTAGCGGAACATTTTTTTTTTCGTAAACAAGGAACACATCAAAACAAAATATACACCGCTTGACTGATTAACAATTTTCCATTGTTTCATGGAATAAGGAAGTTTAACTTTACCAAAGTTGCATTACAAATTCTTATTACATGCTTGTATTATTAACTTATTTAACAGTTTAATATTACTCTCAATGAAGCTATTCGTGCAATACAAATTGTCTTATTTCAATCATTTCTGGTGTTTTTTAAAATTTTAATTTTAATTTGAATTATTACTCTGCAAGCAGCATAAAGAGCCTGTGGCAGAGAGACTTATTTAGTCGAAAAGCAGCATAAAAATGCATTGTCAAAACAAATTTCTATCACCTATACTATTGTGTAAAAGAGAATTCGTTATGATTATTTAAATTAACTCCTGACTTTTTTTTTTTTTCATTAAATATTTTTGTAGATACTCTGTATCCTTGTGCTAGTCACTTTATTATTTGACGGCGATGCCATTCTTCTTCGGAATCCAGTTGCCCATCGGTATGGTGGCAGCGGCCCTAAACGACCGCCATTTGGTGGTCCTATTGGTGGCAACGGTCCTTCGTATGGTCGTCCGCCTGGTAGCAGTACTAGACCTTATGGTACTTCAGGAGGCAGCCTTGCATACGGTGCTTCAAATGTTGTTACAAGCAGTACTTATGGAGGTGGTAGTTACGGTAGTTCCTACAATGCGCAGAGTGGTATTGTCCATGGACAAGTTTACAACACTCCTAGTAGTGGTAGTTATGGACAGCCTAGCTACAACAGCCCCAGCGTCAGTTACAACAGACCCTTCGGACTACCCGAAGGACAGAAATTTCCAAACGGGGGCTTCACGTACAAGTTTCCAAACGAGAGACCTCCTCGTCCTCCAATGAAGTCTTCGTACATTTCCAAACCCTATCCCGATTTCATCGTTAGATTCAAATCACCTTTGTATCCATCGCAAGTGTCGGTTTACGACAAGCCGCAGCAGGTGTTGAGCAGTCCACCTGCACAATCCTCTTATCCGGTAG
The DNA here is from genome assembly GCA_036925085.1 of Brachycybe producta. NCBI lineage: Eukaryota > Metazoa > Arthropoda > Diplopoda > Playtdesmida > Andrognathidae > Brachycybe > Brachycybe producta. Next base: position 2,740,895 of record JAUPFP010000024.1, on the reverse strand, counting down.
CACCTCCTCCCGTGTACGAACCTGGTGAGACATTAGCTGCAAACATTCCAATATATGGTGCTGACAAAATACAGCAGTCACCTTTAGGAGTCAATGTGGGAGCTTCGTATCAAGCTGGCGCAGGATCGGTTCCATCTTTGGCTGGTCCGTCATCTGCATTCGTAAGTCAGGATGTTGTCCTTCCACCATCGACATCCATTTACATTCTTAGTAGCAGTGCGGTGGCCGCAGATAAACTTCAAGTGGACACTTTGGATTCTTTCTTGGCTTCCAATGGTTCTGCCGGAATAAATTCCGGCATTCAGAATGCATACATCGAATTAAGCAAAGAGTCTGCATTCGGTTCGACTCCAGAACCAGGTGTCATTAAACCGTTGACACCCGATATTGTCTATTCACCCGAAAAGAATGATCAATTTAAACCAATGTACATTTTTGGTCCAATGTATTTTCCAAAAGAAAATGTAACAGTCGAATCTAAATCTAATACGAATGAATCAAAATCGGAAAAACAGTCCGAATGCATTGAAACCGATCCGGCCAATCCTAAATGTGGTCTTAAAGGTGGTGAAGTAACCGTAGCACCGTCAACAAAACCTGTAGCTGATAGTGAATCGGAAGCTTCGTCTAACGATGATCAAAAGCCCAACAGTGACTCTGATGCAAAGACGTCGGTTCTCGACGAGGAGGCCGATGATGACGAAGGTGGCAGAGGACTTCTGGGTGTCTTAAAGGGAATTTTGGGAGTAGATGACAGCGCAGTGGAAGATGATGAACATGTTTCACGTGTTGACGGTCAGAAAAAATCTGCAAAAGGAAATTCTCGACCTGTTGCTAATGATGATGTTGAGGAAGAGGAAGAATTGGACCCGGAAGAGGAGGAGGAGGAGGAGTTTCAGGACTCACCGCCACCAAAACGAAGGAGAAGACCAACTACAACCATTAGAGATCGCAACCGATTACGCAAAGGATCTTCTAAATCGTCATCTTCATCAAGGTTTTCAAACAGTGGCAAGAAATCATCTAGTTCTGGTGGATTTCGTGGTACTGCTGGCTCTGGTGGTAGTCGTGGCGCTGGTGGAGATTCTCGTCCAGAGACAGTGGGTTTGGACCAACCACCTGAGCCACTTGAAAATGAAGAGGAAAAGAAAACGGATGATCGAAATAGTGCCACGGGTGACGATCCCGAGTCTCCGCAGCCAACAGGATTCGAACCAGATCAGGCCATCGAAGGAGATCAACCCGATCCCGTTGTTGGACCTGTTCAGATTGGCTACATTGGAGGTCCTCCTCCTGGAGCTCCTTACAATCCGTATCAACCATTCTTTTATCCTGCGGGCATTCCAGCGTTTGATCATAATCCTCTTGGCCCTGGTCCAGATCCTCCAATGTTTCCACCTGGACCTGATGGTAACAATGGTAATCGTTTTGAGGCAGATCACAGTCGACAACCCGAAGGACCAATTCCAGATAGAGGAGATGTAATTGAGGACGATGTTCGTCGTAACTTTCACGGAGCTGATGCAACCGATAACTCTGTTCATTACAGTGGTAATGACGATGACCGACGTCCGATGGCCCGGCCACCTTTTGATGATAGGCCACCATTGGATCATGGTCCGAATGGTCCTATAATGAATAATGGTTTTTATAACGAACCTAATGGTCCACCACCTGAAGAAGGTTTCAGAAACCCTTCTGCAGCATTCGGACCGCAGAGTCATCGAGATTACGAACCGGACACAGCAGCTCAAAACCATCCGGAAGGACAACGTCTAGATTTTGGCTCTTCCGATAAGTCAAATGTCGTTGACAGCAATGCCGTAGATGACGGAAAGATGTTCGATTACACTTCAAGTCAGAATCCAGAGAGTGACTCTCATACGACACCTGAAAGTGAATCTCATGAAGTGACAACAAGCAACTCTAATGATGTGACAACAAGCAACACTTATGCGACCTACCCACATACTAGCTCTTACACCAGTAGCAACAGCGACACCGATGACACCACAGTGACAACCTCATATGCCAACAGTGGCGACGATCGTAACGAAGGTAGTCACATCACCTACGATTCACCGACTTCATCGCAGACCACATCTTACCTTCACGTGAACGTTGACGAGCACGTTTCGGAAGATCCCTACGTGATGTCGTCGGAAACAAGCGCTTACGACTCTTTATCCAAAAACGAATTATCTGATAACGAATCACATGATGTAACGTCGACGGTTCACGACGACTACCAAAGTGGCTCTTCTTCAACCACTTTATCGAGTGTCCATGCGGACGATTCGTCCTCCTCGACAGCTAAGAGTTACCAGCCTACAGAGAGTCACGATGACACTTCCAATGACGGATTCGCTTTGGAATCGTCTTCAACATCTGAGACTAGTCATGACTATGCATCTGTTACGAGACGTCCGTTTCCTACCTTCTACAAATACCGTACTAGTTATCGTCCGAAAGATAGTAATTATGTGGCACCAACGACTTATCGTCCGGCACTGCGTGTTCCGAGCACTTCGGAAAAGGATGTCCTTTTGGAAGAGAAGGATGTCAGTGCCACCATTCATAATTCCGTACATGAGGATGATTTCCATTCTTCTTCGTCATCTGACATTGTCACTGTTTCTCCTGTTGTTGATTCAGTTGCTTCTTATAATTTGGAGACTGCCAATAGTGAACCACTGGTTCAGGTTCGTGAATCACCTCTTGTACCTTATGGATCGAGAATCAAATCGAAGCCATAATCGAATCAGTAACATAAAAATAAATATCAGTGCCTTTTATTGATAATAACAAATAAGTTCTGTTTTATAAACATTTTGTTTTAATTATTTTTTTTATATAAATATGTAACGTTGGCTGGGCCACGTATATATTGTTTGTTTTTTGTATGTATTTTGTATGGTACATATTAATAATTTGTTGTGTTTGATATCGATTATCAGTTTTGTTTTAATTATTGTTTGTATTTTTTTATTGGAAATTGATGGACAATAAAAAAAAATTGTTTTGACTGCCACTGACTTATATTGTTTTTAAAAAATTTTGCTATTAGAATTATGAGAAATTTGCATTTAAGAAATTATTTAAGGTCGTTTTAGGTCCGTTTCACATAGACCACTTTTAGTGGTCGATTTCGACTGCAAGATATTGGTGCAGGTGGTTGGATTGTGTGGTTGCATTGTATTTTCTATGGAAAGAAGCCGGACCTCTTAGCACACACACACAAGCGATAACTCGACTTCATTTTGCAGTCGAAATCGACCACCAAAAATGGTCTTATTTGCTAAGGGTCTTAAAGTGTAAACGTACCTCCATCTCTGGTTAATTTTATCATTTAAAGGAACAAAATTAAGATTAACTTGAAAGTGTTTTAGAAACTAGAATAGAAGTTGAATCACTTTTTAGGAAGACAAAAATTCTAAAAAAAATAACATCTGCTTAAAGTTAGGTCGTTTTCAAACTCACATAAAAAGCTTATTTTGAAAGATATCAACATGAAAATAATCTTGAGTGATTTAGCTACCCTTCTAGTTTCTATCACGTTTTTAATTTCTCTTCAGAAGCACAGAATAACCACTAGAGTTCTAAAATTATAGCTAGCTAGCTATTCATAAAACAACTTCATTGGGGGGAGTTATTCTAAGTGGAGAAATTTTATTATTGAGATATTTTACATCCTTCATTGGGTGAAATTCTATTGTTGTGTCCAAGTAAGAAAAAAAAATAGCCACTTTTTGTTGAGGAAGTGCCGTTTTAAGAATATTAAATATTGACCTACAAGATAAAATAACAAGAGGCAAAGTTGATCCAAAGTGAATGGGGAGCACGCAATCATATGAAACCAACACCTTTATTTTGAACTTTTTAGAAATGTGTGTTTCATGTGTAAATTGTTAATTTCCTGAATCCTGTTTGTTCCGTGTAATTTCATTTTTATTTACACTGTAATTATTAATTATATAAACTATATAGTTAGTCAACTATTTTGACAAAATCAATTTGTGAATTTTGGGTTTCAAGTCCAGGAAAATCACACTTGAGATAAAAACTGCTCTATTTTTTTTTATTTATGTTACTAATTGATAAATTTAAGAATATTGAAAATTTATTTCATATTTATAATAATTACTATTTATTTTATAATTATTTTGTAATTTATTTTAATAATCTTTTTTTTTTTTGTTTTTGCCATAATTAATTACAGCTGGTGTGTAAATTCTGCTATTTACAATTTTTAGCAATTATAAACTCTTGAATGAGTTGTAAAATTTATCTATTTTAATTAAACATGTCTTCCACGAATTAACTCGAGCGTCTGGTTTATTGTCTTTCAGAAACAAAATTAAGAGAAACTTTCTTAGAAAGTATTTTAAAAACTAGAAAATGAGTATCTCAATCACATAATGTTTGATATCTTTTAAAATAAGCTTTTTATGTCAGTTTAAAAATGACATAACTTTAAGCAGACAATATTTTTTTTTTAAATTTTGGTTTCTAAAAATGGTATTAAGTGATTGAGTTACCCTTCTAGTTCCTAACACACTTTCTAGTTTGTCTTAATTTTTCTCTTTTGAAATGTAGAATAGCCAGAGTTGGAAAATCTGCTGTTCATAAAAAAAAAAACATTGTAAAACAGATTAAAATCAAAATTCATTTTTAAAAAATACTTTTATTTGGCTATACATATTTTTAAAAAGGAATCCACCTTTAGATAATTTCTAAACATTTCGTCAGTTAAAAAAAAAAAAAACAACGATTAAAAATGCATTTTGCCTACCAGAGGCCATATTAAAAAAAATTTGTATAAAAAAGCATAAAAATGGTTTTTGTTTTAAAAAAAATAGGAAAGTAACTTGACAATTGTGAGGACAAGAACAGAAAATTGTAACTTTTGTTTCAATTTAATACAAGTGACAAAAAAAAATATAATAAATTAAATTAAAATTCTGCAAAATTAAGAATTTTTTTTTGTGAAAATGGAGTTAAATTTATTATTGTTGGATCGAAGATGTTTCTTGTTCAGTGGTTAAATCTTTGTCACTTTCAGTCGGAAGTGCCTCGGTTTGTTCCGGTACGATTACATCATTGTCCATCTTCTCATTGAAACCAATCGTGTTACTTGGTTGTCCGTCTTGTGGTTTCAGTGGTTCCCATTCAGCACCGTTCTTAGCACTGTATCCTCCATAACTTCCATCTCCATAAGAATTACTACTTTGATCAGAAGAAGGTTGACTGTAAACATGAACCGGAGGACGAACTCCTTGATAGATTATTATAGGTGGTTTGTGGTAACCAGGTGGAGCTGGAACATAGGTTTGGCTCGGCTTCGTAGGGCTATAAGCTGGTTTGGCATAACTTTGAGGTTTATTTGCATAACCAGGTGGTTTAGCTCCATAACTAATACCACTACCATAATTTCCTCCATAACCACCACCACTACCACCACCACCACTGACATAACCACCACCGCCACCACCACTGACATAACCACCACCGCCTCCACTGTAAGTACCAATTCCATTGTTACCACCGCCACCATAACCACCACTGCCATAATTACCACCGCTGTAACTATTACCACCAGTTCCATAACCACCACCACTACCATAGGTACTGGCACTACCATAACTTCCAGCACTGTTTCCGCTATAAGACGAAGAAGGTTGATTGTAAATACTTGGCTGTTGATAGACGTGAATTGGTGGATGACCAGAATAAATTATGTGCGGTGGTTGAGTGTAACTACTGGAAGAGCCATAAGAACTACCGACATTATTATAACTCATACTACCACCGTACGTGTTTACCGAACCATACGAACTGGCACTTCCGTAGGGAGCTGCAGAGTTACCGTATCCAGAACTTCCATACGAACCTCCAGTATACTGCGGTTTCGTCTGTGGCAAGTAGACGGCAGAAGGTGAGGATGGTTTTGGAACGTACACGGGCTTTGGAGCTGGAGCAGGTGCTGGAGCTGGTGGTCCATATGGTGCTGAAGATATGTAACTGCTGGAACTTCCTTGGTAGTTGTTGCTGTTGCCGCTGCTACCACCGATGCTTCCGTAAGCTCCAGCGGAAAGACTGTCGTAGGCCGAGATTGAACCGTAGCTTCCAGAAGGTGGTGATCCATAGCTTGAAGAGGATGAGCCACTAGAAGAGTAACCAGAAGAAGAGGAAGGTGCTGATGGTGCATAGCTTGGTACATTGTTTGAGTAGCCATTGTCCGAGCTGCTACTCGATGGACCATTGATGACATGTATCGGAGGCTTGTCCTTAGACTGATAGATAAGAATGGGCAGTTCATCCAATGGTAGAGGAACATAGGTTATGGAATTTCCCTTGGTTTCACTGTATCCATACCCACCACCACCTCCTCCACCACCACCAACACCATTTCCTTTGCTGTAACCACTAGATGGTGGTCCTGGGAAGTTGATGATTGGTGGTTTCTCATCACTGTATACTATGGGTCCAGCATATGTTACTGGACGTTTGTAGCCGTAGTCACCAGCTAAACAATCCTTTAGCAGTGATGACACAACGAGCCAAGCTACAAACTGAAAAACAATATTAGGAAAAGTAAAAAAGCTTTAGTCACACACAAGAATGTCTACATTAGGGTAGTTTTAAGATGTAAACGCCTCTCGAACTCTCGATTATTCTATCTTTCAGGTACAAAATGAAAAGAAAAACTTGATTGTGTTTTAGAAACTAGAAGGATAGCTCAAAGCACTTTCTAGTTTTTCTTTATTTTGCTCATGAAAAACAAAACAATCAGCTGTTCATATAAATTATCATTTGAACAAAAAATAAATTCTATAATTATTTTTAGGAATCAAGTTTTGCTGTTTATTCTTTTGGCCGTGGTAATATATTTTTTTAAAAAAAAATTATTAAAAATAATAACTTGTACTGCCAGAAGGTGATATCTTCCTATATTTGTATTAATAATTAATAAGCTAGTAATAAATTTTAATTTATGCAAAATACAATTTTTTTTTACCTGTGAGCCTCTTTTGAACTTTATTGAAGATAAAAGTTAATTTGTTGTTAGTAATGTGTACCAGGGTAAGTACTAAAATAAATGTTTAGGAACTTACCACTGTACCCTAAAGTGAGACATTATGGTACTCTGGTACCTTTTGGTGGTGAAAGGGTTACTCTGTGTCCTCTAGGTAAATTCTAAAATGTACACACATTAATACCGTCTGACCTTTTATAATTCAAGTTTGTATTTATTTTTTGTTTTGTTTCTTCTGCTCTTCCTTTTACAATTTCCTTGATAATAACCAGTTTCTTTATTCTTCTATCTTCTAGTAATTTAAATATTCTATTAATATAATAATAATAAATATTATATATTGAGATCGAAACAATTGACAAGATACAATTAACTCATTATATGATGTTGTTATAAAATGTCCTCAAATTAATATATTTGTTGATTGAGAATTAAGATGTTACCTTTTTACTTATTTAACGGTTCAATAGTGACATATATTTGTTTGTTTTTATGATGATATTTATATTTTCTTTGTGTTTCTCATTTTCACATAAATACAATATATAGACTCTAAAATAAACAATTTTTATAGTTGTTAATTGTCTTATTTTATGTTTTATTTTTGTTTGTTTACAGAATAATAATAATAAGAAAAGGTATTTGAATAAATTGTGTGAATTTTCACCTGGCACTGAAAACGTTATGGGTCAAAAGGAGGCAAGTTGAGATTTTTTTGATTAATTGATTTTGGACACTTTTTTTGCACTCCCTTTTTTTTTTGGTTTTGTTTTGTTCTAAACTAAACCTATATGTCTTTTTCGTTCAATTTTATATGTTTAACTTGATTATAATAGTATTTTGAGTATTCTTAAGAGAAAGAGAGAGGTCAGGTTAGGTTAACTATGTCAACACTTAACTGTCACTTAAATGTTAATTTGAGTTTTTCTAATGCTACTTCTGTATATTACTGCATTTTTTTTTCTGAAATGTTGTCCATCTTTTTTTTTTTTCTTTTCTTGTTAAAGACCGGTTACTTTAGGTTAATTTAATACAATTTCAATGTATTTTTTACCTGTTTTCTGTTGAAAGGTTATAGGATACAAAAGTACAATTATGGTGTGTGTTTTTTGTAAAAAAAAAGCACAAAAAAAACAATTGCAAAGTTTTATTTAAATGTTAGTAACAAGAAAGTATCCTGTTTTTATTTTGTTGAGAAACTTTGATAATTAATTGATAAGTAAGGCTCGGATTTTTATGCAGAATCAAGCCAAATGTTTCATAATTTATGGCTCAAGTGCCACTTGTGAAGTAATCATCAACATCATTAGAGAGCAAATGCAATTATGCTTTTTTTCCAATAAAAAAGGCTGGTTAGAGACTAGCTGTCTGATTACTATCAGTTGTCAACTAGAATTCTAGCCTCTAACCAGTATTTTTAATTGAAAAAAATTATAATAACTGTTGATTGATCTAAACAGGATTGTTACTTTACAGTTGGCTCTTGAGCCACAGATTGAGAAACATTTGGCTTGATATTGCATACAACTTCGATCCCTATTGATTAGAATTCGTATTAATTAAAAGTTTTAAAACTTTTATATCTTAAACTTTAAATTTTTATAAATTTAGAAATTTTTATTGTTAATTAATAATTTTTTTCATGCATAAAAATGGGTAATGACAAAATTTTGAATTTTACAGAGTGGCTCAAAAAAACCATACAAAAATAATTTTTTCTACTTACTTGTATCATGGCTTTTTTTTCTGTCACTTGTTTGTTGTAAGAATGCAAAATATTGAACCAAAAATTCTCCAAACTTCCTTCTTAAATTTTTTTTTGGTGTCAGTTCATGAAAACAAAAATTACAGGTGGGTTATAATATCCTTGAAGGTGTGTTTTGTTTTTGTTTGGTTTTTTTCTTCAAAAAAAATATATAAAAAGTTGGTTCCTGTCTTAATGTTAAGGCCTATGGTGTGTCTTTTTCAAATGTGAGCTGCCACTCAATTGTGTTCACTGCTTTATATATGGCAACTAAACTTGTGACGTCACAAGACGGGTCGCTGGTCATCAACCAACCAATATAAGCAACTGATGCCTAACATTGGAGGAGAAGGAGGGAACTAAAAAACTAGAAAGAAAAAAATTATCATAGGATGATAGGATAGAGAAATATAGAAGCCATTAGAACACAAGATCTTATTATGATGAGCATCATTTAAAAATGCAACACGTTTGAGTGGGTTTTTTTTTACAATGGCCGAATTTTTTTTTATGTGTTTTTGAAATGGAGAACTTGTATTTTTTGAAGAGATGGTCAATTGGTCATTATTATCAAAGAATATATTTATAAAATCAGAAGTTAATTTGTTCATTAGGCATTTAAGAAATAAGACCAATTTGTACTACTTTTTTGTTAAAATAAATTTTATTTTTAGATCCACCCGGAAGTAGTTGAGTATATACATTATAGGCCTACATTAATTAATTTTTGTATGGGTCAGTTTTTGTTAATATTCTCATCCAAATATGATGATAATGATGATGATGGCACAATTTAAAGGTCGAAATGCATAGACCACTTATAGACTGCAAAATGAAGTCGAAGGTGGTTTGGGCTGTGGTTCTAATCTACAGCTGTCTCAAACTAACTGTCATGTTTATTTTAATAAATTTTATTAATTTTATAATTATGAGTAAATGTTACAATAAAGACTAAATATAGCAGCATTTGCATGTTTTATGTTAAAATGATGCATTATCTCAAGTTTTCAAAATGTCACCCATTCCCATTGCTGACATAATAGTGACATTGGTAAGAAACTGATCTGCAAACATTAATTAATGTATCTCGTACAATTGTGCAACAATTTTCTTTTGATTTCTTCAAATTTATTACAACTATAAGAAGAAATCACAAAGAGAATTGTCACACAATTAGAAGAGTTACTGGTAATTGATGTTTTCAGATCAGTTTTTATCGATATTATGAATGTCTCCATGAGAATAGACAACATTTTGAAAACTTGAAATAATGCCTCATTTAAACATAAAACATGTAATGCTATTTTATATCTAATCTTTATTGTAACATTTACTCTTTAATTATAAAATTAATAAATTAAATTTTAAAAAAATATACATGGCAGATATTAACAACCAAAGTGTGCATGCATTTTCTTAAATACTCTGTAATTTCTATGGAAATAGTCAAGGTGGTCGTCGGTGTTAGCGACAACCCCGACTTCATTTTGCAGTTGAAAAGTGGTCCGTGTGTGTGTGTCAAGTGCCTTAGAAGAAGAAATATATGAGCTAAACATTTCAATAACTTAATTTTTTTTGTTTGTTCTTCTTATCAGATTGTCCAATTTATTGTTAAGACTCTATAGAGCATCAATTTTAATTATTATTTTTTATAATTTATTTTTACAATGAAATAAATATAATAAAAGATAAAGGGACAACAACAAAAATGAGGTCTTAATATTATGGATATTTTATAACTATTATAACTCTTTATGAATGCGGATAAAAATCTACAGGAGATTTTTGTTGTTGTTGATGTTGTTATTAAAGAAATAACATTGAAGAAAATATTTCATTTTTTCTCTATAAGGAAATAAAGTCCTTGTAATTTTTTTTTAAAAATGTAATTTCTTATTAGGCTTACTAACAATTGTAAGAAAAACTTATTAAAATTAAATAATAGGCATATATTTTAAATAAATAGCGAAGCGACCTTTTCGCATATTTTTGAGGTTATTTAAGTTTGTTATTATTATTATTATTATTATTATTATTATTATTATTATTATTATTATTATTATTATTATTATTATTGAAATATAAGGCTTAAGAAAAATGTTTCATCACGAAAATGAACCAGAATAAAATTTCATTTAGAAAAAAAAAAGTTCATATTTGTAATACAGGTATAACACCGTATTAATTTTAATTTTAAACTTTACTGTTTTTTATGTCTTTTATCTTCTGATTATATAACGGTCAACTGGTTAATATAAAGCAAAATTTTAAATAACTCGAGAAATAAAAGAGAAAAAATGTTTAATATTTATGCCATGTAGAGATTCAGGTGTCTATAGGTCTTCTATTTTGTTAAAATATGGGAAGAAATTTTTTTTTTACACCTTTCTGAACATTTGGGTTAAACTAAGAATCTTGTGTTTTTTGTTTTAAATACAATAAGCAATTAGGCAAGATGTACAATTTGTACTTTTGTTACATGATGCAATTAAACATATTACATTAATTTACAAGCAATTTTTTTTAAAAAAAAATAGCTTCAGTCATAAAAAAGTATTATTTAAAATACATTTAGGGTTGTGTTCTTCTACAGTACATGATTGTTGCTAATTCAAAGAGCTAAAGCTATAAACTTCATCAACTTTTACATGAAATTTCCTATCAATTCTTCATGAGTTTAGCACTAGCTTTGACTTAAAACTGATTAAGAATACGACCCTTTTCACATTTTTTTCTCTCAATATTTTGTGATAATTAAAATCGATCAATATTTTTTTTTATAATCTAGTATATGTGATTTTAAATTATAATTCACTAGAAATAGAATTAAAATTCTAGTAATTTAATGAAATATTTTATTCTTATGGTATTTTAATTATACTTTTTTAAAATATTATATTTTGGAGTAATATTTATTATTTTTGCAACTATAGTCAAGTATTTTAAATACTATTAATTTATTAGTAAGAGAAAAAATTATGCTTTTTGTATGTAGTTGATAAGACTGCTTAGAGGCTAATGTTCTAGCAGAGATTCTTCTAGATTTTAGCCTCTAAACTGTTTTTGATAAAAAAAGCTTCCTTTTTTAAGCCTTGATTATTAGTATTGTTATGAATGTTTAAATTTTGAAAGGCCTTTCATTACATTTCTAATACCTTGTAGACACACATGAATGTGTTATATTATACGGAATCCAGTTAAGGACATGAACCAAATAAACATTGACTTTATTATTAATATTTTAAATTGAAATACTAAATTAATATTTTGTAAATAGTTTATATATTATATTTAAGTATTAACTGAGTAAGTTGAATTCGACATATAACATGTTTGTCCTTCACAGGACTCTGTAGAACACATTTATTATTTAAATGCATTTAAATTATCAGGTGTCTACTAGGTATAAGAGAATAGGTTAGTAAAAATATAAATGAAGTAAAATACAAGATGTGATTTATTATATAAAATTGCATTTTTTTTTACATTTCTTGGAATGTTATGAATTTATTACATTATTTTACATTATAATAAAAAATATTTGTCAGAAAAATAATAAGTTTTTTTTAACATGTAGCTACTTGAGGGGGTATTATACAGTAGTAAAACAATAGATTAACATCAAGTGAGATAAAGGGGGGAAGAATAAAGAACAATGATGATTATATTGTGGGTCATTCGAGTGTGGGGATTTCGGGAGAGAGAGAGAGAGATTCATTAAATACACAACAAACAAAATAAATAAAGATGTTCTCATATTTTTTTTATGTTTCATGATTAATATTTCACAAAAGAAATATTAAGTGCTTATTATTTTTCTCATAAACACCATATTTAAAATTAATAAGAAGAAGAAATCCAAAAGTCATTTTGTTAATGAATGACCGATATACCAGGCTAGAATGATGATTTTTAAAATATTATTCTTGTCCTAATGTTCATACTTAAGTGGCTTATGGGGTCATACCGTTAAGGCCACGGTCAGTTTGCATAGGCCTACATTATACTTTAAGAAGATAGATTTTAAAATCTGAACTTTTTTTTTTGTTTGTTTGTTCAGGTGTAAATAATAAAATTAACAACCCTTACGTCATACACATATTATACATTATATATATGAATGAAACAAATAAATCTGAATGATGATGACCTGAACATTAAAGTGAATCATCTGTGAAAAAATATAATTTAACTCTTTTGAATAATTTTTCCTGATTATTATTCATTTATTTGTTTTATTTATTCTGATATGCAAAAAAAATCTATTGAAGTGACCAATTTTAATGTTATTGTGTTGGACCATGAAATGTCCTCGCCTCCAAATTGATTTTGAGTCGTTTCCGTCACAATCTTCAAATGAATGTTGAGGGGGAAAATCATTCAAGCTTGTTTTTTCACTCCCCCCCCCCCTCACTAATAATATCGATCACTCTTTATAAACCTGGCAATAATCGCCAGAAAAACATTGTAGAGAGCGACTGGAGAAAAAGCAACATCGACCGAGTATCCGGCGACTTGACATCAAAGAGTGTTGCTTTTTTTTTTCTCTCTTGTTTTCTCACTTCTAGTGGACGGCAAGGCCGGTGCGGCCAACATTCACTTTAATTTATTTGATATTTTTGAAATTAACCGAATAAATTAACTAGTTGATGACAATAATTGATTGATTGATAAATCAATGGGGGCAGCTAAGTCTTAAGTGAACTAAGTAAGCCCTTCCACAATCGAAATTTAATATTGTTGCAAATTTAGAATTTGAATTTATCTGATATGATTGAACATTTATTTCACAATTATAAGAGAAAGACACCCATGAATGATTTGCTCGAAATATTTCAAGATAGTTGGGGGGAAATCGACCAGAAAGCGGACTGGTTTATCGGGCAATCGGACATTTTCTGGATGGGCCGTTTAGTTTGAGGACCAATTTTGTGAGGAAACTCGATAATAGTTTAGAAATCGGACAAGTAAAATCTCAGAAAGCAGATGTGTTTTTTTTAAATAAAAAAGTAAAATTACACATTTTTGACGAAAAAAAATGGAAACTAGAAAAATATTTTCTAAAAAAAATAATTTCGCTGGTTTCAGACATTTTAAATTAATTTTTTTTTGCTCGCTACGCTTGCTAAACGTTTGGTGCAAACTAGCGAAATAAATTTGACACTTTTATTGTAGGCAAAAAAAAATAAAAGGAGAACCATGGGTAATTTTGATTTTAAAAAGCTCATATTTAAAACAAGTGAAGTTCAAGGTATTTTTGGAGTTACTAACTACTCTATATTTCTCTGGCCGTTTTCCCAGTCCGCCCTTGAAATTAATATAGTGAGCCCAGAAAACATCCCTAAGTCCATAAAAATTAATAGGTTTTTAAAAAAAAATTTTTCTTATTGTTTTAGTACTCCACCCTCGACATAACAAGAACAACAACAAAAAATTGACCCTTTATTTTCTATTATGGGACAAAATTAATTTTTTGAAGTTCATTGTTGGTTAAATGAAAAAAAAATGGAAGGTTGAGGTTGTCCGGTTTTCACTGCCTCAAGGACATCAATTCAACTCAATAGTTCCATTTGTTATTTTTTCTTCTTGTTGCCTATAACCGTTAATCATCAGTCAATACTTTGTTATTACTCTTATTATATTGAATTACCGACCGACCACTTTGGCAGACAGAAAAGATGGACAATCCAAAATGTTCCATCAAAATAATAATAATAATAATAACAGTGTCCAAGCTTTTATTTTATCAGTTATGTTTTTTTTATGTGATGAAGGTCACATTGTGACCTGACTGTGGTCTGTCAAGGCCGAAAGTAGGCTTCCAGGTCAATGTCCCTCACCCCTCCTCTATATCAACTCCAATCCCTCCTTCAAAATGTTTGGACAATGGTGATTTAAAGGTGTTTTCTTAAGAAAAGAATAGAAAAGTGAAAAATATATTATTTTATGATTTAGATGTGTAAAAAGAGAGCAAATCTTTCTTTTAAAATGATTTACAAGGGATGAAGTATATATATATATTTTTTTTTTGAAAAATAAACAATTGTGAAGTTTTCACAGCAAAAAATTATTTGTATCTTATAAATGAAAGATGTGATATTTTGAAATCTGAATACCAGAAAAATTAAATGGAAATTTCTTATTTAAAATAAACGAGGAAAAAAATATGAAGAAAATATGAAATTTATCTTAACTTGAGATGATGATGATGATAAACTTGAATTGTTGCCCTGTCCTACTTATTTTTAATATTGAATAATTTTGTGACAATAGTGTCCATTTTTCAAGAGACTTCATTCAGATGGTTTGTTTTAACAAAACTAATTAATAGAAAATAAAACAAAATTATTTGCTCTGAATCCATTTAAAGAAAAAAAAAACAATGAAAAAAGAAACAAATTTTTTCTATTGGACAAGTATAGTTTTAATTTAAAAAAAGAAATGTCTCATTTTGAACTAATGATGATGATGATGATGATGATGGTGGTGGTGGCGAGAGATGACCATCATTTACATCAAGATGGTCACGTCCTATTTCTTATGAAAAGACCGACTTGAAATAATGAAATCAAAACGATCTTAATTAAGAAATAATCATTTTTTTATATTTATTAGTGAACTTTAATGTATTTTTTGTTAGATTTTTACATAATAAGAATAATAACATGACCTACAATAAGGGGGTTAATTTGTTCTTAAATACTTTTTTAAAAAAAGGTTATTCTCATGCAACATCTAGCAGGTTGGCTGTTTTACAGATTGCCTAGACAATCCGCAGAATGACAGTAACATATACATTATCTTGGTATGGAATGATAGTGAAGTTTACTATCATTAGCCTTTAACAGCCTCTTTAGGCCTGCCTGTACTTCAAAAGGTGGTTTATGAACAGCTGATTAACTATATTTTCATGTTGATATAGTTCAAAATAAACTTTTTATGACAAAAATTAAAAATATATCGTTTTTTTTTTAAAGTCGGGTCATTATCTAACTGACATAAAAAGCTTATTTTGAAATCACGAAAATACACTTAACTGATTGAATTACTATTTCTAGTTTTTAGAATTATTTTCAAATTTCTCTCTGAATCACGCAATAATAACATTTGCAATGAGAGAATTTTTATAGCATGTGTTAATAGGTTATTTTGACAATGCATTGACATATGCTATTTTGAACTATAATGTCCTTCTATCATTGGCCCTCTGGGAGTGCTTGCGATTTTTTTTTTAAAAAAAAAAGCCCGAAGGACATCAATGCCCAATATTATATTTAGGTCCTATCATTGTGATAATTACACATTTTGCTGTAAAATACACAAAGTTTCTTAAATTTTTTAATGGTTTTGTGTTTTATGTCTTGAGAATATTTTAAGACAGTTGACATGTTTTTTTAATGTTAGTGTGTTTGGCTTCAAAGGATTTTCTTAAAATATTTTTGTGTCGTTTCTTTAATATATATGGGTCAAGTTGAGTCGGATGCTTTTTTTTTCTTCTGTAGCCTCAAAAATATAAACACACACACAGGTGGCAAAATTAGGGACTTTAGTTCCGGAACTTAATGTTAGTAGTCTAGTAGACAGGTTCAGTTATTCGGTTTTTTTTTATCGTTTTGTGGTTTCACGGATTTAGTTGTGCTTTTTTTTCCTATTTATTTATGATGCCTAAAATATATTTACATCTTGAGGGAAAAAAATCACATTAAGTTTGAACTTGAATTATATTGATGTAAACAATGTTTAAATTAATTTTTAAATTTCTTATTTATAATAAACATAAATAAAATATTTACATCTTGGGAGAAATAACATTAAGTTTGAAACTGAATTATATTGATGTAAACGGTGTTTAAATTAATTTTTAAATTTCTTATAAATATAAAAAATACTATTTATTATTATTTATTTATTTATTATTTATTTATTATTTATTTATTATTTATTTATTATTTATTTATTATTTATTTATTATTTATTTATTATTTATTTATTATTTATTTATTATTTATTTATTATTTATTTATTATTTATTTATTATTTATTTATTATTTATTTATTATTTATTATTTAATTTTATTATTTATTGCAATTTATTAC
This sequence comes from Brachycybe producta, assembly GCA_036925085.1. Taxonomy (NCBI): domain Eukaryota; kingdom Metazoa; phylum Arthropoda; class Diplopoda; order Playtdesmida; family Andrognathidae; genus Brachycybe; species Brachycybe producta. The sequence goes on along the minus strand of JAUPFP010000024.1, from coordinate 2,724,018 downwards.
TATCATTTATTATTATTTAATTTTATATTATTAATTAATTATTAAATATAAGATTAATAAGTCAGGCTAAGTCAGGCTGTTTATAATAAACATCAGTATCTTTCAATTTTTTAATGAGAAAAGGTTTTGTTATATTTTAATTATTAATTTATAATTTATTTAACTAGGAAGATGGTGATGATGATAAGGATGAATGTGAACTTCCTCTTTTGTTGATGTTTTTTTTTTAAATTTCAAAGTAATAATTAATGCATCGCATTGGAGGAGGGTGTCAAAATACATTGTCTTCATTCTTAAATTCTTAATAATCGTAGTTTTTTATCTTAAATATCCGTTAACCCATATTCGTTAGCAGTACTTTTAACAAAATGACTTCTAATTTTTTTTCTCAACGCAAAATTCTGTTTGTTAAAAAAGAAGAAGACATTATTTTCCCGTTGGAATTAGGTTTCTAGGGTAATAATCTCTATACAGAATCCCAAACAGACCTACCCTACAAAGGTGAAATATAAAATCCTTGCATTCTCGTGGATTATCCCTATTTAATTGTGTCCATTGAGATAGATGATGAGACCTCCTACTTGATAAAAAGTATTTTTTTTTCTAGTTTAAAAGTTATGTAAAAGTTTTTAAGTCTAGTCAATATTCTACCTGAAGCTCAAACTTGAACTCTCTGAGAGAAGGGTTCCAACATAAAATCCGTGTTCAATTATATTATGTGAAACAAGAGTTTATATTTGTTGAAACCCTGCTCAGAGGGTTCAAGTTTTAAGTTCAAAGTCTTCTTTGATGAATTTAGCCGTGAGATTGTCATTGGAATAAAAGCTTAAATACACTCAAATAAGACTAATAATGCATTATTTTAATTTTTCATAGATTTATTTTAATTGTACATTTCTATAATAATTTCTTATAATCTTTTATTTTTCAATTGTTTACTTTATTATCTAAAATTAAATTCTAATTTACTCGTATTCATACATAGCATATTTTATGAATTGGTTGAGTTTGGAAATATTTTAATGTATGTTTTAAGGAGCGGCACTAAAGAGAAATTGAAAATGTTTTAGAAACTAGAAGGGTACCTGAATAACTTAATACTATTTTTTATGTTAATATTTTATAAAATAAACTTTTTATTATAGATATAAATTTTTAAATAAAATATCATCTACTTAAAGTTGGGTTATTTTCAAACTGACATAAAAGGCTTATTTTAAAAGATATCAACATGGAAACAGTCTTAAGTGATTGAGCTACCCTTCTAGTTTCTAAAACTTATTTTGTTCCTGAAAAACAGAATAATCAGAATTCGAGAAAAATTTAAAACACTTTAATGTCTGTAAGTCTGTTGCAAATATAGGTTTAGGTTATAATTTGAGCATCATTGGGTTTCTATTCAGATGGAACTAATATTTGTTTTTGACACCTTTGAAAACACAACACACAAATTACTAGTTGTAGTGGTCATTATAATATAAAAAAGGGTGTTAATATTATGCAAATATTTAAAAAATACTTTATATAATACGGATTTCTCATAATTTCATAGGCACGTACTTCAGTTGACCGTGAATTTTGAAATCTGTGAACTGAATTGTCCAGAATATGAAAAAAAAAGTGGGTTATTGCCTTATTTTACTGGAATGCTCATAAATTTCGACCCGCGAAATATATAGGACAACATTTATGAATTTTTTTGTTGTTGTTAAAACTCAAAATAATTTATTTTAGACGCAAAATTTGTTTTATGTTTAATTAGATATGAAAATAAAGCTGATATTATAAATCGACAAATATATTTTTAATAATTTTTAATTTATTATTACATTTTGGTTCAAAATTGACAAGAAGTTATTGATTATTTTTATAGGGTCCAATCTTCTCAATTTTTCTCTCTCTATCTCTGTCTCTCCGCCCCCTTAAGCCCTTTTATTATATTTATTATTTATTCAATACACGTTGTGCCCTCGGAAATCGATCCTTTTTTTTTAAATTACTTTTTTTTTAAGAAGGTCACCATTGAAAGTAGGGCTTATTAAGTCTTCCTGGTCATCTTCAACCCTTTCTCTCTTTCTGGCTAAATTTGAAAATAATTACATTTTATAGAAAATAGTCTCAAAGTCTCAGAGATACCCTGTTATACTCTTTTACGTCATGTTAAAAAAAAAACTTAACAAGACGTCTATAAGTTGAGTAGGACTTGGTGTATTTTAGGCTATAGTTTTTTTTTTAAAAAACCTGTAATGATTTTCAAATTTTGCCTCTTTTTTCTTTCTATTAAATTATATTTTAAAAAATTATTTACAGAGAAATCATTTAACATTAAAACAGATAACAGCGAAAAATTTATTTTTGGTTTTATTTCTTAGGCTAACAAATTTTTTTAACACGAAAATTATTTTGGTGTCTTCCATTTAGTATTAAATGGTTTCTACTGTAAAAGTATACAATATTGTATAAAATTAGCCTATCTTTTGCTTTATATAGAGTGGCTACTTTTTTTTTAAAAAAATATATCTATATATATAGATATATACACAGAAATCGTTTAACACGAAAAACGGATGACGAGAAAATGTATTTTCAGTTTGGTCCTTTATGATAGGATAAAAATGATTTCTTTTAATACTAAACTTTTTTTTAACACGAAAAGATATTTAAGTCTCTTTGATTTCGTGTTAAACGATTTCTACTGTATTCAATATTGTAGAAAATATACAATTTTTAATATTGTAGAAAATATACAGTATTCAATATTATTAAAAATATACAATATCCAAGAAATTATTTTCATTTAAAATGAAAAGATTTTTTTAAAAAAAATGAAGCTTAGTAATAATATTTAAAATTTAATGAAGTCGTTTGTTATTTTCTCATTTTTATAAAGATTCAATAAAATATTTATTATTTATATTTTAATATAACAGTTATATCTTTTATAGAAAAATCAATGGAAGCTAAGTTACGCCCTGATGATGCATCACTGCAAGACAATGACCGCTGCAGCCGCTAGGTGCTCTGTATGTAATACAATTAATTTCAAGGACGTTATTTTAGTGTCCAATGTCCGCTTCCCGTTTATGTGATGAGCAATGCTAAAATTACTCGCATCGTGCATTCTTATGCAATCATTAATGCAACACGGTGAAACGTTATAGAGATTTGATTATACACTTGACACACCAAATGATCGTTATTGTCAACTAAACGGTTGAAATGGCGGCTCATCATCGCCAATCGAGCCACAACAACCGTAAAAAAGTTCAGGTAAGCTACGAATGATAGTAAAAAGCAAACATTTCTGCAAAATTAACTCAGAAATTGTGATTTTGAGACGATGTATAGACGTGATTTCGTATTGAAATAGTATGACGCCGCCATTTTGTGTCCTATTTTTTTTAGGTTTCTTACGTAATTCGTGATGAAGTTGAAAGATGTCATCGTTCGGGAATTAATTCCTTGCAGTACGATCCGTATCTTAACCGTCTTTATTCGGCAGGAAGAGATTCCATCATAAGGATATGGAACGCGAAGAATATAAAGGTTTGTATTCGGTGTTCGTTCGTTCTCGTGTGTGTCCTTTTGTTTGTATCTTCGTGAAAAGGTTTTTTTTGGTTATTATTTCGATTAGGAACCGCTAGCCAACACGTTAAGGTTGTAGAGCTCTTTATTAACTTGCGAGACAAGGCGAAAAAGCTGTACAATCATCTGCATAGAGGCTAAACGGCTGCTAATCATAAGAACTTCCGGCATTTTTCTTTCTTACGAACTTTTTCTTTCTGTTCTTAGGATCCTTATGTTCAGTCGATGGAACATCACACCGATTGGGTCAATGACATCGTTCTTTGTTGCAGCGGAAAGAACCGTAACGTTGTTTTATCGATAAGCTATGTATAGAGGTTTCTAATTGTTTGTTTGTTTGTTTTTCAGTAATTTCCGCTTCGAGCGACACGACTGTCAAAGTCTGGAATGCTTACAAAGGATTTTGTATGTCCACTTTACGAACGCACAAAGTTTGTTTAACAGAACTTGAAACATTGAAATAAATGTCGTTTCTAGCCTCGTAATTGGAAGTTGTTTTTTTTCTATTTCTAGGACTATGTAAAAGCTCTAGCATACGCTAAGGATCGAGAACACGTTGCGTCGGCCGGTCTAGACAGAGCTATTTTTCTTTGGGATGTGAACACTTTGACTGCGCTCACAGCATCGAATAACACAGTCACAAGTATTGACTTCAGAAGAAAAAAACGCATTTCTATAAAACGTTTCGGTATATTTTCTTCATTTTCAGCTTCGTCGTTAAACGGAAACAAAGACTCGATCTACAGTTTAGCTATGAATCCTCCCGGTACGGTGATCGTTTCTGGATCGACGGAAAAGATTCTTCGTGTTTGGGATCCGAGAACTTGTGCCAAACTGATGAAACTCAAGGGTCATTCGGATAACGTTAAGGCTTTGATTTTAAATCGTGACGGAACTCAATGTCTGTCTGGTAGTTCGGATGGAACCATTCGTCTGTGGTCCATCGGTCAGCAACGATGTGTTGCTACTGTAAGAGTTCACGATGAAGGTGTTTGGGCGTTACAGGTCTCGTGAAAGTTGTTTCTGGTTGTTACGTTGATCTTAGTCTCGACTTTTTTTTTTTTTTCCGTAAAAAGGCAAACGATTCGTTCACGATGTTGTATTCTGGTGGTCGTGATAGAAAAATCTACATGACGGATTTACGAAATCCAGATAATAGGACGTTAATATGTGAAGAAACTTCTCCGATCTTAAAGGTAACATCTTTGTAAGCTTTCTTTTCGAGGAGGTTTTTTTTATTTCTTTGTCTTATTTGTTTGAACATAGATGGTTTTAATGCCTGATTATTCGTCTATTTGGGTTTCGACGACTGATTCTGCAATTAAAAATTGGCCTATAAATAATCGTACGATTCAACCACCCGATTATAACAGTAATCATCCGAAGCCAATGAATGATTATCCGGATTTTGTTATCAAAGGTGGTATACACGTTGTAGAATGAACTGGGGCTAAGGAGATTTGGAAACAACAACAAACAAAAAACAGCTAAAATTGTGTGAGACTTGGGAATTAAGCAATTAAAATATTCTGAGGGGGGAAAATGAACATTTTTGGAAAAAAAATGGAAAAAAAACTTTAAATTAATTTGGGACTTCTAAAAAAACTGAAAGAAATTTAACAATTTAACTTAAATATCTAAAGTTGAGTCAAAATGCATAAAAAAAATGGTAAAATCGAAATGAAATTATTATAGTTTTTGGAATTTAGGAATATTTTGGAAATGATAAATCTTGGCTTGACAATCCTGGCTTGTCGTTGTTGTCAATCCGGAAATTGATCGCATATATGTGTGTTTGTATTCTGCAATTCAACTTTTATTGCTCTTAAATCTTGACATGAACGATCTGTTCATCTAAAAACCTGCATTTCAGTCTTTGAATTGAACTGAAGGAAACTTGCTGATCAATATGTGTGGTTTGGATTGACAAGCCTTGAAATGTTTTGCATTGATGGAAACATAAACAATTAGTTAAAAAGAAAATAACAGAAAAAACATCTATAATTGGATTGAACGTCTGAAGCGATTTTGAGGGTCAGTTTAAGATTGTCCAGCGGAGATAAGGAACGATCGTCTGTGGTCATCTTTCAACCCATTTTTTGAGCAAATCTATATATATTATTTTGAAAATTATTATCTTTTAATATTCTTATGCAGTACAATTCTTGCAAATTCCGAGCATTTGTTCGAGAACGTTTCATAATTTCTCTGTCCTGATAAAATGACTATTCATTTGTAACGAACACTTTCGTCTGTTATCGTAAGGAGGAGCCAGCATAAGGCATTATGGAGTTCTAAACGACAAAAGGCACATTCTTACAAAAGACACAGACAATAATGTCGCTCTTTGGGATGTTTTGAAAGCGAATCGAGTCGAAGATCTCGGTCAAGTTGACTTTGAGAATGAAGTTAAGAAGAGGCATAAGCAAGTTTATGTTCCAAATTGGTTCACGGTCGATCTAAAAACTGGAGTAAGGTTTTCTTCGTTTTTTTATCGTTTGAATTCATCATAAATAATCTGTTAATTTATTGTAATTTTATAAGATGCTTAGCGTTCACTTGGATGAAACGGATTGTTTTGCAGCCTGGTTAGCGGCCAAAGAAGGAGGACTTGCTCCAAACGATGGTTCCGATCCAAAAAGTCGGTTGATTGGTCATTTATATTATATTGTTCTTATTCGCTGAATCGTTTTTGAATCTAATCGACAGTTAACTACGGTTACCTGTTATTACAAGCGCTCCTAGAACACTGGCCAAGGACGTACACGATCGATGAAGAGATCGAAGACGGTCCTGAAGGTTCTGTAGCTCAAAACGGTGACGATAAAATACGGCCTAGAAATTCGTATTTTTCTGTTCCGGGACATACACCGGTCATATTTAGGTTTGAAATTCGGTTTTTTTTTTCAACGTTTTTTGGCGAATTTCTGAGTTTTTGACATTTTTTACCTGTCAAAACAGCGAGTTCGGAGGTCGAACTTTGTTTCGTCTCTTGTGTAGAGACGCGGCCGGCGAAACGGAATCTTTACTTTTGAACGAAACGGTTCCACCGTGGGTCGTCGACGTCGTTGTCGATGTGAGTCCTGTTAAGATGTTTTATGAACAGCTGATTTTCTCGAATCCTGGTTATTTTCTGTGTTTCAGAAAAGCAACACTAAGGATAAATTTAAAGTGTGTTAGAAACTAGAATGGTGGCTGAATACCTTTAGTGTTTTCATGTTGTTGTCTTGCACATTTTTTTAAATTGATATCAACATGAAAATGACTTCGGTGATAAAAATGAAGTCGAAGGTCACTGGACTGTCGTCACAATGTATTTACATAGAAGGACGGCAACCTTGGCATGTAGGTGACGTAACTGTGCCCAAGGTTGGCGTCTTTTTATAGAAAAAACGTTGTGGCGACTGTCCAGCGGCCCTTCGACTTCATTATGTCGACAAGAAGTTTTTCAAAAGTCGCCTGTGTTTCAAAGGCCTTAGTGATTGAGAGCTCTACCCTTCTAGTTTCTGAAACACATTCAGGTTTTTCTTTATTTTGCACCTGAAAGACAGAATAATCAAGAGTTTGAGAGACATTTACACCTTAAAAAATTGATATTTTTTTGGAAATCCAGAGAAAGAAATCACGAAATACTTTGTTTTTTTGTTATGTAGAAAAATCCTCCAAAGTACAACAAAATTCCATTCTTCTTGTTGCCGCATTCGAGTTCTGGAGTGAAATCGCTTAGAAAGTTAGTTTTTGGTCTCGTTCATGGTTTTTTTTTTGTTTTATAATCGATTTGTTTTCTTACAGGGATCGTCTGTCGGCAAGTGATATGCTCCACGTAAGAAAAGTGATCGAACACGTATACGAGAAGGTGATGGGAGCCGGATCGGAAACGGGTTCTCAGACGGCCAGTACGTCCGGCCAAGATAAAGGTGAGACCGACCGTGATGACGATACGTCGACAGTTGCTGAAGAAAAGGTTGAACTTCTGTGCCAGGAACAGGTCAGTGTTCTTATTTTCGTTATTTTTTAACAGTTGGTTTAAAACGTACGAGGTTTTTTTTATATTTCCGTAAATAGGTTCTAGATCCGAATATGGATCTTAGAACTGTAAAACATTTCATTTGGAAAAGTGGCGGTGATTTGGTACTTCATTATCGACCTTTTAAGTGACATCACTTCTCTTCCGACTAAATAATAATAAAAAAAAGACTTTGTCATCGGGATTCAGGTCGAAAGGATGAATTTTCAGGTCCTGAGTTTATTTGTCTGTTGTGTGTTTAGTGGTTAGGAATTAAATTAACACAAAAAGGAGGTTTCGTCATACCAATTTCAATTTTGGGAATTGTCGGAGAGACGTTTTCCTGATGGCCTTTTTCGTGTTTCAAGTGACTAACTAGTCAAAGGTGTTCCGAATGTGTTTTCGAGTAAGAGAGAGGGGAGAGAGATTTTTCAGTTAAATATCGGGACCAAAATAAAAAGTGTATGAAAAGGGAATTCTAGTCCACTGTCCAGATTTGTCTGCATATAAAATGTGACATATAACAAAAATTCTGCCTTTTTAATCCGACAGTCGATTGATTGGTTTTGCAGACCTTAGCCTCAAAACGCACACAATTTGTCTTCACGGACTACAGTCGCTAAACTGTAACTCGAAGTTTGTGATGTTATAAGGGTTAACCAAAATGTTCGGCTTGTATCATTTTGTCTGATTTAAAAGGGATGATAGCAAAATATTTCAACAGGTTAAAACGAAATGTTTGTTATTATTGCTTATTTTATTAGGAAAAATTACAGAAGCCAAGATTTTCAGTCAACTTCTTTTGACGTCACAATACATTATAATTTTTAGTTTCTTTTGTCATTTTCGTTAGCGATGAATTAGCAACAAACCGAAAAATGAAATTATATATTTTTGTTCGTTTTTTTTTTAATTTAAAGAACAAATGGAAATATATAAAAAAAACTATTTTGGAGGATAATTTCATTTTTTTAATTGAGACATAATATAAAAGGTTCGAGAAAAGTCAAAATTATATTTCTCAAACCTCTTTTATATTATTTCTTGATTAAAAATAATAACCGTGACTATTTTGTGGTAAGTAGTGTATGTGGACAAAAGGTTCTGGGTGCAATCGGAAACTAAATTCTATTTCTTTGTGCTGTAAAAAAATCTCTGAAGTTGGTGATTGCTCGCCCCCCACCTTCTAGAAAATTCCTTACAAGAAGAGAATATCCGGGTGTGCTTTGATTTTAACATTTTTCTTCTCAAATATGAAGCCTTAGAAAGTTTTGTACGAGGAGGGCATTTTGCACAAACATGGCGCCCTACATATGCAGATTTCTTTGCATTTTATAATCTTCAGTCTGAAGTTCGCCATATTTAATTTAATTTTCTTGAGAAAGCGTGTTGCTTTTTTGAGAAGAAAGGCAGGTGAAGCTGGCATATGGTTTTTGGACACTTGTTTTCTTTACTGATGATAGCTTTTTTTTTAGTTTCCGTTTGTGCTCGATATTCTTTATAGATCAGCCACTAAGCTGAATTATTAATAATACTTTTGGTAATTGGCATTAATTCTCAAATGCATTGAAATGCTTCCAAAAAAAAAATTCTAAACGGCATTTAAAATTTCAACACAAATGAATTCTTATATAATTTCTTTCTTACATATCTTTTTGTTTCATATTAAAATAACATTCTTGTACAATTAAAGAGAGAATTACAACAACAAAAGAACTTGTTAGATTTCAAAATGAACAATAATTGGAAAAAAACGTTTTATTGTATATATATAAAAGTCCAGCTTTATTAAAACGAAAGCGAAAAACAACTGAAATGAATTTAAATTTGAACAATACTGAGAGAAAAATAAAACATGATTTCAACATTAAATTGCCTTTTTTTTTCTCTTTTACTAGTCAAGTTTACCAATCTTAATAAAGAGATGAAAATAATAAAATTGATACTTTTATTTAACATAACTAAATGAAATACAAAAATCAACAGTTATAATCGTTGACGTTGTTGTCGTCGACCTCGAAGAGGTTCGTTTTGAGTCGTATCTAAAATTCCTGTCGAGTAAGAAACAAAACTTAATATTTCTTTTAATTACAGTAAATTACAGTTTTTTTTTCTGTTTAACCTCGTTCTTTGCATTGCTGCGTCGTCGGAAAATGTATCGACCAGAAATGTTCCGGAGTATTCGAAGAGACGTATTTATCACGATGTCGAGAACAAGCTTTTAAACGTGTCTTTTTCTCTTCGTCACTCAGACCCACCTCTTTGAAATACTATGGACACAAAAAAAACCATATCATTCAACAGGTAAACGCGGTCATCAAACTTTGATTATTCTGTCTTTCGAGAAACAAAATTAAGAGGAAGTTGAAAGTATTTTAAAAACTAGAGGGTCAAACTCAATCACATTAAGAACATTGTCATGTTTGATATCTTTTAAATAAGCTTTTCATGTCAGTTTGATATTTAAACAGACTATTTTTATAGTTTTTGTCGCTTATAAAGTTTATTTTGAAAGATATCAACATGAAAATCAAATCAAAGGATTCAGCTACTCGTTCTAGTTTCTAATTCACTTTCAATTTCTCCTTAGCGTTGCTCTTTTGAACATAACCAGAGTTCGATAATTAGCTGTTCACAAAAAACTGAAATTATTTCAATTTTTGAACTTTGTTGCAGAAAAAACGACGAGAGCTTAAAAAAATTACGTTTAAAATCATTTTTCAAGATTTATTCAAAACTAGAATAGTAATCGAAAGCATATAAAGTTCTATTTTCAAATTTATCATCCCAACTCGAATAAATCTTGAAATAACTTTAAACTTTGCTTCAAAATAAAAGCATTCTTGTCGTTTTACTGCATCGGTGTTTTTTTTTGTCCACAAAACAAACCGCTTCACAATCTCGACATTCGTGTCCATCTAACTTTCGTCTATCTTCTTGTTTCCGAATGGTTTCCCGTTTGAACTTGTAATTCGGACTTTGTTTCTTCGACGGAACGCTGTGTGTAAACACATAACTTACAAATCGTTTTTTATGATAAGTAACATTTGTAATTTTCCTTACACGTCGAAGTCGTCATCATCCAGTAAGACGTTACAAATGATTTCTTTTGATGAGTTTCCTTTCGGTTCTGAAGGTTTCGTTTCAAACTCCGACAAGAGATCATCACTTAAATAATTATCTTCATCATCTGGAATAAAAATTACTTCCCATACTCACTGTATTACGACAAATTTAAGATGCAAATCACCATCTTCGACAAAAATCTCGATATCGTTATCGATCTTCTGAGTGCTCGCTTTCGGTTCCTCGATATTTCTCGTAATCTCGGCCGAAACCTTTCTAAAAAACTGTGACGGAACGTAAGTCGAGTCCAAACTATCGTCATTGACGTTTGGGCTTGGTAAATTCCGTCGTTTCGACTCTGTATCTTGTTTCTGATCGTCATAAGTCTCTCTAGATTCACGAATCGCTCGTTTTATATCTTCGTCTTCCTTTGACGAACCGACAATAACGTCCTGAGTGAGTGTCGTTTGTTTATACTTCGGTTTACGATAACCTTTGGTTGGTTTATCGAAATAAAGCGGGTATTTCGATGCACTCTGAACGATTCCTTGATTTTTTGGCTTTTTCGAACTCTGTTGTTCGTTAATACGACGTCGAAAAGGTTCGTTCGGGACCATAAAATCGTCGAACGATCGATTCGCTGCATCACCTTTTTCGTTCTCCGTCATTTTCTCCAAGTAATACTCGGCATTTCTAGTCTCTTTCTTCGTCTCTGGTGTCCAAATGTCGATCGTTTCGGGAACTAAGACAACATTTTCTCGATCCGTCTCAGTTTTATCGTCTTTCCTCTTCGTTTGAAAGTCGTTCTGTGACTCGAGCATCGTATCTGGAACTAGAACACTGTTAATTCCGTTAGAATAGCCGTTCTTATGGAAAGAAACGGATGTTTCCAAATCGGAATCATTGTCCTCGTCATCATCATCATCGTGTTGTAAAATCAAATTTTCAATCTTGGTTATCTTAGTGGACACCTGTGATTTCTTTTTAGAGAGTTCTTTCGAATCGTTTCTTCGAAACTTCTCCGTTCTCTTTCGTTTCGATGGCTTCTCGAGGCCGCAAACGATGAATCCGTTTTCTGGCTCCTCCTCATTTTCTTCATCATTTTTCTTCTTTAGTTCCAATTCAGACTCTGTGTAGAATTTAAAAAAAAACTGATAGAAATCCAGAACGCAAGGGAAAAATTACGCTTAAAGTAACTTATAAAAGAATTCAAGATTTATTTAAAAACTAGAAGAGTAAACGAAAGTGTATATATAATTGTTATGATCATTCAACTTTGTTTACTCTTCTAGTTTCTGAATAAATATTAAAATTCCATCATAAGTTGTTTCAACAAGGAGTTATTGTCATTTTTCATGTAATAATAATAATAATAAAATGTCAAAATAAATGACGTTTATGATTACGTAATCTTTCGATGATTTCATCTTTCTCTTTCAATTGACTTTTATACGTTTCTTTGAGTCTTTCTTGTTCTTCTTTCGTGTCTTTCAGCTCATTTTCTAACTCTGAAATATAAAAAAATTAGTCTAAATTTGTACGTTTTAACATTTTTTTAAGGGGGGGGGGAGGAAAGGGGGTTTCCCTGTAACTGACCTTTGACCCTGTTTCTGTGCACGGCGTAAACCTGTTTTAATAAAACTTCAACAGAATTTCTCTTGTTATTTACAGTACCATTAACGTCTTCCATTTCAACGAATTAAAAATTAATAATTTTTAGCAAAAGAAAAATGTCCAAAGAAAGACGAGAAAACAACAAGACAAAACGCATTCGGTTTTTCCCTCCATGAAAGTCACATAATTCGTTCTGAGCATGCGTCAATTTAACTTTTCTATGCTGGCAAATTACTGGCGCTGCAATCGCACTCCAAACTGTATAGTGTATATTAATGACGCCATTTTAGTGGCAAGTATGTTTACGCCGCTTATGCATCAATCAACAATGTCAGTGGGATGTCCAATACAATGGCTTCGCTCAATTTAGATTCATTTGGTTGTTTTAAAGCTGCTTGAAGCAGCCGCGAATTACTTAAACTGCTTTTAAAGACCCTCGAACTCTTAATTATTTTGTTTTTCGCCAATAAAATTAAAAGAAATTTGAAATTATTTTAGAAACTAGAAGGTTAATTCAATAACTTATAACCATTTTCATGTTGATATCTTTCAAAATAAACTTTTTATGTCAGTTTGAAAATGACCCAGCTTTTAGCTAATAATATTTGTCGGTAAAAAGTTTATTTTGAAAGATATCAAACATGAAAATAATTGTTAAGTGATTGGGTACCGTTCTAGTTTTTAACAGTTTTTTTTTTTAATTTCTTCTTAGATTTGTTGCTTCTGAAACGTAGAATCGCCAATAGTTAGAAAATTATAGCTTTTTATAAAACATTTTAAGCCGCTTCCAAAAAGCTGAAAAACTGAACGCACCTATCGTTCAATGGCGCTCTATCTCCTAGTGTTTTTTATAGCACAATAGTGCCTTACCTATTGCTCTGGTTAAGTCAACGTTGTATACAGCTCACGATTTCTTGTTCTGATTAGTAATCAAAATGACGTAAAATGACCTTGAATGAACCTTCTACTATAATTCTACCACAACAATGCATTTTTATCATGACGTCACATTTCTGTAATTATTTTACGTAATTTGTATAGAGTATAGTTGACCAGAGCGTGCTGTGGTTTCTAAGGTAGTAAACACGATCGATTTTGGCTTGTCCATTTTGGCTTTTCAAAACCGAAAAAAATTGTGTCGAAATTCAATTTTTTTTAATTGCCTTAATTCTATCTTTACTCCAACAATCTGCTTCTTCAAATTTTCATTTCAATCTATGGATTGAAATGAATCGTTTGTTTGGTGGATTGACAATTATTTGTAGCGTGAAAACAAACAAATTTATTATAATGTATACGTAATGATCTCTGTGATTGAAAAATGTAAAAAAAAAAAAAAATTGACAAAAATGAATTGAACGCCTGTGTCAATTTTGAGTGAGAATCCTGGATTAATAAAGCTAGAATTGATCTTATGTAACGTTGATCGTGTATAAGCAACCTAAAAACCGGTTAGTATAAAAACTTTACACAAGGTGGCGTAACTTGCCCGCCAATGTGACTGGTGGTTGACGATAGCTTTGCTCCTTTTGATATTGGCCAATAGGCATAGTATTTTCTCTCAAATAAAAGTTTCCCATTTAGTAACAATAGCTGTGATTGCCATGCTTTATTATCGTTATATTTTAAATTTAATAATTTTTTGATTTTTTACAGCAAAAAGCAGATTTATTATACAATTGATTCTGAAGAGCAGGTTTTATTACGCTGCATGAATAAAATACTGTATTCCTATTGGACAAAATCAAATGGAACAAAGCTATCACCAAAGAGGTTAGAAAAAGGGGAGTCAACATCAACTAACTTTAGACTTAGACAGGCAAACGTTTGCTCCGCCCCTTTTATGAGGACTGGCAACTTCTAATTGGTTTGTTATGTGGTTTGACGTCACATGCCCACCCTTTGCAATGGTCTGGTATTCCAAGCTGAAATTCTTATGATGTCAAAGAGCTGTTCCAGGGGGCCTTTCCTATTGGCTGAACATTATGAACACACCTTACTTACTCTACAAACTTTGACCTACCCAACACTAACCCAAACCACAAACCTACCCTAACCCACTAAACCTAACCTAACCTAACACTTTATACATGGACTCTATGTAATAGTTGATTGTAGCGCCCCTGTCTTCAAACATTTGAACCATTAATTAAAAAAGTTCTATGTTAAAAATCCTATACCTCAAAAAAAAGTTTTTGTTTTTTGGCAAAAATTTTTTAATGGAGATGGTGGCTCCATCTACTTTGGCTGATTTTTTTTTAAATTTATTTTATAGATTTGTTTGACATATTCTTTAACAAATCCTTAGTATAATTTATTAATTTACCAGTTGTCAGTATGGCTATATTGGTTGTGTCTCTGGCTTGTGAACTTGTGTCCATGGGTTCAAATCTCAGCAGTGTCTCTTTGCTTTTAATATTTTCAAATTGTTAAAATAAACATAAATATATTTATTGTTAAAATGATGTCAGATGCCCCGCCCTTTTATGTGAGATGCAATTTCTAATTGGTTGATATTTGGTCTGCTGCTTATAAAAGGGCGGGACAAACGACCTTCTTCCACTGTCTCCAAATGCCTGACAGGCATCTGTAGACAGCTTCAGAATTTTTTTGGCTCCACCCTTTTATGAGCGTCATCAATTTCTAATTGGTTGTAACCTAACCCAACACTAACCCACTAACTCAACCCACTAACCTAACCTAACCCAACACTAACCTACTAAACCTAACCTAGCCTAACACTTTATACATGGACTCTATGTAAAAGTTGATTGTAGCGCCCCTGTCTTCAAACATTTGAACCATTAATTAAAAAAGTTCTATGTTAAAAATCCTATACCTTCAAAAAAGGTTTTTGCTTTTTGGCAAAAATTTTTTAATGGAGATGGTGGCTCCATCTACATTGGCTGAATTTTTTTAATTTTGTTTTATGAAATATACAGGGTTGGTAAGGTTCCTAAGTGCAATTTATTAGGTTTGTTGTTGTGGTTGGCAGTTTAGTTGTGTTGTTAGCGCCGCTGCTTTCTGTGCTGGAGGTCCTGGGTTCGATTCCCAGTTGCTTTTAATTTTTAATATTTTTAAATATATAAAATAAACTTCAATATATTTCTTGTTAAAAATGTATTGTGAGCAGTTGGCTGGGTAGCGTAATTGGTTATGGCACTTAGTCGTGAACACATGTTGTAAGTCTGTGGAGTGAGTTCAAGTCCCACATGTGCTAATTTCACGTTTTTTAAATTCTTTTTGTAGCGGGCATTAATGTATCGATATATTTATAACAACCATTAAGATTTTTACATCGATATTTTTTACGATATCTAGAGATGAAGTCATTTCCAATGTATTTCAATTGTTAATTACAAGGTTTCTTTTGTAATTTTAGGCCTCTACCTTAGAAAAAAAGATTTTTTATTATTCTTTTAGACTCGGTGAGGTCTGAAACGTCAATATTTATTGAAAAAGCAAAAAAAATAAACTATGTCAATTTATTGATACGTTTTGTAGATATCGATTGATACGATATATTGGAGAAGCGATATATCGATGTTTTTTACGCTACACCAGATGGTTTGTATACATTTTCTTTATTCTTCTTGTGCAATTTCTAATTTATTGTTGTTATTTCGAATAGTTGATTAGTGTTTCTATATAATTTATATCTAGAAGGTGAAGATGGATGGTATTAATGGAAATATTTGCAGTGGAGGCGACAAAGTGGACGCAAGAGGGTCCGATCGGAGTCGAGACAGGTGAAACAACCGCAAGCGGAACTCAATTGTTATTTATTCAACGATGCCAAATATAGAACGGACGAGATATGGACGCCGTTTCTTGGAAGCGTTTGTCCGAGTCTTGCAGGAAAGCCGAAACTCTTTTTCATTCAGGTGATAATCCATTGTCAGATCGCGGTTTTATTGTTTGAGATGAATATCGTTGTAGTTTTCAACAAAACAGGCGAAAACGCTTTTTTAAACCAACTTTCAAGATTTATTTGAAATTTAAAGTTTCAGTTGTTTGGTTATGATGATATTTTTTTGAACATAAGTTTTTATCGTAGTTTTAATCGGAGTTCTTACCATTTTTTCTTGTCTTTTTTTTTGTCTAATTGTAAAATTTGATATTTTTCAAACAGAAATAATTAATAATGGAGCTTATTTTTAAACGTATCATTGTGAACATTAGTTTTGTGACATCGTTTACTTAATTGGTTTCAAATAAATCTTGAAATCCTGTTTTATGTTTGTTCCATAAATCATTTTCTCTCTTAAATTAAAAGGCTTGTCAGGGAACTGGTATCGACGACGGAGTTCTTGTTCGAGGCCGAGATTCCGTCGATTCTCAACAGGTCTTTAAGATTCCGGCTCATGCCGATTTTCTGATCGCCTATTCGACCGTTCCAGGTCTGATTTCATGACTTTGTTTTATGAAAGAATTTTTTTTAATAAATATGTTTTGTTGTCGTTTGTATTTCACTTAAGGTTACTACTCGTGGCGCAATACGTCCGAAGGATCTTGGTTCATCAAAGGTGTATGTGAGATATTCTCTAGATATCACGAGACGACGGACGTTTTAAGCATGATGACCAAAGTGAACCACTTCGTTGCATATACTTGCATTTCGAATGTTCCTAACGATCCAGATATGCATCAGAAGAAACAAATTCCTTGTGTTTCATCCATGCTAACAAGGAAATTATATTTACGTCCTTAATTATATTTAATCGTGGCTCGATTTTTTTCAAAAAAAAATGTTTAGCATTAATTGTACAAAAAAAATTGTGATAATTTGCACATTTTTCTTACTTATTCAATTCATAATGTCATGAAGACACTTTTACAAAAAATACATTTTTATATAAGTTTGTTTACCAATTAAACTTTAATAAACACGTCTTTCAATATTTATTACATTTCTATAAACAAGATTTGGTGATATTCAATCGTTTTTATATGTTTATCGATAGACTTTTCGGTTAAAAATGTAACAAGGTAAAACAAAACGTCAAAGTTTGTTAGAAACAAGTGGAGTCAATGAGAAGACTAAATACATTTTTAGGGTGATGTCTTTAAAAATAAACCATATAAAACAACGTGAAAAAACCAATGATAGGTTTAACCATTGTGAAAAAGTTAATATTTAAATGAAAATATTGTTATATCGTCCTCTACAGTCTGCTATTCTAGTTTCCAATAATAAACTTTCATAAAATTCTAAACAAGATATATACATAGAGGTAGTTGAACTTCATGTAGGGGGGAAAATCTCTTGAATGAGATATGGTTGCATTATCTCTTAATAGATGTTGCGCCATCTATTGCCTGAATTTGTAAAGTTTTTTTAGCGAAAAATCTGACGACAAGGAGGTAAGAATAATGGGAAACAACATCACGTGACTCTAGTGAAGGCAAAAATTTGGGCGGGAGGAAAATAGTCGCCATTTTCCTCGGACTCAGTACGCCCCGCCCCTTTTATGAGGACTGGCAACTTCTAATTGGTTTTATGTGGTCTGATGTCACATGCCCAACCCTTTGCAATGGTCTGGTATTCCAAGCTGAAATTCTTATGATGTCAAAGAGCTGTTCCAGGGGGCCTTTCCTATTGGCTGAACATTATGAACACACCTTACTTATTCTACAAACCTTGACCTAAACTATTAACCCAACACTAACTCACTAAACCTAACCTAACCTAACACTTTAATACATGGACTCTATGTAATAGTTGATTGTAGCGCCCCTGTCTTCAAACATTTGAACCATTAATTAAAAAAGTTCTATGTTAAAAATCCTATACCTTCAAAAAAGGTTTTTGCTTTTTGGCAAAAATTTTTTAATGGAGACGGTGGCTCCATCTACTTTGGCTGATTTTTTTAAATTTATTTTATAGATTTGTTTGACATATTGTTTAACAAATCCTTAGTATAATTTATTAATTTACCAGTTGTCAGTATAGCTATATTGGTTGTGTCTCTGGCTTGTGAACTTGTGTCCATGGGTTCAAATCTCAGCAGTGTCTCTTTGTTTTTAATATTTTCAAATTGTTAAAATAAACATAAATGTATTTATTGTTAAAATTGATGTCAGATGCCCCGCCCTTTTATGTGAGATGCAATTTCTAATTGGTTGATATTTGGTCTGATGCTTATAAAAGCAAGGGGCAAACGACCTTCTTCCACTGTCTCCAAATGCCTGACAGGCATCTGTAGACAGCTTCAGAATTTTTTTGGCTCCACCCTTTTATGAGTGTCATCAATTTCTAATTGGTTGTAACCTAACCCAACACTAACCCAACCCACTAACCTAACCTAACTCAACACTAACCCACTAAACCTAACACATTAATACATGGACTCTATGTAATAGTTGATTGTAGCGCCCCTGTCTTCAAACATTTGAAACATTAATTAAAAAAGTTCTATGTTAAAAATCCTATACCTCAAAAAAAAGTTTTTGCTTTTTGGCAAAAATTTTTTAATAGAGATGGTGGCTCCATCTACTTTGGCTGAATTTTTTTTAATTTTGTTTTTTGAAAGATTCAAGGTTGGTAAGGTTCCTAAGTATAATTTATTTTCTGGGTAGTTGTGGTTGTCGGCTTAGCTGTTGCGTTAGCTTCACTGCCTTGTGAGCTGGTGGTCCTGGGTTCGATTCCCTGTTGTGGGTTTTAATTTTTAATAAGTTTAAATATATAAAACAAACGTAAATATATTTTTTGTTAAAACAGGTCTTGAACAGTTGGATGGGTAGCCTATTTGGTTAAGGCACTAGCCCAGAACATGCATTGTAAGTCTGTGGAGTGAGTTCAGGTCCCACTTGTGCTAGTTTCGTTTTTTAAATTCGTTTTGTATCAATATATCGATATATTTATAACAACCATTAAGATTTTTACATCGATATTTTTTCGATATCTTGAGATGAAGTAAGTCATTTCCAATGTATTTCAATTGTTAATTTCAAGGTTTCTTTTGTAATTTTAGGCCTCTACCTCAGAAAAAAGATTTTTTATTACTGCTTTAGACTCGGTGAGGTCTGAAACTTTAACATTTATTGAAAAAGCAAAAAAAGTAAACTATGTCAATTTATTGATACGTTTTGTAGATATCGATTGTTACGATATATTGGAGAAGTGATATATCGATGTTTTTCATTGGAATTGTCAGTTCTAAATTTCAGACTACAAAAATGTGCATTTAATATAGCAAAATATGTAATTCATAAATATATATCCCTTTTGTCACTTTTCTTTAAGTAATAACGAAAATAACATTTTAGTTCTATGATGAAACTTAATATATAAACGTCCTTCTGGGTCTAACCAATATGGCGGATAAGCTACACCCCCTGCCTTTCCACCCACAAAACTTGGCTTCACTCAAGAACATGATTGGAAGTAGTAAAATGTAGTCTCCTCCCCTTCCTCTCTGGTTCTTGTTGAACCAAAGCCAATGTTGATTTTTCGCGGGCAATCTTCTTCTTTTTTTTTTTGGTGCGTCTTTTTCAATCATTCCTCGTTCAAGAAAAAGGAGAAAGATCAGTGATTTTTTTTTTCTTCGTTGCACCGTTTACTTGTTTGTGAAGGATCCCTTTTTTGCAATTCTTTTTTTTATAGAAAGTACTTAACGAACCGGTTTCTGTTTTAATTTATGCAACAAGTGCGACACTCGTTTATTAATTATTAATTAGCATTAATTGGCAAAGTTTTTTTTTAAATATAGAAAGTTAATTCAGACAATACGAGAAAAAATTATTTCTATTTTTCTAAAAAAAAAAAAAAGTTTCGCGTTTTTTTTCTTTCTTTTAAAAAAATGTACGAGAATAATTTCTATGAAGAAGAAGAAGAGACTTTATTTACTTTTGACGATCAAGATTTCTTGAAATGTAATAATAATAATAATAACAACAACAATAATAGTCCATTGTCATCGAGACGTAAGACAACAGGTGAGCTTCTCTTATTAATTTTGTTGATGATCCGTAATGAAGATGACAGGGTTAGAGGGTACAAGTGGGGGTTGGATTGAGGCTAAGAGAGTGGGGGATGGGGGGGGCAAGGGAAAGTAGTAAGGAATTGCCACGAGGAAGGGAGGGAGGGACGCGTTTGTGGGTGGTGGGAATGATTCAGAGACAACCCTGACCTCTAGTGTCAAAGTGAGATTGCAATCCCCCCCTCCTCCTCTCCTCTTAAGTCTTCAAAAATAGGTCAATTGCGCATGCGCAACTACTTTTTCTTGACCTTTGACGCGTTGGTTACTTGAATTTTTTTTTTTTTTTTTCACCTTAAAAGTGTCTGAAAAAGCACGTTTATAGTCGGAATTTCACTTTACCTTTCTGATTTTTGCACACAAGTCAGAGAGGACATGATCGTGAAATGTCAACTATAAACGTAGCATCTTTAAAAATAAACTTTCTGTAGCAATTTTAAAATTATTTTTCACAAGCAAAATAAACAAAATCTTATTAAAAACTAGAATAGTAGACCAAAGTGCCAAAAGTATTTTTCATGACATTTTTTTTTTTAGAAATTAAAACTTTTTGATGCTAAAAAAAATTACTAAATTTATGTTTTAGTAAATTTTTCAGCATCTTTTAAAAAGTTTAATTTCTAAAAAAAAATGTCATGAAAAATACTTTTATCACATTGGTCTACTTTTCTAGTTTTTAACAAAAATATTTTAGCTTTTAATTTTGTTTTAAAAGTGTAAACGCCATTTATTTCGTCTTTTAGGAGAGCAAAATAAAGAAAAAAATTATAAAGTGTTTTAGAAACTAGAAGGGTAGCTCCAAAAGTTTATTTTCAAGTTTCGATAACTTTTAAAATAAACTTTTTATGTGAATTTGAAAATTAGGCTACTTTTAAGCAGATGATATGCTTCTATAAAAAAAAAGTTTATTTTGAAAGATATCAAATATGAAAATATTAATTATTCGGCTACTGTTCTAGTTTCTAATCATTTTCAATTTTTTTTTCTTCTTAAGTTGTCTCTTTATTCGAAACTCAAAATAACCAAAGTTAAGAAGAAAAAAAATGAGCTGTTTAAAAAGAAAAAAAAAATCTATTGTTTCCGCATCATTATTTCCGCAATCTTAAAAATGACTTAAAATAAACGTTTTTTCGTAGCAAATTTTCAAAGTTTTTGCAGGAAACAACAAATTGCTGCAAATTTACTTCTAATATAAACGGTAAAAAAATATTCAATTTTATTTGGAGGTCGCCGATTTGAACACACACACCTCAAGGTCCACACAAAACACAAAAGTTTTTGTGTTTTTTGTTCTAATAAGAGTTGACCTTAATCGTTGACCCTGGCCGTAAGCACGGACCATAATTGTGATCGGGTCTGTCTTGACCCCTCCCCTCTCTCTCGCTCGTTTCTTAAATTACAATTACTCATCCACCCTTTGAAAATTTTAAAACCAAAAAAAAAAATTGAACTCTCAAAAATGGGACAACCACAGTTGACATTTGAGCCTGAACGATTTTTGATCTTTTAAAACTTATTTCGTTATTATTTTTAGCAAAAAAAAGCATAAATATGATTGTGATTGGTAAGAAAGGGTAGGACCGTAGGAGGGGGGTGTGCGAGGGTAGGATATAGATAGGCCTATATATAAAAAAAAGTGCGCACGTGTTCTGTCGTCTAGAAGGAAGATATGGTCCACGTGTTCGTTGCACAACGAGATTGACAAATTTTGATTTGTACTTTCATCCTGTTATTTTGGTTTTACATAAAATGTCATCCTTTTTTTTAAAGAGAAAGAGAGAGAGGAGTGGGGGCTCTTCAAGGGGCGGGCCCCCCTTATATAAAGGGATGGAGAGAACCTGCACTGAATACTAAACAATAGGTTAGTTTAGTTAAAAAGATATTTTAAGATGCCATCATGTGTGTAAGATGGAGAGAGAGGGGGGGGGGGGAGAGTAAAAAAACAACAAGGGACGAATTCAGGGCATGTTCCATCTCAAACGGCGACGAAGGTTGGAGGTAGAGGCTACCTAAAATATTTCTTAATTAAGGCCAAAATAATTAATACTTTTTATTGTTTGCATTCAAAGGCTTACAGTTTTTTTCTAGAGTTAAAATACCAACTGATTTATAATTGAATCGAAAAAAAAAATATGTTGACTCGTGCAGTTACTGATTAATTGCAAGTTAATTCTAGCCTCTAAACAGCCTTTTTGAATTTAAAAAAAGTATAATTCGTGTTTGCCTTCTAAGTAAATGCTCACGGTACAGAAGCAAGCAGAAAAGTACGTTTTTTTTCTGCAAAGAGCCACTTTAGAGGCTAGAAGTCAAATGTCATTTGTTAAGAATAGACCTCTAGCCTTCTAACCAGGTTCTTTTGACTCAAAAATGCATTTTTTTCAGGTTGCCTTTATAGCTAGCCTCCACCTCCAACCCTCGTTGTCGTTTGAGATGGAATCATTCGAAATAGAATTGTTTAAGATGAATGAATACAGCCGAATTTGGATTTTTTTGCCATTTTTTTTAGCGATTTTTTTTTATCTTCCAAGTTCCTAACCTTGGGTTAAAAAAAGAATCCATTGGTCATAAATTTCTTTAATGGTTCTTCTACACAGTGGTAATGCTAATTAATGAGAATAAATTAATAATAAAACTTCCCAATGCTAAAAGCAAGAAGAAGAAGAAGAAAAAAAAGCTAACTCAACAAATACATTGAGAGAATGAAAAAGGTGACAATTAGTTCTGATGACGTCATTTTAATAACATCTGGTATCTACTCGTAAATGGAAGAGAAGAACAAATAATGAAAGTGACGTCACAACCCTTTAAATTTTTTTTTACAGAAATCCATTACAGAAACAGATGATAAACATCCGTAACAAATATTGTATTAAAACAATATATGAAATGCTTCTCCAAATAACTTTGGAAGAGAGGCGACCATCATTTGCAGCGCCACGTAGTGGTTTGAGTTGATGGTGAATCCAAATGCCCATATTTATATATACAGACGGAATATTCATCATTTTAATAAAAAAATGAAACAATTTTTTAAAAGAGTAACATATAGGCCTAAAGATAAAATTCAAAGTTTATTAGAAATTAGAAGAGTAGCAATATTGTAATGATAATTATCTTTTAAAATAAACTTTCATGCCTCACACACAACTCAAGGCACTAGATGGCCTTGCGTACGCTTTTTTTTTTAGGTGTTTCCCTTATTGTATTAATACAGAAATTCTGCAATTGGTCTTCATAAAGCTGGGTAGAGACGGTCAATTCTGGCTTGTCAATCCTGGGCGAAGGAACATACACATTGCAAAGCATTAAAATTGTTAAAAAATGATTGGCAAATAAGCAAATAGTAGGAAAACAAATAGGCGCTGCCCGCATCCAATTATAAAAGTAAACCAAAAGATAGACAAGCCAGAGTTGACCATATGTACCCAGCTTAAGGAAAAGCAGAGATTGGCACAATTTTAGCGCGTGACTAAACCTCCCTCATAAATTAAAGAAATGTCAAATAAAGCTCCGCCCACTTCTTATTGTTTCTTTCATGTCATTTAGATTTTTTTTATTCGTAGCTCCTCCCCGTTTATTAGTTTTTTTTATGAAATTTTTCATTCTTATTCAATGGAGATCACATCTTGTCAATCATTTTTTTTTTGTTGTTGTTGCTAAGGAAGTTATTCCGTTGTTTTTAGGGTTTACATCCTCAATTATTTATTCCTCTTCTTATGTCTGTTGCCATGTTGTCTTGTTGTCATGGCAACATCTAGAGAGATGCGATTGAATGCGTTGTGGCTAGTTGCTAGGCACGACGTCATATTACTGAGTTTAAATATAATCTCTTAGAGTGTGTACTAATATGGCGTCTTTTGTATTGTAATGTATGTGCAAATACCCGGTAGAAGGCGCCATATTATGTCACTCTCCTATTATTTATTGCGACGGTATCTCAGAATATTGTTTGGTGCTTCAAAACTTCTCTGAATGAGAATATTAGCTTGTGCCTTATTTTTTTTATATAAGTAAACACAAATCTGTCAAGTCATATCTTTATTAATTTTCTTAACATCTTCGTGATATGCATTTTTTTAATGCAATATAATCAATAATTTCTTTGGCTTCAAGCATTTGAAGGGTTGCAAGTTGCAACGTATAGAATTAATATAAATTGATATTCATTGTTTTTAAACTATTGTTTGCTAATTGCTTTCGTTTATTTTTTTGTTTAATTAAGGTTCGTCTAAATATTATTCGATTCCCAAAGAAAACTATCAATATGGAATCAACTCTTATCCATGTGTTAAACGAGAAAGAACCGGTGAGAAGAAATAAAAAAAAAACTTAATTTTGAATAAATTATAATAATTTATGGAAAATCATTGTAAATGACATTGACCATTCAGACAACAAACTGACAATAAATGAGTTTGTTTTAGGTGATTAGAAAGAAATTAATTGCACATGTTTATATTTGAGGTCATGGTTAAATTTTAAAGAATAATAAAAAATCACCCGGGTAGGGAGGGAGGGAGGGAAGGAAAGGGGGGAAGAAGGGAGGAAAAAAAACTTGGTTGTTTCATATTGCCAATAGATGGCGTTAGGAGTTCTACTTTTGTTATTAAAAACCCAGTAAAATGGTTTATGGACAACTTGATTTTTGAACGCTTGACTTGAAAACTTGAAAGTGTTTTAGATACTAGAAGGGTATTTTTATGTTGATATCTTTCAAAATAAACTTTTTGCAAACGAAAATTAAAAAAATGTCGTCTGCTTAGAAGTTGAGTCATTTTTAAACTCAAATAAAAAGTTTATTTTGAAATATATATCTCAAACATGAAAATACACCCTTAAGTGATTGAGTTACCTTTCTAGTTTTTAAAACATACTCAAGTTTTTCTTCATTTTGCTATTCTGAAAGACAAGAATAATCAAGAGTTCTCGAGAGGCGATTTATACTTTGAATAATGTATGGAAGACATAATTTTACGTTCCAGAATGAAATCCAAAAATCCAAAATTGAGAAAGAAAAAAAAAATTCCATATTTTGACATAAAAGTAGCTGTAGATGGAATCCAAATTGTAATCCTTCTAAATAATGGATTTAATTTTGGAACGAAAGGTCTTAAATATGGCTCATGAATGTATTTTCTAAAGATGACGTCATTTGAGTTGCAACTTTTTTTTAAACAAATAAAAGTTTGAGATGAATCACAAAACTGTGTTTATTTTCATTTGAAATTTGCAACAAAAAAAAAAGTGAAAAAAGGGATAAACAGTGATGATGATGATGATGATGCCCTGTTTTACTTTTGAGAGCCTTATTTCATGTTTGGCTGAACATTTATAATAAAAATAATAATTGGGCGTATTTTTTTTATATCTTCATTTTTCTTTAAATGACGTCATTCAACTTGTTACCTAGTTTTCTATATTTTTTTATATAAAAAAAATTGGTTCATGAAAACAATTCAATTTGAATTGTTACCGATTTTGATGACAAAATATAAGGGAGGGAGGAGAGGGTTGATGTGATGATAAAAAAAGGATTTAAGGTGCATCTTCATGACGTCACCAATCCATTGTTTTTTTGTTGTTGTAATTTCTAATACAATGTTTGTCTAACTTTAACCTGTTTGTTAGAGGTCGCTGCTATCGAATTTGATCAATTAAAATTCTTATTTAAAAAAAAAAAAGATAGCTTCAGGCATAATGATTCTTATGAAATTGTCTAGTTTTTCTTAGAAAATACTTTAAAAAAAGCGATCATTGGCCACTTGGTGGCGCCACATAATTCTCGTTAATTAGGGCTGGCACATAAAGTAGTAAAGTTGGTCAGAGATGTGAGTGACATAGACGCAAGAAAGTTGAAGGTTATTTGAGTTCATTAAATTATATGAACGCAAAGAGAAACTTGGCGCCAATATGTGTTTTTTAAAACACAATTTCAGACATGATTTTATTATTATTATTATTAATATATTGGAGGAGGGAGGAGGCCTGTTTAATATTTCAATCACGTTCGCCAGGTGGCGCATGCCATCGGTTTTTTTTTTAGAAATAAAATCTTTTTCGGTTTTTTTTTTTGAAGATTGGCGCGCCTCCTATTGGCAGCTTCAAGGATGGCGCCAAGGAAAATGAATATATATCAGCCATATTTCGATTTTAATAAAGCAAATAGGAAGAAATAAAATGTGCACCAAAAAAACATGTTAAAATTACATGTTTTGATGTTGTGTTTGTTATTGACTTGAACTTTATATTAAATATTGGACAATGTCATAAAAATTAAGGCGGATTTTTGTGACGTTTTTTAAAATTACAGGGTGTTAGGGAAAATCTTTAACATTTTTTTTGTTTAAATGAACTACATTTAAACTTGAAAGTTAAGATAACTGGAACTTTAGATTTATGCTGTATTATATAAATTATAGGTTTCATAGTGACGTCATATATATGTTTTGAGGCGTGCATAATTTAATGGAAATTATGAATGGGGGGTTTTTTTTTTTTGGCATAAAGTGCGGAATTTAATGGAATTTTCCATTTGTTTAAAATATATGGTAGCCATTTAAAAAAAAAACTTGTTTCTTCAGTTGTTGTATGGAAAAAATTACCATTTTTGATAATAATAATAATATTAGAATTTAGAACAAGTTAAGTAACAAAAATGTAATCATATTTAAATAATGTATTTAAAAAAAAGTAGATAAAATTTGGACATATATGCAAAAGTTCTATTTTAAAAGAGGGGGCCCCTCATTTTTGCTGTTAAGGGGGACACTCAGGCTGAAATTATGAAGAAATAATTTTTTATCAGCTTCTGGAACAAAACGGTTCTGTGTTATTTTTAATTAGAATTTTCTCAAAAAGGAAATAAGTTTCTTTTATCTTTTATTTTTGTATTATTATTATTACAGTGAAAAATCATTTAACATGAAAACGGATAACACGAAATACTTTTTCTTTCGGGTCCTTTTTTATACCTTTATAATCTGTATTTAAATATTAAAACATGTTCTACAGAGTCTTGTTAAGATCAAAACAAACAATATGTCGAATTTAATTTAGTGTTTAAATATATTAAATTTGTATTTTTCAATATAACTAACTGGTTAGTTTAATGAAATATTAAGTATATTTCAATTCTGTTCAGATTTTAAGAAATAAAGTTAACTTTGTTATGTTCATGTCCTTATACCTAATACACACCTGATAATTTAAATGCATTTAAATAATGAACGTGTTCTACAGAGTCCTGTGAAGGACAAACAACAATATGGCGTCCAATTCTATTTATTCAGTTAATAATCTGAAAATATTTATTTAATACTTAAATATAATTATGTGACATATAATTATGTTGACAAAATATTGATTTAGTATTTCAATTTAAAATATTAATAATAAAGTCAATTTTTATTTGGGTTCATGTGTCCTTAACTGGACTCCGTATAATTCAACTAAACGCATTTAATTTGAATTCATTTAGCACAAGTGTAGCTACCAGGAATACCTTGTACACACGCGAGTTAAATGAATTCAAATTAAATGTGTTTAGGTGAATTATACGGAATCCAGTTAAGGACATCTGAACCCAAATAAAAATTGACTTTATTATTAATATTTTAAATTGAAATACTATAAATCAATATTTTGTCAATAGTTTATCTGATTATATTTAAAAGTATTAACTCAATATTTTGAGATTATTAACTGAATAAAATGAATTCGACATATTTGTTTGTTTGTCCTTCACAGAGGGCTCTGTAGAACACGTTTATTATTTAAATGCATTTAAGGTTATTAAGGTTTATGTAAGGTTATAAGGTATTAGAATAACGTAAAAATTCTTTTAACAAGAAAATACATTCTGCTCTCTCATTTCGTGTTAAATGGTGTTTTCATCTGATTTCTTTTTACTTTTCTTGCGAATTCTCGTTGTTTTTCAAATAGAAAATTTTCATTTCACAATCTTATGAAATGAGAGAAATGTCTTCATTGTAAATATGGTTATGAAAGCGGATCGTAATATTTTTTTCTTGTAGTTTTTTTTTTTAAATTTTAATTATTTTAGTGTAGTTTTTTTCTTTCTATGGAAAAGTTTATTGCAATTTTTCAGTTAAGTTTTTCCTTTTCTTTCTATAATTTGCTTGCAAATTGGACTTCAACCGTTAACTCAACAGTACAACATCATAAACTTTAATAATTTAATCAAATGAGTCACAATTTATTATAATAACAACAGACCAAAGTCAGAGAGAAGAAAAAAAAATTATTTTAATATTTCATAAATAAAACAATATAATGGCACGGATTAGAAATTGCTCCACCAGTTGGCGCACAGAAAAAAAAGCAGCAGCAGCACATCTGATCCAAGTGCGTTCACTTTCTAAGCACTTTTTTAAAGCAACTTGAGTATAGCTTGTTATGTATAAACTAGTGGGGTAACCCGTCATAAATGACGGGAGCAAAATTCACAGGCAATTGTGCGCATGCGCGTCGTTTTTTCCTTTTTTTACTCCTTTCATTTCAATTTCAGTCACCCCCTCCCACTTTTCGTTCTCTCTCCCCCTTCGACACTTTCCACACACACACACACACATACATACACAGACCTGGGATATTATATATATAATAATTGGGTGTCATTCGTGTTACTCTAATTTACTCTTAAGTAATTGTATTTTTATGCTAACGGTGTCTCATACTTGGCAATTTCCAAACTTAAACAAAAAAAAGGCGCAAAACAGCTGAATGCAACAACATTTGCAATTAATTCAGAATTCATATCCATATTTCATAATGAATGCGCATTTCTTAACCTTACTTTAGTCTGCATTGTCCCTTTGCTATAGGCCCATCAGAGCTGCTTTGCTAAAGTTTCAAAATAATCGCTATATTGTTACAAACACTTTTATTTGGGTGTTTCATAGGTTTGTATGTAATTTGTACACAGGCAAGTAGAAATCGGGACGAATTTCAGTTGGCTCCGCCCTTTTTACGACGACTGGCAACTTCTAATTGGTTTGTTGTGTGGTTCGACGTTGAAAAGAGCGGAGCATGTGATGTCAGACTACATAACCAACCAATTAGAAGTTGCCAGTCGTCATAAAAAGGGCGGAGCCAACTGAAGTTCGTCCCGACTTCTAATTGCCTGCGTATTTGTACAGGTCAATTGCAAAAGAGAGAGAGAGAGATGCTATAGGATCTCTTTAATTTGAATTAATCAATTGATTAGTATCAATTGATAAAAAAAAATTGATTACGTCATTAAAATTTTATTTTCGTTTCGTCTAATCTTCAAAAAAGATAATTTTAATTGGGTTTTAGGTTTGTATGTATTGTATTTAAAGCAGGTGATTGAAGATTAATATAAAGTTAGGCTTGGGGGGGGGAAGAGGGTAAGGGGGGGGGGGGGGGTGAAGAGGGTAAGGGGAGGGAGGGTCATTCTTTAAAGATAAAATATATTATATTTAACCCTATGTTTACGTGAATGGAATATCAAAATAAAAGATGGAGTTGGGTTTTTTTATCACCTTTTTTCTGTGAATTTCGAAAGAGGTCAGTCAACTAACTTAACTTTAAAAGATTCTCTTTTTTTCTTCTTTATTTACTGTAAATCTTTCAATGAGTCTTTTCAAATGACAGTTGTTGTTGTTTAGTTGGTTTCTAAGGGGGTTTGGAAAGAAATACTTTTGTGACAGTTATATCAACTTATCTTATTTTTATTAATACATTGGACGGAGGAGGGAGGGAGGGAGGGTACTAAAATGGTTTTCCCCCCACCACATCCCCCCCCCCCATTGGTTTCTTGTTCCAAGGGTCTTAATTCAGAAACAAAAAGTAATAAAATTGTGACAGTCATATCTTATGATGTCACTGCTTATATGCCTTGTATGCATGACTGTCATGTTATTCAGAGGGTGTCATTATAGAAAGAAAAAAGATGTCATATTTATAGTACATTGCCTTATCTAGCTCAGAACTTTGTAACAGTTACAAAATCGAATGACGAATTATCATAAAAATGTCATAGATATTATGACTGCCTGTTGACTTGTGTACAACATAATATAGCGCACAATTAGTGACACCATGACAATTTTATGACATTTTCTGTAATGATACTTTCTTGTACATCAGTCAATGGCAATCATATGACAATTATTTGTCTTAATGATGTTTTGTAATTTGCATTGTAATTCAATTACTTGTTTATTTTCTAAAATATTTTTCAATTTTTTTGAAATTATTTTGCTTTCAGGAACCGAAATTAAGAGAAATTTTAACATGTGTTATAAACTAGAATATGCCCCTCATTTTAGCTTATAAAGCTAGTTTCTATTTTAAAAGATAACATAATTTAACTACTTTAAAATAAGTAATTAAATTATGTTATCTTTTAAAATAAGCTTTTTTCTTTCTTTCTTCTGTCATCAGTTTGATAATGAAGTATCTTTAAAGCAGACCATATTTTCTTAATTTTTATCAATAAAAATTATATTTTGAAAGATATCACACAACATGAAAATATTATTTAATTCAGCAACCATTCTAGTTTCTAGTATTTTGTAAATTAGTTTTTTTAAAAAAAATGTTTTCTGATCAGTTGTTAAATAAAATCCGTGATAGATCTTAGTTGGAATCGGTATTTTAATCTTTAATTTCAATTGTTGTGTAAATTAAGAAAGTAGATGATGATATTGTTATGAAACTGGTGACATCCCGTTTTATTGGCACTTCTAGTCTCTTTTTTCTTTGAACAATTCATTCATTTCTGATCAAGGATGTGTTTTTGTTTTGTTTTATTTATTGTCTCGTTTCTTGGAACAACCAAGAAATGAAAAAAAAAGTTCTTATGACTTAATTGTGATTGGTTTTTATTAATTTGTAATTGAAGGTGAGATTTGTGGGTGGGGAGGATACTTGTTTGTAATACGGAGATGAAATTTCTATTGTTCTAAAATTAGTTTTAATTAATGTTTCTTCTGTCCATGCAACAACGATGCAAGTTAGTTACATACTTAAGTCTTTTTTCTTTCTAAGTTCTGATTGTTACAATTTAAATGACATCCGTGATGGTGGTGGTG
Organism: Brachycybe producta; assembly: GCA_036925085.1. Taxonomy (NCBI): domain Eukaryota; kingdom Metazoa; phylum Arthropoda; class Diplopoda; order Playtdesmida; family Andrognathidae; genus Brachycybe; species Brachycybe producta. The sequence goes on along the minus strand of JAUPFP010000024.1, from coordinate 2,692,690 downwards.
ACAAAGTGACTTAATTTGAAGGGGAAAAAAACCCTCACAAGTCAGTCACAACGGCCTCATAAACCCTTTCTGTCCTTCCTTCTAACTAAAAGATCGTATTTTTAATGAATTGTGAACCACTTTTTTTAAGTCTTGCATGAGTATTATCACATTAGCAATTGCAATTAATTCAAGCATATAATAATTACAGTGGATCTTACTTTAAATATTGCTAAATGGGATCACCGCTTAAGAGGGCTGAATAGAGAAATACTTGTGTAAATGCAATGTAGATGGCGCCTGCAACCTCCATAGATGGCAAACTACACTCGTCGCCAATTAGTTGAAATCGAATGCAGTCTTTTTAGCTCTAAAAGCGCGTCCAAAACAACCTTAATTATCAGAGCACGTGGACAAACTTACCCTCAGAACATAATATAAGTGAAGAGTTAGCGCGTGTAGAAATAGCGATGACGTAATTAAAAGTTTGCCACGTGACAAAAAGGAAGAAGGTGAGTCAAGAGTTGAAGAGCGTCAGTACGCTTCTATGGGAGAGCTAGTGGCGCCATCTAATGGTGCAGGAACAAAATAAATGATCTACTTGCATTCTTAAGTTTTCTTTATTGAATTTAGGTCTTTAAAAATCTGTTATTTCAACAGGCAGTTCTGCTCAGCACTAAAATTTCGTTTGCCCCGCCCTTTGATGACATCTGACCAATTGATAAATTGATGGCGCTCATAAAAGGGGCGGGGCAAACAAAATTCAAGTGCTAAGCTGAACACAGGCAAGTAAAGACAGGAACACGCAGACGTTTGCTCTCCGCCCCTTTCATGAGGACTGGCAACTTCTAATTTGGTATTTATGTGGTCTGACGTCACGTGCTCCGCCCTTTTAATTTTCAATTGGTTGATAATTTGGTCTGACGCTCATAAAAAGGTGGAGCAAACGTCTGCGTGTCTCTGTCTTTACATGGTTGTGGACTGAACTGGCCTGTGTTATTTCATTAGATCATTATTTTGACAGAGAAATAAAAAGAATGTGTAAAAGTCGTTGAGTTGTAGAGATTTTGTCCTTTTTTAAAAAAATTCAGTTGAATTAGGAATTTCCTGCATATGCAAATTTATATTTTAGCATATTTTTATCTTTTGTGAAAGTTGTTTACTGGTTTTAATATAGAAAAATGAATCTTCTGTTTCTTCTTTATTATTATGTTGTTTGAGATTTCTATTTTTAGGGTAGAAATGTGACTTTGAAAATTGAAATTTCAAGTTATCATTGGACCAAAAACAAAAAAGGGAGAATTGAATTCAGAAAAGGAAATGAAGAAGAAAAAAAGAAGTTTCCTTTTATTTATTTATTTTTCTTTAACTGAAATTAATTTAGAATCCTTTTATGATGTGTATTTGTAATATAATGAAAGAGTTAAATCGATCATATGACAAAATAGACAATCTCTCTTAGCATGTGATCATCTCTGTATCTTGTGATGTCGTCGATTTGACGTCTTTTCATTTTGTAAGGAACTTATATTAATAAGTGTCCTAAATATAATAACTAATTAATGATGTTATTCTTTTGGCCTATTGGTCATTGACTGACTGGACTGGACAAGTGATTTTTTTGGTAAGAAAAACTGCACCGCACTGGTTTTTATTCAACTTCCTGTCGACCAATTTTATTTTACTGAGCTTCCATTGGACTCTGGAGGTCATTTTCTAATTTGGTTTTTGTAAAAGTCCGTTTTCTGTTAAATTTATTTTATTGATGAATCACAAGATAGTCTTATTTTATTTGTACTATCTTTGAATATAGGAAATTAGAAAATGTTATTTTTGTCAGATATTTCACATAAAATCGAACTATGATTTATTTGAAAAAGTGCTTTTAGAAATTAGAGAGGCCTCATTAGAGTCATTACAGAAAGGCTAATACGACTCTCTTATGACAGTGAATTGCACAAACTTATAACAGTCACAAAAACAAATTATAAAATATTATTATGACTCGGATTTCTATGCAAAATATCAAGCAAATGTTTCTCAATCCCAACAGCTAATTTAGAATTAACAAATCCCATATAGATCAACCAACAATTATGGTTTTTTTGTTTTAAATCAAAAATACTGGTTAGAGGCTAGAGTTCTAGTTGGCGACTGATAGCAACCAGACATCTAGCCTCTAACCAGCCATTTATTTTTTTTTAAAAAAAAGCATTTGAGCCACAAATTGAGAAACATTTGCTTGATATTTTGCATAAAAATCCGAGCCGTAATTATGACACAATATTGTCATATGACTACTACAGGTGCATAGCATGATATGACAGTCATAGCTCACAAGAAGGTATGATTGTCACTATTTTATGACTTTTTTTCTGTAATGAGGGCTTCCGTATGGGTATTTCTCATCTTATTAGCAATACTGCCCAATATATATAGAATCAATTGTTACCTTTTCTGGACAATTTAACATCTTAGAAAGTTGGACACACAGGCAGTTAGAAATAGGTCAGAACTTCAGTTGGCTCCGCCCTTGTTATGATGACTGGCAACTTCTAATTGGGTTTAAAAGGGCGGAGCATGTGACGCCAGACTACATAACCAGCCAATTAGAAGTTGCCAGTCGTCATAACAAGGGCGGAGCCAACTGAAGTTTTGACCTATTTCTAACTGTCTAGTGTTGGACACAGGTCAGTTCACAGGTTAATTAATCCTGTATAAATGGCAAAGCAACCTTACCCTAGTTAAATGTGGTTAAAATATGTCCGTGTGTGTGTTGGTAGGTTCTACCTTGTGTGGTATTTTTGCTCAAATTATCTTTTTTGGTGATGCACAAAAAAGGGGGTCCTTCCTCCTCCTCCTCCTCCTCATTTATACAGGGAATTTCATCGAACTATATTAATAATTATAAGTGATCAATTAGTTTCTATTGTGTCTCGTGTAAAAGACAAAAAAAAGGGTTATAAAAGACGTGCGCAATTAGTACGGCGCGGCTGTGGTTTTGTTTTAAACTGTCTTTAATTTTTGTTAAAATCGATTTAGCCTTGACTGAACACCATTTTTTTTGGTTGATATTTCTTGAGACGCCGGCGATATCGTTCATTGTTGTTATTGTTTTACTAGTTATTACTAATCTCTTTTTTTTTCGACTCCACCTTTTCTGGTATTTTTTTACGGGAAAAGGGGGGGGCCTTGTTTGTTCCTTCATCTTAAAATCTGGATCGTTTTTCGTTAAATTATTAATTTATTATTCTTATCACAGGACCAGTTTTTTTTGTTGGTAAAATTCTGTATTCATTTCTAATGTAAAATAAAGATGGAGAGAGCGAAAGAGAGAGAGAGAGAGAGAGATGCAGAGATATAGATAGAGAGAGAGAGAGAGAGAGAGAGAGAGAGAGGAGGAGGACAACTAGAGAAACACCTAAAATTATAAGATTTGAAATGTGGTTTAACTTTGTAATTAACTATAACCCACGAGGTGTTCATTACAGAAAGGTAATAAGACTGTATTATGATAGTAAATTGTTATAATGTAGCTCAAATCAATCTTCTAAAGCCTCGTTTTCACGGTGGCGATAGTTCTATCGTGAGAGTAGCTGTCATGAAAGTTGCGATAGTTCACTCTCTCACGATAGCAACTGTCTTGCATGTCTTGAAGTAACGTGATAGTTGTCTGTCACATGACAGTGTGACGTCTACTTCATAGATATCATTGAGTCAACAACAGTGTTGCCTCTCTCTCCCTCCAGAAGTCAAATTTCCCTACTAAGTGGAAATTTCCCCTACAAGTGTGTCACTCAACAACTATTAATAGTCAAACAAGATAGTGTGATAGTGCTATCGCGACAGCGCGATAGTGACTATCATGTCATGTCTTCACGATGATAGTTCTCGCGATAGTTGCTGCTCTCATGACAGCAACTATCGTGACAACTATCATTGTGAAAACGGGGCTTAACAGTCACAAAAACAAAATACAAAACATATGACAAATACTGTCATATTTTGTATCATATCTTTATGGCTAGTGTATAGCGTAATATGACAGTCATAAAATGGTATATAATAAATAGTGTAATTATAAGGTATGATTGTCATATTTATGATTTTAATGCGGATATTAAACTCTTGAAAAACACCTTATGAAAAAAATTATATGAACTTGTTATAAACTAGAATAGTAAATTAATTATGATGCGAAAAGTATTTTAAGACTAGTGGGGTAACCCGTCATGAATGACGGGAGCAAAATTCACAGGCAATTGTGCCCAGCATTAGAATTTTCTTTCCTCCGCCCGTTTATGACGTCACACCAAGTAACAAACCCAATTAGAAATTGATGACGTTCATAAAAGGGCTGAGCAAAAGAAATTCTAATGCTGGGCACAATTGCCTGTGATAAACTGTAGTTTAATTTTGCGACTATTATCCCCTCCCCTTTTTATATTTGAAAGAGAAAATGAGTTTTGCATTTTCTCTGGTGTGCGCATGCTCGTCGTTTGTTCTTTTTTTACTTCTTTCATTTCAATTTCAGTCACCCCCTCCCACTTTTCCCCCCCTCAACGTTTCTCTTTCTCTCTCCCTCCTCTACACTTTCCAACCTTTTCCCTTCTCCAATTTAATATCATGGGGTTCTTGGATGGGGAGTGTGCAACATATAGTTGACCTTGAGAAAAAAAAAAGCGGTTCATTTATTCATTTAAATTTATATAAATTCCGACGTTCTTCAAGGTTTTTGTCCTTGTTTGTACAGCATTAATCACACACACACACACACACACACACACACAGACACATACATAATAATAATAATAATTTTAAAAATCAAAACCGTTGATGAATAAAAGGGTATTTTTTTCTCTAAATTTTTAATTTAAATTATATTACAAAATAAAAATACTCGCTGTGTAATCGTTTACTATTCTAGTTTGTAATAAATTTTAAATTTGTTCGCTTTTTGAAGAAAACAAGTCAGAGATTTTTGTGAGTTTTTTCGTCTGGTTTGAAAATAGGAGGAGGTAAAAAATGTCAAAATTTTGCCCAATTCTCATCTATTACAATGAGAATTGCATTCGACATAGAAAGTGTTTTGTGGTTCAGACTAATGTTAGGAGGAGGTTGGGTTTGTTTGGCACAAGTTAAGAAGGGCAACAACCTTAAATATTATCTGTTTTTTTTTACAGGGGGGTAGGGGGTTGGGAGAGAGGGAGGTGTGTCTGGGTTAAGAACGACGATCTTTTGACGTGTGAGACGACGACGACGGTTTTGGCTATTTCACTCTCTCAATATGAATGTGATGTGTCATTTGTTATTTCTTTCACTTTATCAATTTAGAAAAACGTCTTCAAACATCAAATCCCTACTCATTCCTGGGATTCTCCTTCTCCCCCCACTCCTCTATGGCCTGAATTCACACTATGACTTATTTGAGGCAAATGAATAAGCGTCCAAATTAAACTAACGCCAACTGGAATAAGCACCAAACTGAACAAACGCCAAACTGAATTAAGCGTGACATTTTTGGTTTTGTATTCAGTTTGGCATTTCTTGCAATTGGCGTTTATTCCACTTGGCGTTTAGTCAATTTAATGCATATTCCAATTGGTGTTTCTTTAATTTGGTGGTTAGTTTGGCGTTTGTTCAATTTAGCCCTTAATCAGTTTGGCGTTTATTCAGTTTAGCACTTATTCCAATTGGCGTTTTTTTTCAGTTTTTCTTTTAATCTGTTTGGCGTTTGTTCAATTTGGTTTTCAGTTTGGCGCGTATTCAGTTAAGCACTTATTCCAATTGGCGTTTGTTCAATTTCGTGTTCAGTTTGGCGCTTATTCAGTTTAATACATACTCCAATTGGCGTTTTTTTTCAGTTTTTCTTTTAATCTGTTTGGCGTTTGTTCAATTTTGTGTTCAGTTTGGCGCTTATTCATTTTAGCACTTATTCCAATTGGTGTTTCTTTAATTTGGTGGTTAGTTTGGCGTTTGTTCAATTTAGCCCTTAATCAGTTTGGCGCTTATTCAGTTTAGCACTTATTCCAATTGGCGTTTGTTCAATTTCTTGTTCAGTTTGGCGCTTATTCAGTTTAATACATATTCCAATTGGCGTTTTTTTTTCAGTTTTTCTTTTAATCTGTTTGGCGTTTGTTCAATTTCGTGTTCAGTTTGGCGCTTATTCATTTTAGCACTTATTCCAATTGGTGTTTGTTCAGTTTGGCGCTTATTCAGTTTGGCGTTTGTTCATTTCAGCACTTATTAAGTTTGGCATTTGTTCATTATAGCGCGTATTCAGTTTCAATTTTGTTCAATTTGGTGCTTATTCAGCACCATCACTTATTTTGGGATCTAGTCAAGTGATAAGTTATAATTTAGAAAATTGAACTGTGAAAGAGAGAAATCAATGTTTGTGTGTCTTGTTTTGATTGAAAATGTCAACATGTTTCTTGTTAATAAATAAGATTTAATATTTTTGTTGACATCGGTTGGGGGGGGGGGGGGGGAGGGGGAGATAAAAATAGGCTTAAAATATCATAACTTCTCAAAATTATAGAGGAAAAAAAAAATAAAAATTGTAAATTTGTGTTCTAAATTTTCTTCACGTTTTTCGATTTCAGATAGAAACATTTTAAAAATTGAGTTAAAATAATTTATTTCGTGGCAGAAAATAAAAATTCCTGCAAAAAAAAAAAAAACACGAAATTCATAATTATTTGTATGAATTTCATTTTTTGCCTCGAAAAACAAAACAAAAACAAACAAAAATTGTTGGCCTGGTTCCATTAGGTAAAAATGTATTTTAACCTAGGCAATTTGTAAAAAAGGGGGCAATAATAAGGCTTAATTAACTGAAAATTATTATGTTGAATATTTTTTTTAACTTTTCACAGAATTCAATTTGTTTTTAAGCAGTTTAGGGTTATTTTGGTCACCATTTTTTAGTTTCTATTTTAGTATTTTCTTTAACTATGCATCATTTCAGGGATTAAAATAATAATTTAAAGTATAATGTAGATTTGATTAAACTAATTCTAGCTGAAAATACTGGCGGAATAAATGTCTACTGTGGCAGTTTTCGTGCGAGAGGCAGTTTGCGAGCCAGCGAGTTGTGGTTTGCGAGCCAGCGAGTTGTGGTTTGCGAGCCAGCGAGTTGTGGTATGCGAGCGAGCGAGCTGTGGTATGCGAGCGAGCGAGCTGCGGTCTTGCGAGCAAGTTGCTGTTTTCAATTTGTTCTGAAATTAATAAAGTTAATTGTATTTGGTTCGTGTCCTTCACTTGTACTTCGTATAATTCAACTATAAACACATTTAAATTAAATTCATTTAGTTCATTTACACACACGGTATTAGCGATCAGACTAGAATGTATGAAAAAATATTTAAGTTTAAAAAACATGTTTCATTTTAATTAAGTCTTTAAATTTGATTGTTTTTTCTTCTTTTTCTAACCTTTTATGTTAATAATAAAAAAATTAAATTAAATGTCTTTTGCGAATTTTGAAAAAAAAAAAAACTGGACAAAACTGATTTTAAACCAGTTTTGTTGTTTTTTAATGTACATCATTTATTAAACTTATTAGTTATTACACATTTCACCATGATCCATCATCAGTATTATCTGACTTTTTTTTTTGAGGGTTCAGGCAATTAATGATGCCTGTAAAATAATAATAATAAAAAAGGCTGAAAGAGTAAGTGAAATCGGGGGAGGGATTTACGCACAAGTTGCATTTTGAATGATCTCCGGAACCAAACAAACTCAGTTAAGAAACTGAAGAAGAAGAAGAAGAAAAAAAACCTTATTTCAAGGATTAGATAATATAACTACGTTATAATTGAAGTCAATGACGTATGTTGGGAGTTGTGTTGTTGTGGCTATGATGAACTTTCTTCTTATGACTATGTGTAGCACATCATCATTGTCACACTTCATAAAGTATAAATGAAACATTTGTCACTTTTGTAAGATTATTTATGTCATAAATTCCTTGAATTTTCAAAGAGGAAAAACAAATTTATCATCATTTATTATTATTTGTTGTTGTGGTATCATTTTGAAAGTTAAGGTGGTTTTGAAATAGTGTAAACACGCCTCTTGTCTTTTCAGGCGCAAAATGAAAAGAAAGTCTTTTAGAAACTAGAAGGGTTGCTTTAATCAGCTAGTATTTTTATGTTGATATCTTTCAAAATAAACTTGACTTGAGTTTGAAATAGACTATTGAAAGGTTTATTTTGAAAGATTTCAACGTGAAAATACCATTAAGTGAACTGTGATTTTACTACCCTCCTAAGTTTCTAAAACACTTTCTAGTTTTTTTGGAGGGGGGCTTCTGAAAATACAGGCAATTAGAAATCGGGACGAACAGAAATTGGTTTCCGAACTTTTTATGACGAACGCAACTTCTAATTGGTTGGTTATGTAGTCTGACGTCACATGTTCCACCCTTTTTAACGTCGAAACCACACAACAAACCAATTAGAAGTTGCCGGTCGTCATAAAAAAGAGCGGAGCCAACTTCTGTTTGTCCCGATTTCTAATTGCCAGTTCTGAATGTAAAGTTTAGAAAATAATTTGCTGAAAATCTTGCTGTTGTCTCTTGAGTCTACACAACAAGCAAGTAAAGACAGGAACACGCAGACGTTTGCTCCACCCTTTTTTATGAGAACAGGCAACTTCTAATTGGTTTGTTATGTGGTCTGACGTCACATGCTCCGCCCTTTTCAATTTTCATTTGGTTGATATTTGGTCTGACGCTCACCTTGACCTTAGCAGTGTTGTATTTTCCTAGATTTCCTCCTATTGTATTTCGGAGGAGTAGGCCTACTCTGAAATAATGTTAAAAACATTATTTCAGAGTACTCATATTTTCCACTCCGAAATGTCAGTTTTCGGAAGAAAAAAACTTCCAAAAACTGTCATTTCTGATAATCAAGTTCGAAAAAATGAGTTCAGAAACCAACTTAACTCAAAACGTGTTTCATTTTTTTTATTTTCTTGTTAATTTTAATTTTAACAATGAGACACCAAAATTCCGTTTAATTTTTTGTTTGAATCAGGTTTTCTCTCTCTCCTCCAATAAGTATCTTAAACGTGAATCAGACTATGAAGTTAACTTAGGTTAACGTAACGTCGCTTTTTACTTTGCACAATTATTGTGCACATGTGCAACAGGCAAGTGTGCTCAGCACAAGACAATTGTTTGCTCTGCCCTTTTATGAACGTCAGACCAAAATATCAACCAATTAGGAATTGAAAATGGCGGAGCATGTGACATCACAGGCAGTTAGAAATAGGTCAAAACTTCAGTTGGCTCCACCCTTGTTATGACGACTGGCAACTTCTAATTGGCTGGTTATGTAGTCTGACGTTGAAAAGGGCGGAGCATGTGACGTCAGACTACATAACAAATTAAAGTAGGATGATACATAACAATGACTTAATTCTGAACATGCGCAGTAGAGCGTTTGCTACCTTTACTTTTTAACCTCTTGGTTTGAACGAGGCTCCCTTTCAGTGAGGCCTCTCTCTCTCTCTCTTTTTTCAACCTGTTTTTCATTCAGAAATATTGCCAAAGATGATGATGATGAGTAATAATTGGCATTACTTAAGTATGTTGTTATGCAATTTTATACTTAAGTAACTTTGAACCTCTTTTAATATCCATAAAACTATTAATTGAACTCTTAAATAAATTTTTGATTTTTAATGTATTTTATTTATTGTTTATATATTAATGTCTGATACATTATTAGAAATTTATATTTTCATTTTGGCGACTGTCTAGTCTAGTCTTTTTAATAATAAAAACTTTGAAGTGATTAGAAAAAAATGATAATTGCGGTTATTGATTGGATAGAAATTAATTTTTTTAAAAGTGGAAATTTTTTTAAAGTTTAGCTGGTTTTTTTCTCGGTAGTATCGGTATCGGTAACTGATATCTTTGTCAGGAGTGTATTTAAAACTAGAAGGGTTAATTTAATTAGTTAATAGTATTTTCATGTTTTTTGATATCTTTCAAAATAAACTTTTTTTATTGACAAAAATTTAAAAAAAAAATATCTGTCTACCGGGTATAGTTAAAATTTGGATCAATTTTCAAATTGACATAAAAGGTTTATTTTAAGCTATCCGTTTTAGTTTCTAAAACAATTTCAATTTTGCTTCTAAAAAACAGAAAATAAACATATTTCTAATACTGTACCTTGTACATAACACATGAGTAATACCTAGTACACAGTACCTGATAATTTAAATACATTTAAATAATAAACGTGTTCTACAGAGCCCTGTGAAGGACAAACAAGCAATTATGTCGAATTCAATTTATTCAATTAATAATCTGAAAATATTCAGTTAATACTTCAATATAATATATAAACTATTGACAAAATATTGATTAAGTATTTCAATTTAAAATATTAATAATTAAAGTCAATTTTTAATTTGGTTCATGTCCTTAACTGGATTCCGTATAATTCACCTAAACACATTTAATTTATGTGTGTACAAGGTATTAAATGAATTGAAATTAAATGTGTTTAGGTGAATTATACGGAATCCAGTTGACATGAACACCGAATAAAAATTGACTTTATTATTAATATTTTAAATTGAAATACTAAATCAATAGTTTATATCTTATTATTTAAGTATTAACTCAGTATTTTCAGATTATTAACTGAATAAATTGAATTCGACGACATATTGTTTGTTTGTCCTTCACAGGGCTCTGTAGAACACATTTATTATTTAAATGCATTTAAAGTATCAGGTGTGAGTACTAGGTATTAAGGATATTTTAGGCCAACACTTAGGCCAACCATTCTAATGAAAGATAAGATATTCAAGATTTATTAGAAACTAGAAAAGTAAACGAAAATTACTGCAATTAAAAAAAAACTCGAATTTGTAAAGAAATTCAACGTTTTAGAATTATATTTTCAGTATTTTCGTTTACTTTTCTAGTTTCTAATAAATCTTGAATATCTTTCATTTAAAAAAAATCGTTTTTATATCACAAAAAACACTTAAAAGTTTGTCATTTTACAGGTCATAATTTCAAAAAGCTTATATTAATAGATGTCATTTTGAATATTTAATTAGTTTATAATATTGAGATAATTGTTGTTTTTTAAAAAAATAGGTAATTTTGTTTTTGTTTTTATAAACATGATTAATGGAGAGAGAGAGAGAGATATGACAAGTTGAGACAAAATTAGTTAATTATTGAGAAAGAAAATCCTGTTGGAACATTTTTTTGAAACAAATTGGTATTGTCTTCTTGAATTTATTCATATTCATTAATCATTACTATTGTTTCTATTTTAAGAACAATGGCTGCCAGCAAATTTTGTCTTTCTATTCTTAGTATGTTTTACGCAGAGTTTTGAATTGGATTGTAATAAAAAAAAACGTTTGGATGTATAATTATCGTCATTATCATCATCAATAATTGAGTTGGCCCTAAAGGGTTAAAAAAATGGCTTTCTTTATTATTATTATAAAAGAATGTTGTTTTTTTATCAATTTCCTCTTCCATCCTATAAAACAATAAAAAACAACCCCTCTAACCTCTTTGATGTTATCATTGGAGGAGACGTTTTATTTAGATCATTCAGAATGAAATTTCCGATTTTTTTTGGTTTGTTTTTTCTATTAAGTAATTTCCAATATCATTAAGAGTTTTTTGTATTAAATATTTTTTTCATTATTATTAAGGCCAAAAGTTTGCATTAAAAACACTTTTAAACCCTTTTAGGAGAACAAATTACATAATTTGTGGTGGAAATTTGCATAATTTCACTTAATTCTTTAGAAAAATATTTTTGAGTATTCACCAAAAGAGCAAGCAAGAGCAAGCGAGCGAGCATTCTCAATAATTTTCTAGTGGAGTATCGGATAGCGAGCAAGTGAACAAGAGCGAGCATTCTCACACAGTAATCGTCTGGTGAAGTAATGGATAGCGAGAAAGTGAACAAGAGCGAGCGAGCATTCTCACTCATTAATCGTCTGGTGAAGTTATGGATAGCGAGCAAGTAAACAAGAGCGAGCGAGCATTCTCACTCAGTAATCGTCTGGTGAAGTATCGGATAGCGAGCAAGTGAACAAGAGCGAGCGAGCATTCTCACTCAGTAATCGTCTGGTGAAGTATCGGATAGCGAGCAAGTGAACAAGAGCGAGCAAGCATTCTCACACTAATCGTCTGGTGAAATAATGGATAACGAGCAAGTGAACAAGAGCGAGCGAGCATTCTCACTCAGTAATCGTCTGAAGTATCGGATAGCGAGCAAGTGAACAAGAGCGAGCGAGCATTCTCACTCAGTAGTCGTCTGGTGAAGTAATGGATAGCGAGAAAGTGAATAAGAGCGAGCGAGCATTCTCACTCATTAATCGTCTGGTGAAGTTATGGATAGCGAGCAAGTGAACAAGAGCGAGCGAGCATTCTCACTCAGTAATCGTCTGGTGAAGTATCTGGTTAGTGAACGAGCATTCTCATGCAATAGTTGTCTGGCGAAATACCTGGTTAGTGAGTGAGCGAGCGAGCAAGCATTCTTATTCAATAATTGTCTGGTGAGTACCTGGTTAGCGAGCAAGTGAACATTCGCTCGCTCATGTTAAAAAAAAAAGATCAGGTGAATAGCGGTACATCAAAGAGAACAAGAACATATTCCCTCCTGTATATACGTAAGGTGAGCATTTTAAAAGAACACGAGCAAACGTTTGCTCTTGCTCGCTTTTTTCGTGAATGGAACCCATCTTTAGATGAAGAAATTTACGTACAGATGGAAGCTAAATCGTTCTGATTTTGCATTTTTCTGTTATTGTTTCTGATAATAGTGGATATTAATTACTTCAAACATTTAATTACGATTTTACTTTATAATATAATTTTTTTATTTGCATAAAATGACTAATTTTCTTGCATTTTTCTAGGGGGGGGGGGCAGGTGGGATTTATTTTCTATAAATTTGCATAAAAAACGTACAATTTTAAAAATAAAAACAATTTTACACATTTCTTAATTTTTATTTGTATAAAAGTTTTGGCTTTACTTATTATATTGGACTTTTTTTGTCCCTATGCCACGGGCCTTCTTGTGCAAATAAAATAGTATCTGTTAAAAATAGACTGTAAATAAAGAAAAGTACAAATTTAGAGCAAGGAAGTGAAATAAAATTGTTCTAAAATTGTCCAATTAAATTTAAACTTAGGAACTAATTTCTTCGTTTGAACAATTTTCTCATTTCATTAAAACATCCCGTTTTAATTGCAAAAAAAAAGTTCTAAAAAATTATGTGAAATTTATAATTTTTGATGAGGATTTAATTTAGTTAAAAAGAGGAATCTCTTATAAGCAATTTTTTTTAAAATTTGGATTTGTATTTTGAGGGATAAACATCAAATGGGCCAGGGTCGTGATGAAATTGGAACGATTTTTTGGTTGTCGTTGTCTGTCACTTGTCCAAAGTGTCTCTCTCTCTCTTTAAAAACATTCCTTTCCGGAATGTTTCTTCTGTGTTTTTTTTATTGCGTTAAACATCAAGGTGATTTCCGTAAATTTCGGGGTTTTTTTAAAGCTCTGGTTATAGGCGTGTATTTTTTTTTTTTACTTGCACTTGTGGACGAACCACTATGGAGGGTCGATTAATGTCGAAATATCCCAATTATGGATATACATACTTCCTTGGTTGATATCTGCAATTCAAATATAGATATATCACGATTTAATTATGGATATTTACAATTAAATTGTAAATAATCCATAATTGAATTGCGGAAATCCATAATTGAATTGTGGAAATCCATAATTGAATTGTGGAAATCCATAATTGAATTGTGGATAGACAAAATTCAGTATGCACGACCCAGTTGGTCACGAATGGTTCGACCAAAAGTGCAGAAAAAAACACGCATTATGTTGATGTTTTTGTCAGTAATGTAACGTTTCCTGTTAACAGAGAATTAGTGACGTCAACTGGCCTTAAATGGATGGTTTCGCTATTAATCTATCACAACAATGTACCTCCTGATTACGTCACTAATTTTTTTTTATAACTTTTGTAGTATCCTAAAGCTGATGCTACACGTAGCAACAGTCAAGCAACAATACTAGTTGTAGCAACAGTAGTTTCCTATTTGTTGCAAGCAACACCTATGATACATGTTGCAACGTTCATGAAACTTACATGAAAGCAACAACCAATAAAACAAAGAGGTTGTGAGCCAAAGACTGTAGACATTTTGCTTCGTCTTTCTCTTCTTTATCAGTTGAAAATTTGAAATAGTCATGTGATTATTCAAGCCGTTTTTATTGGCTGTTGGCGGAAATGGTTGCTCGAAAATAAGAAATAAGTTCTATTTGAAAATTCTGTTGCTTTCAATCTGTGAGCAACAATTCGGGTTTGTTGCTGTTATTATGACAGATGTTTCAACTTTCATGAAACAATAGAGCAACACAGCTATGTTGCTCTAAAGTTGCTGAATTGTTGCTACGTGTAGCATCGGCTTAAGACACATATACATAACCAGACCTTTGTAGGTATGTAATGTGATGTATAGGTAGTTTTACTCAACTTACTGATGCTGTAAAGCTGCAAACACACCTGCAATAGACTTACATTTTATCTACACAAAAAATGGAAGCTCTTTTCAGCCCACAAGACTTTATAGTAAGTTTGGCCCACAAAATTCATGAGGCCCACCTGACCTATAAAACGCGCCAGGCCCATAAGACCTAAAAGGCCATTAAAAATCACCAGGATTTATTTAATAAAGCCCACAAACCCAATTACCTAAACGTCTTTTAAATCTTTAATCATTGCAGATTGGAGATTAAATAAAAAGCTCAGGTGAACTTCAAGGTATAAAAGTGAAAGTTAAGGAATAACTTGAAGAAAAAAGTTTCTAATAACATAATTAAAGGATTTCCTTTTAATTAAATTAATGCTATTATTAGAGATGTACTTTTTATTATTATTTTAAATTATTCTTAATAAGATCAAGGTTTTTTTTTGTATTTATTATTCCATAAATGGAATTTTTTATTATTTTTTGGAGGTTGGTCTTGAAATCCTCTCTTCTTTCTATCTCCAATATACAATATAATAATTGGGCCAAATCGATGAACAATTAGGTGTTTTTTTGTTGTATATTTAAGGTCATTCATCATTTAAACTGATTTAAATTTAATTTTTTAATCACTTTTTTATGTTTGTGTATTTGTTTTCTTTTAAAACAAATACATAAACAAGTCCATAAATAGGATTTGTGATTTTTCTCTTTTTGAGTATTTTTTTCTCTCTCTCACACTACTTTTCATTGTTGTTTTGTTGTTCTTGTTTGATTTTGTTTTAAGGTTAATCCCAACTAAATTTAAAAGTTTTTTTTTATTGTGAAGGTGGAGATTTTTGATTTGATTTTAAACTTAAAGGTCCTTTATTATGATTATTTCAGGCAATAATAGAAAAAAAAGGAGGTCGGGAAGAGGTTACATCATTGATCTTCTATTTATAGTCCTTTTTTTTAAACAAAAAGGCTTATTCAAGGGTTAGAAAATAATTTCTACGTTTCTAACTTTTAATTTCACATTTCGAAATCTTTAGTGTTGCAATTAAAATTAATTAAAGAAATTTTGCATTCAAGTCATGAAAATTAGATCTAAATTTCAATTGGTTTGAATCCTCTAAACAGGTTTCCAAAACATAAACACTTTTATTTTATTTCAATATCCTTGAACTGAGTTTTTAAATGTCGGAACTCTGCTTTGAGAGTTCAAGTTGAAGTTCTTTTTAACATTTAATGTGAATTGGCCTTTAAGGTGGGTTTTAAGTGTAAACGGGGGGGGAGGGGGCTCTCGAACTCTTGATTAATTCTGTCTTTCAGGTGCAAAAGCAAGAGAAGTTTGAATTTTTTTTTAGAAACTAGAAAGGTAGCTTAATCACTTAATGTTTTTTTTTTCATGTTGATATCTTTCAAAATAAACTTTTTATGTCAGTTTGAAAATGACATAAATTATAAGCAGACAGATATTTTTAAAATTTCTGTCTATTCAAATTTTATTTTGAAAGTTATCAACAAGAAAATACAAATAAGTGATTCTCCGCTACCTTTCTAGTTTCTAACACTTGTGTAATTTTTCTAGTGTTGCTTCTGAAAAGAAGAATATTTAAAAAAAAAATTCCCTGGTCATAAAAATATCTTTAAAACAAACGACATTTTTAAATCTAGAAAGTTGGTTTAGAAACTAGAAGAAGGCAGCTCAATCACTTATTAGTATTTTCACGTTAAATATCTTTTAAAATAAACTTTTTATAAGACAAAAAATTTAAAAAAAAAAGTATTGTTTTAAAGTTGATCATTTTCAGACTTAAATAAAAATCTTATTTTAAAAAAATACCAACATAAAACATATCCTTAAGTGATTCAGCTACTCTTCTAGTTTTTTTTTGTAAAGACTGAAAAGACAGAATAATCAGAATTAGAAAATTAGCTTTCTTTCAATGGTAGAGTTTCTCTTCCTGTCATTTTTATTAAAAAAAGACTTCCGTCTTTTTAACAAGGCATCTCTGTCCAGTAGATAAAAATTTTGTTGGCCCGGCCCTTTTATGAGGGCCATCGATTTCTAATTGGTTTGTTACTTGGACTAATGTCACATGCCCCGCCCTTTTCAATTTCTAATTGGTTGATATTTGGACTGACGCTCATAAAAGGGCGGAGCCAACAAAATTTTACTGCTGGGCAGAGATGCCTGTTCTTATTATTACTACAACATTGTTGGGGGGGGAGGAGGGAAACAATATTCAAAATTGATAATTAATCAAATAATTAGTAGGATACCCCTTCCCCTATCTATCTTGCTGTGATTATTATCGAATTAATATCAGACAAACAAAAAAAAATGAAATTTAATAAAAAAAATATTAATATGCTGTTGTAATTTTTTGCTTCCGATGACGTCTTCCTCCTCCTCCTCCTCCTCCTCCTTCCGTCTTTTGTCCAAGTTTTTATCCGTAAGTTTTGATAAAATGCCAAAAATAAAAGAGAGAATGAGAGACACAGGCGCCACTTTTTCAATAAAAATGTATCATTGTCTGTTGTGTTCATGTAAATGTTACTGTCACGACATGTTATGATATACAATGTATGTTAATTAATTAGGTAGGTTTGCTTTTTGTGTGTTTGTTTTGTTTGTGTATTTAATAGATTCAGACATTGACGCCTAATGTGCGTTTCTTCTCATTGTGGCTCATTTTTTTCTTTCTAGCCAAGGTAACATTTTAGGTAGAAATAAAAAAAGTGCGTACAAAATGGTTGATTTCTGAGCATGCTAGGCTACCAGCGATTACTTGAGCTTTTTTTAACCTCTATACAGAGAACAATGCATGCATTAAGGTTTAATTAATGCTTTTATGTTGCTTTGATTATGCTTTGCTAATTTTAAGCAACTGAAGTTATTAAGCAACTGAATAATTGCATCAAAATCTAACATTCTAGCTTAATCAAAAAATAACTGCTAGATCATAACCAGCTGAACTGCTGGTTCCCTTTTCTTGAAATCGGATTGGTTAGTTAGTTATTTTAATGCTACGTTATGGATCTTGCTGCAAATATCAAACCGGAAGCTTCAAAAAGCAAGCAAGCAGCAGTTTGCTTTTTAAAAACTATAAGCAATGCAAATTCGTAGCTTTAAAGCTGCATAAAGCACAAATATACAGTTTTAACTTTTTAGAAGCTTACCAATCCCTTTTCAAAGATTAGCTTGAGCTAATATTTGTTGTCAACTCAAGTTTACTGTTTGGATTATTTAAATGAGGAGCCCTGTTGTCTCTACCATAGCATAAGAGGGGGGGGGGGGGGGCAAAGGGCAATTATAAGAAATTTATTGACTGTCTACATAAAGATTGATGTGTGTGGCTCATTTAAATAATTAAACCAGTAATCTTGAGCTGTCATTCATATATTTCAAATTGAGCACACTTGCATGCTGGGTTGTCATTGCAGCCTCTTTGTTTTCAATAATATGGTTTTATTAATGAAACAAGATTCTATTTAATGTAGAAATATATTTTTTTAAAAATTATATTTTCATTTTAGATAATGTTTTGGTTTCGAAAATTTTTATTAAAGAAATTCTTATCACACAAGTTTTTTTTTAATTAAAATTTCAGAAACTTTTGGTTTACAAACAGATTTAATTTAAAATAATTGTGTGGATTTTTGTTGTAAAATGTATTTGTTTCAATTATAAATTGTACAATATGGTTTTTTTTATTGACGTCATTGGTATGCACGCATGCGTAGTAACCTTCTTATCGATTTTATTATACGGACAAACATGCGCGATTCGAACTGCGCAAACTCGTGTCTCTATATCTATAGTAAGTTCCATTTTTATATATAAATAGAAAATATTTGTGTTTTCTGAGGTTGAAAGGAGGGATTGAGGTAGAGGCTAGAATTTTTTTTTTTTTTTCTCTCTCCATTTTGATATATTTTCCTCCCTCCCCTAGTCACGAGTTTGCAAATGGACTCATCTTATTGGCAAATGTCTCGCCAGTGACGTCACTATCCTGACACCCCATTTAAAATACAGGTTCCGTGAGCAGCTTAGCCTCATTTTAGTCTTACATTTTCAGCTGTTACTTTAGCTCTTATTATTTATAATAATAATAATATAAAAAATTATTATTGTTGTTTATATTTTAAAATATTTTTTTTTGTCATCTCGTGACAAGTTTTTAATAAAAATTATTTATTGTGATTTTTCAATTGTGGACTTAATATTGTCGGTCATTTTAACAAAACATTAATCTTTGAAGTGGTCACTTTTTGCAACTTGTGTCCAGTTGTTCACATATTGTATTTTTGGTGAGTTTGTTTACATTTTTGTTTCTGAAATTTAAAACATTTTTGTTTTTTTAAAAAAAAAAGTTTTCTTCGAAAACTTTTGCGAAAAATGTTATTAGAATTTTTTTTTTGTTGAAGTAACTATTTTTTTTTTGCTGACAGTTAACTCTTTAGAAGTCTTGAGAGTTGACTGTCAGCAAAAAATAATAGTTACATAATAAAGATAGGGGGAGAATAATTGTTTTTATGGTGGTGGTGTGGTGGGTTTGATGTGTAAACGCCTCTCTGGTAACTTTTATGCAAAAAAAAACCAAACTAGAATGTTTTTTAGAAACTAGAAAGGTATTTTCATGTTTTTGATATCTTTCAAAATAAGCTTTTTTATGTCAGTTTGATAATGACATAACTTTTTAAGCAAGACAATATTTTTTTTAAATTTTTGTCTAGCAAAAAGTTTATTTTGAAAGATATCAAACATGCAAAAAAATACCTTTTCTAGTTTCTAAAACATTCTAGTTTCTTGTACATCAAGTGTTCCAAAATGCAATAATATTTTAAAATTACCTTTTGAGTTTTAGTAAACCCTTCTAGTTTTCTAAAAAAAAAAACACTTTCTAGTTTATTCTTAATTTTGCTCTTTTAAATCAAGAGTTCAAAAATCAGCTGTTTGTAAATTTAACTTTAAAAAAAATCACCTTCAAAGTCAATTAAATTGCAATTTTCCATATTGTTTCAGTTGAATTAATATTTTCTTAAAAAAACAAAAACAATGAATAATCATATTTTTTAAAAAATAAATTAAAAATAATTTTCCGGGGGGGAAAAAAAAACTCATTGTCACATTGTTATTTTTCATTTATTATTTTTAATATAATACGTTTGTTGTTTATTAAAACTTTGAAATAATAAAGAGAATTCTGAAAACGATTCTTATTTTAAATAATAATATTTTAAATTTCAATATAATTAATAAAAAAAGGCTTTGTTTTTATTTGTTTGACTTGCGGAGAGAAAAATAATAATTTTTCTTCATTATTTAAAAAGTGTTGATGAAATAATAGGTTTTCTTTTTTCTCTAGAAATGTTAATAACATTTTAAAGGATTTAAAAACAATGGGTTTTTTTTTTACAAGGAATTTTTTCTTCTTCTTCTCTCATTTTCCGCTTTTTTTGTTAATTTTTTATTTTTCTTCTGAAAAACTAAAAAGAAAATATCCGGTTGATTTTTTTTTTTATGAAAAATTGAACATTTTTATCATTTTTAAGGTGGTTTTAAAGTGTAAAAAAACGCCTCACAGGTGCAAAAATAAAGAGAGGCGCTTTAATGTGTTTTACAAACTAGAAGGGTAGCTCATTACCTGAAGGATATTTTCATGTTAATATATTTTAAAACAAGCTTTTTATGTCAGTTTCAAAATGAAAGAACTTTAAACCAATATTTTTTTTTAAATTTTTGTTAATAACATTTAAGTGATTGACCTACCCTTCTAGTTTCTAAAACACTTTTCTAGTTTCTCTTTTATTTTGTTCGTAAAAGACAGAAAATAATCAGTGTTTTTGAAAATCACTTTATAAAAACATCTTAAGGTGGTTTTAAATTGTAAACGCCTTTCAAGTGCAAAATGAAAAAAAAATTGTTTTTAAAAACTAGAAGGGTAGCTTATTCACGTGTATTTTACGAGCCCGACATCTTTCAAAATAAGCTTTTTATGTCAAAGAGAAGAGATAATCCAAAATATCCTTAAGTTAAGTGATCTGAGAGCTACTCTTCTAGTTTCTAAAAAAAAAACACTTGATAGTTAATTTTGCTCTTCTGAACGACAATAATTAGTTTGAAAATTATAATCTTAAAATGAAAAACTGAACATTTTTAATTTAAAAAAAACCACGGATTCAATAGATTTAAAGAAACAAGATTTTTAATACATTGTTGGTTCAGTGGTTCATGGATGAGGGGGTTGAATTAGTGGGTGGGGGGGGGGGGGGGGGGGGGTTATTGTACCGAACCAGAGAGAGAGAGAGAGAGAAAATGGGGTTCGTTTTAAGCGTATCTGAGTGCGCTTGATGATAATACATTGAGAAGAGGGGGAGGTGACCCCGGGTGAGGGTTAGGAACAAAGTGGATTATTTAAAGTGTTTGCACGTTTTCCACGTTTAGAAAGAAAAAAAAAGGCAGGTGTTCCTCGTTGTTAGATGATATTTGAATGGCAGATGGCGCCACAGTATTTTTGTTGTTGTTGTAAAACTGACATTAATTCTGACATGGCAGAAAAGACAACAGAAAATGTTTTTTTTTGTCATGGTACACTACCACACAAATGGGGAAGCAACCAGCAACCAAATCATGATCACGTGACAAGAAAATGGTTGCTGCTAGTTCCCTTTGCTTAACATACTGAGCAGAGGCAACATTCACTCAGTACTGTTGTCAACTACTAATTTGGTGCCTGCAAATGCAGCAGTGGCGCTAGTGTAGTGTCACCAGCAACAGTTGGCTGGAGGTTGCAAGGTTGCATTGTCACCTAATTTGCGCCAAGCCTTACCACCAATTTTTAAACAAACCACACATATAGTCACAGATATAGAAACACACACAGCATGTTTTTTTCAATTTCTAAACTGTATGGCAATATACAAATGCGCATGCGCGGCCACTTCCCCATTGTTCTAAAAACACTAAGGGTAGGTTTATATTCCAAATTTTGCTAAATGTTTGCAAACTAGGCGAGCAACTTATTGGGATCTGTCTGATCTGATCCGGAAGGATCGGATCTTTCAGTCCTGATCTATTTTGTGAATGGGTATACTTTATGACATATGGGGTTAAATACCCATTATAGAAATTAAAAAAAGTGGGCCTGTATAACATTTTCTGGGATTAGTGATACGTATTAAAAGCATTTGGTTCATAATCGGTGCTGCTGCTACTACGAAAACATCCTTGCAATGCATTTGTCGCGTAGAATTGTTCCTGAACACTTTCTATTTCACTTCGCAAATTGCCTTCTGGAATGGCGGTACGGATGTCGGTTTCGTTATCGTCTTTCGTTGGTTTTTTATTGCGTTGCTGCGTAATGTTTTTTGTAGTTTTCTTTCTCTTGAGTCCTTCTGAACTGCTGCTGCTACTTTCTTGTTCCGCTGTCGCCTCCGATTCGTTTTTGTCGTTCCAATTGTCGATGGCCTTTTCAAGATCTTCTTCCGTTTCCAGACTGTTATAAACATGATGTGGTAGAGAGGAATCCTCTAATGCAATTCTTTGCGTATTACCAACACCACCGAACATGGCTTCGTAAGGAGTCGTTTTTATCGTGTCATCGATACGACGGTTCCAACTGATCTGTATGAAACGTAAGCCTTGCGACCAGTTGCCGGTCTTTTCTTCCGACATCCAATTGAGTACTTTTTCTTGTACTTCCGGAAGAACTTGGTGACATTGACTTTTCGGCTGTTCTGAACTTCCGTATACCAATTTGGTTCCTCGCTTGATTTGAGCCAGGCTTTGAATGATTGTTCGCGCATATTGTTGACCACCACCACTGTCACTTCGAAGTATACAAGGAGTTCCGAATATACAAAAGATGTCCGTGAGTTGTTGAGCCACATCATATGGAGCCATTGTTTTAAGAGGTCTCAAAATAATGAATTTGGTCAGATGATCTTGATAATACAATATGAATTGGTATTGTCCATCTGGTTGTGTTTGCATATTAATGATTTCAAAGTAAGAGCAAGAGTTAAGAATTTTCGACTTGACGATGAAGCCTGTTTGAGATTCTTGTTTTTTTTCGTGGCAGATTTTGCAAAGTGAAAGATAAATGTTGATGATTTCTCGAGTAATGTTGCAGTACTGCTTTTTTAATTGACGGTCCATAACTTGAATCAAAATATAAAAAAAGTGAAAATGGAATTTCAGTAAATTTCGTAACAACTCTCTCTTGTTGTCTTCAAAAGGTGCATTTGAGAACTTAACAAAGTGTTTGTATTTGGTTACATAAGCTTTGTAGACACAAAAGCAGTACTTTTAAAATGTAAAATATAGCTTAATAATATAAGCTTCAGTAATGTATTTCTGATCGCTGTAAAGTTACATTTGATAAAGACTGCATTGTTTGCTGTGGTAAGGAAGTGTCAGCTTTATATTAGTAGCATTTACCAGAAATGCAATTAGCCAATGATGCAAACTAAGCCAGCAGTAATCCAATTTGGGTTTTTTTTTTTACCGTTGCACTGCAAGGGTTGTTACTGCAGTCGTTTTGAAACACGAAACGCCTTTTTACCCCACACAGTATCGTCGAGCGATCATTTTTAATTTCGTTTTTTACGGTTTCACATATCTTATAATAAACGACTTTCAGTCGTTTTCAAATATATAATTACAGCCATTTTCAAAATGTCTTTTAATGGCAATATCGCTGAGCGATTTTGATAATTTAGAATTTAGCAAAAATAAGTTCTGGTAGTAATCTATCTGCTGCTCACGTACGGGAACGACTTTTAGTCGTTTTCAAACAGAATTATAGACGTTTTCTCAAACGCCTTTTACCACAGTCTAGTCGATTAATCGTTTTTCAAACGAAATTTCCTAGTAATCATCTGCCATTTACTTGAATCACTGCCTAGCAGTCGTTTTCAAACACGGCGGCCTCCTTGAAAATTGTGGTCGTACACTGTCGCTCGTTCTCAAATGCACCCCAACATCACTTTAGTAGTTGGATTTAAAAAAAAAATGTTAATTTAAATTATTAATTACCTCGCGTTCTTTTATGCCCCGAATTGACGTGTGTCTCATGCAGAATATCAAAGAGTTGTTCGGTATGACAAAAGTAGCGACCGGCGGTGGTGGTGGTGGTGTTACCGCTGCCGTCGCCGTCGGTACCGTTAGCGGCTGTGGTGGCGTTCTTTTTGTTTTCTATAAGTTTTTCGTTTCCACCGATTAATTTAATATCATACCTGTGTAATCTTCTGTACTGTTTAGGTGTTAAGGACAGCTTATTTTCCTTTAAATGTTTTATTTCTTTCATTTCACGTATTAAATCTTCATATCTTTCTTTAGTAAATAATCTTATAATAAGAGCTTTGTTTTCTGGATGTTCACTTAGAAATTGAACCACTTTTTCATCAAATTTAACTCTCATATCGTTAGTTTTTGCCATTTTTTTTTTCTGCTTGTTTTTTATCTTTTTTCTGCTTTTGTGTATGTATGTCTTATATGCATGGTTGGGAAGCAGAATGTCAAGGGGGAGGGAAATGTATGTTGTTACTGTTCCATAATGCAATGCGGAGAAGTTATCTTTTTTCCTCTCTTTCTCTTTCTCTCTGATGAAAAATTGAGCTTGTTGCGACATCTATCGGATGATGATGTTATTAAATTTAAATATATTTCGATGTTAAGGTACATTGAACCGACCTTGTCCGTTTTTTTTTTTTTTGGCTGTCGGTCGGACAAAGAATGACTCATGTCTATTCTCCCCTCTCCCTCCCCTCCGTTCAAATTCCCCAACTTTTATAATCTCTTTCGAAAGATGGACAAACGAATGAATAATGAATGAACAATCCAAAATATATTATTTCATTTCTCAAGATGGTGTTACACAAACTTTCAAGTAGTCATTGCAAAATATGCAAATTAAAAAAAGAACAATTGCAATAGAAATTTTTGATTATTCTTAAGAGGTGCTATACATCGCAAAATTTACTATGAAAAATCTCCACAAAGGGCGCTAGCATCGTTTTTCTATTGAACCCCATAGACCCGATGTTAAAGAAAAAACGTTAATTTTTAAAATACACACAGTCGCAGCGGCAATATGTTTATTTTTCATATTTAAAGTTGTCCAATTTTAATGGTTCAAAGTGCAATGTGCACCTTAAATATATGCTGATCGAGTGATAGAATGACAAAAAATTGGTAAGTGCGGTTCTATTTTTAAAAAAAATATTTCAAAATCGTGAATTTCTAACTCTTATGTTAAACTCCATTGAGTACGCCTAAATAAGAAAAAAAAATCCATTAAAATGTTGGTAAAAAAATACCTAAAAATAATTTTAAAAAACCACAGTGAAGCCCAATACATTGGCACACGTGCTGATTTTTTTTCCTGGTTTTTTAAAATTATTTTTACGTATTTTTACGAGCATTTTAATCGATGTTTTTTTTCTTACGAGCCACGTACTCAATAGAGTTTAAAATACGAGTTAGAAATTCGCGATTTTAAAATATTTTTTAAAAATATAACCTCACTTACCATTTTTTTTGTCATTTTATCACTAGATCAGCATATATTTAAGGTGCACATTGCACTTTTGAAGCATCAGAATTGGACAATTTTAAATATGAAAAATATACGTATTTGCTGCCGCGACTGCTGTATTTTAAAAATTAACGTTTTTTTCTTTAACATCTGATGT
Organism: Brachycybe producta; assembly: GCA_036925085.1. Taxonomy (NCBI): domain Eukaryota; kingdom Metazoa; phylum Arthropoda; class Diplopoda; order Playtdesmida; family Andrognathidae; genus Brachycybe; species Brachycybe producta. The sequence goes on along the minus strand of JAUPFP010000024.1, from coordinate 2,667,469 downwards.
ATGGGCTCAATAGAAAAACGATGCTAGCGCTCTTTGTGGAGATTTTTTAAAGTAATTTTGGGAAGTAGAGATGTAAAGAAATTTAAAAAAAAATAGAAAGGATTTTTTTAAGAAACTAGGAGAGTAAAATGAATCATATGTTGAATAATGGCCAAATCCAATTAAATTTAATTTCTCAATAATGTTTAACCACAAATTTTGAAATAGCCAATAATGTAAAAGTAGTAATCGTGCAAAATGCAAAAAAAAAACCTTTCTTGCTTTTTGTAATCATTGCATTGATGTCAATGTTTTTATTTTGTAAACATCAAGAGTTTGATTTCAGAATTTTTTTTTGTGTTTCTATTTTTACATTATTTTATAATCTGGTATTTTGCCAAGTTGCCTTTCTAGTTTTTTTTTCCTTCTTAACTTAAGGTGGCTGAGTAAATATTTATTTTGTTTTCGTCCACCCAGATGGCGCCACTGTAGTGACTACAGGAGGTCTCTTCCCCCATCCATGAGAAAAATCTAGATTTTCCAAGCGAACGTTTTTCAGGAGAAACATTAAACTAAAAATTCAAAGTGTTTTAGAAACTGGAATAGTTGATGATAATGCTAAAAGTTTTTTCATGCTGATGATGATATCTTTCAAAATAAACTTTTTATGAAAGTTCGAAAATAAGTTTTTCATGGAGAAACCTAAAAAACGGGTCATTTTTTTCAAACTGAACTATAAAATGTTTTATTTTTTAAGATATTTGCTATGAAAAAACTTTTAACATCATCTTTTAACCATTCTAGTTTTAAAAACGATTTGAATGTTTTTCATAATGTTTAAAAAAACGTTCGCTTGACGTTTTTTTGCTTCCAAATTTTACAAAAAAAAAAACACGTCCATGGAGCTAAGCATTAGCCACTACAGTGGCGCGCCATTCGAAGAGACACCAAAACTAAATATCTATTCAGCCACCTTAAGTGGAAAATTTTTGATTCTTTCAAATGAAACAAAAAATTGTTTTGAAAATTATCTAAATTATAAAAAAAAAATGTTTGTCTCTTCTTCATTAATTAATACAAATTTTTGAACTTGAGACTCCGAATATATTTTATATAAAACAAAAATTGCGTCATTTTAATTATGAATTATGTAATTTGAGATGAGTTACAAAATTTGGAAAACTCTTTTATGTCTTGTTTGTGATGATAACCGAAAAATATAACCGGATTATATATTTAAAAAAAAATGGTGTAATAAGAAAAAAGAGTAAATTTCGAGTGAACTAATTAATAATTCTTTGGTTTTTCCATTTCTTCTAAATATTCTGTTTATGAAAAAAACAACAAAAAGAATAAGAAAAATCGCAACACGTATAATTTATTAGACAACAAACCTGTCTTTTATTATTGATTTATATTATATTAAAAAATAAAGGTATCCATCATTTGTTATTTGGTTAAAACCTGGCGCCAATGTTTTTTTTTTATAATGTTAAGTCATCAATGTCATCATTTTGAATAAAAACAACAAACAAGAAAAAATTTCAATTTGCAATATTTTTTATATGCAATAAATCATAACTAATGGGCCTCTTAATTGTTGCCACGAGCTATAAAATAAAATATGGCGGTATTTCCTTGTGAGGTAGGTGAATGGGAAATATGTTTGTGCTGCATGAAGCGCAAACTGAACATACTGTTGTGTTTTTTTGGCTGGAAGCTGAACACAAGTGTGTTTGTGCTTTAAGAAGAAGCTGAACGCAAGTGTGTTTGCGCTGGAAGAGGAAGCTGAACGCAAATGTGTTTGTGCTGGAAGAAGAAGCTGAACGCAAGTGTGTTTGTGCTGGAAGAAGAAGCTGAACGCAAGTGTGTTTGTGCTGGAAGAGGAAGCTGAACGCAAATGTGTTTGCGCTGGAAGAGGAAGCTGAATGTGTGTTTGTGCTGGAAGCAGAAGTTAAACATAGTGCGTTTGCACTGAAGCAAAAGCTAAAACGTGAATGTATTTTTTTTTTCAACTACCGGTCCTGTTTCAGCTGAAGCGTTTCATCTTCAGATCACATGAAAACAAGCTTAAAAAAGTTAACAATAGATTTTTTGCTTAAGCTGTTGTCAACTACACCCTGTACAGTATGCAGGATGCATACATGCTGCAATGTTATGCTAGATAATGGGTCTCATTCGGGTCCATTTGACGTCACTTATCACTATTATCAGTTTATCCGAAGTCGTGAGCCTGGAAGCCGCTTAGAACTTGACCATGACAATAGAGCTTACTACTAAAAATAAAAGTTCCAATTTCCAAAATGTGCAAATGGGCGTAAGAGGGGATATAAAGTGCCCCCGCCCCTTTCCTGAATTTGGGCCCCCCCCACTTCATCTTTGTCCTTTTATTTTCACATTGTTCTTTTCACATTGTTCGTGATTTTTCTGTTAGACTTTTAATTTCTTACAATGTGATCGAACACGTGAAAAAAATTAAGTTGTTTTTCTTGCAAAAGTTTCGGACTTTTTTTTTTCTTCCCCCGAAGACAATTCCTTCTTCTTCTTCTTCTCAGTAATAAGTTTTTCGAACACGGTATCATATGTTACGGGCACGTGATTGGCCCGTTTTGGGCGCTTTTGAACGTTGTTCTCCATCGTACCAATCACGTGGACGTTTTTCTTAATTTCGTCTTTTGAAACATTTCATAAAATTTCATATTTTTTGGCTCATTCTTATTTTTTCGAAGGAGGAGGAGTTAATTATTTTTTTTTGGGGCTTTCTACTGTTGTTTTTGGATTTTGTGTCTGACACTTGTGTGTGTGTGTGGACCTGTCTTTAAGTTTGAGCTCTTCTTTATTCCATCGCGGTACGAAAAGTAAAATTAGGCGATTTTTAGGCAGAAAAAAAAAAGTTCAAAGGAAACATTAATGTGTACTGCTGCTACAATGATAACATGGAATTGTGGACATTTTTTGAGTAATGTTCGTTTAAAATTGAACATTTCTTGTTGTCGTGACGGTCAAGATTCGTCAACTGGTGAATTTTATTTATCAACTTTTTAATTAATTTAAGTCGATTTTTTTCCGAACTTTTTGTGACTTGTGGTTATTTTTTTTTGAGGTGAAATAGAAAGTGTTAGAAACTAGAAATGGCGGGGGATAGCTTTCCAATCATTTAATCAGAATTTTCATGTTGATATATCTTTCAAAATAAACTTTTTCATTAAAAGTCTGCTTAAAGTTGGATGAGTTTCAAACTCATAGAAAAAGTTTATTTTAAAAGATAATCAACATGAAAAATACAATTGTCATTTGAGCTCTTATCCCTTCTAGTTTCTAAAACGCTAAGGGTTTTTTTTCTTAATTTTGGCTTCTGAAAAACAGAATAACTTAGTTCGAGTTAAGTTTTATAGTTTTAAAACCACCTTAACTTTTTAAGATGGTTTTGTGAACAGCTGATTTTTGAACTTTGAAGAGGAAACTAGAAAATGTTTTAAGAAGCTAGAAGGGTAGCTCAGCTACTTGAGGGTATTTTATATGTTTTTGTTTTTGTTATCTTTCAAAATAAACTTTTTATAGATAAAAAAAAATTACAAAATATCGTCTGCTTAGGCCTGGGACACACCTGGTAATTTAATTGCATTTAAATAATCGTGTTCTACAGAGCCCTGTGAAGGACAAACAAACAATTGTTGCAAATTCAATTTGTTTAGTTAATAATCTGAAAATATTGAGTTAATACTTAATTCTAAAATATATAAACTATTGACAAAAATATTGATTTAGTATTTCAATTTAAAATATTAATAATAAAAGTCAATTTTTATTTGGGTTTATGTCCTTAACTGGATTCCGTATAATTCACCTAAACACATTTAATTTGAATTCATTTAACTCAAGTGTGTACAAGGTATACCGGTAAGATGAGTTTCATTCAAACTTGACATAAAAAAAGCTTATTTTGAAAAATAATCAACATGAAAATATCCTTTAAGTGGGTTAAGCTTACTCCTTCTAGTTTCTAAAACACTTCAGTTTTTAAATTTTGTAAAACTGTGTGAGTAGATGAGGAAGTTGTATTTTAAATCCATCTTAACTTAAGAATTTGTAATGAATTATTTTATTTCCAATTTTCAGGCATTCACGCCAAATCTTTACCCGTGTTAATACCCGTGGACAGTAACTCTAACACGAGCGGTGGTGGTGTTGGTAGTAGTATTAATAAAAAGACGACGAAGATGCGCCAAGCGGTCGAAGTTGAAACTCAAAGCAATTGTTCGTCTCCCAGTTGGTATTCTCAACGTGGTGTGGTTCTCACTTTGGACAATCCTCATCATCCTCATTTACTAAATCATCATCATAATCACCATAATCAGAACAATGAGAACGTTCTCACTCTCGAGGAACTAAGGAATCACTTCAATTCCTGTTTTACGTAAGTGTCATCACACCCACCCACCTTTTTTTTTTCTTTTTCGTTGGTTGGGTTTCTTTTTTTGGGTTTCTTTTTCACGTGTTTGTGACTTTTTTTTTGTGGTAACAATTTTTATTATAAAGTTGTCATTGTAAGTAAAAAAACAAATTTATGAAAGGAACTTTTTAAAAATAGAACAACTTTCCTGACAATTTTCAGTTGCTATGTGTAACAAGGATTTTGAAGTTACTAGAAATTGATTAGAAGTTTTTATTTTAAGTATAAAAAAGAACATTGTCATTGACTCTTTCTTAAGAGAGTCATAAATAGAAAATGTGACTAAAAATAAAAGTGTGACTGGATTTCGAAGACATGTTTGTTACTAACGTAAGACTTTAAAACGGTTTAGAAACGTTTGGAAGATGGCGTTTTAAGCCCCTATAGCAACTTTTGATGCAATTCAACTTGCAATGCAACCTGTGATGTGACTTGCATCTAGAACTTTGTAATAAACTTCTATATCAAACTAATACAACCTGTAGTTCTCCTATTCAAGTTTTCAAAACTTCGTATATGTCAAGGGGCCGACACATTTCGGGTGAATCTCGTACGGTATTCCGGAAGCCATTTTAACTTTGAAATCCGCGTTTTACTGAATTTTAAAATTTCAATTCTCATTCTGGATTAAGCCAGTAAAATTGCAGCTAAAATAGTAAAATGACTTTCCATCCACATGAGATTCTGCTGTGAATCTTAGTGAAAATTGTACATGATTTTCTCTTCAATGTCTGCCCCTTCTTGGTTTGTGTGTCCATATTGTGATCAACTAACAGGAAGTTCATAAACTGGGAAGTCATGAAACCGAGAATTCGTTCAATGTTACATATGTCATTTCCGGCAAACGCGGCCTGATTGGTTGTTTGTCAGAAAGTTTACTTGAAAAGTCTCTCAGAGTTGAACCTGTGCAAATCGATGAGACTTGAGTTTGACACTAGTTTAAAAAGAAAGTTTTATCAAGTTGCAAGGGAGTTGCATGTCACATTGCACGTTTTCTTGCATCAAAAGTTGCTAGTGTAATAGCGGCTTTAAAACAACAGCATCAGCAACTTTTTGAGTCAATTTCATTGACTTCATTTGTAAGAAAATACAGAATTAAACAGGCATTTAGAAATCGGGAAGAACTTCAGTTGGCTCCGCCCTTTTTATGACGACCGGCAACTTCTAATTGGTTTGTTGTGTGGTTAGACGTTGAAAAGGGCGGAGAGCCTGTGACGTCAGACTACATAACCAACCAATTAGAAGTTGCGTTCGTCATAAAAAGGGCGGAGCCAACTGAAGTTCTTCCCGATTTCTAAATGCCTGTCAGAATTCAATGGAGAAAGCAATGAGTGAAGAAAGAAGGAACATAAAAATAAAAATTGGGGTTTCAAGTGCGTTTGAAGCCGTTTTTCTCTTCTATTTTGACTGTTTTTGTCGTTTAATTTTCACCCACGCGCGCACACACATCGATATTACAGAAAAATGCACTTGAAATAGTTTAATCAACCAATCTCTTTTTATTCCATGTTCAATGGTGAATGAAAACCTTGACTGACATTTTCAAAAAGGTCCCTTTTTATTTTTTTGGAGGTTCGATCATTGAAAATAAAAGAATTTTGTGTCTCCGAGCAACAGTCACATCTTTCTGTCTGTATTTTTAATAATATGTGGGTGTCATAAGTTAGTAGTAATGACCCAAAAAAAAACAGGGGGACCAATTGTCGGAAGGGGGCCATAAAAAAATGTCTTATCTTCACTTCTCGTTAAGTTCGGTAATGTTACCGGTAACGATAACACAAGGGTTTCATTACAGAAATGTAATAACTTCTAATAAGACTGTTTTATGACAGTAAATACTGTCTAGCTTCTCTTAACCTTGAAACGGTCACCAAAGGTAATTTTTTTTACAAGAGAATATTTGACTAAATAGGCCTACTACAGTGGAGAAACCGTTTAACACGAAATTGGAATAACCAGAGGCGGCTCTTCCTTACAGAAAAAAGTCATAAAATTATAACAATCACACCTTATGATGTCACAGCTTGTGTATATTTTAAAATTGTCATTATATTTTGTACACCAGTCAATGACAGTCATACGACAATATTTGTTGTAATAACATTTTATAATGTGCTTTTTGTGACTTATTTTATACAAAGCTATAAGAGACATATGACAAATTTACTGTCTTATGACAAGTCTGATTTTTTTTTTTTTTCTTTCTGTATTGACCTCACAGGAATATATTTGTTATATGAAACTAATTTCGTGTTAAACGAATTTTATACTATTCTAAAGAACTGGACAGAAAATATATTTCTTTGTGATTTTTTTGTGTTATCCGATTTTGTATTAAACGGTTTCCACTTTGTGAGTGTCATACCTCTTTACAACTGCCACTGACTGGTACACAAATAACTGATCACAAGCTGTGACATCATAAGATATGATTATCGTTTAGGTTCGGATTTTTATGCCATATCAAAGCAAATGTTTCTCAATCTGTGGCTCAAGGGCCAATTGTAAAATAACAATATCCCAATTAGATGAATCAGTAATTATGGTTTTTTTTCCCAATCAAAAACACTAGTTAGAGGCTAGAACTCTAGTTGACAACTGATAGTAACTAGACATCTAGCCTCTAACCAGCTTTTTTATTAGAAAAAAATAACATAATTGCAGTTGCTCTCTAATGATATGATGTTCATTATTTCACAATTGGCACTTGAGCCACAAATTGAGAAACACTTTGCTCTTTATATTTGCATAAAAATCCGAGTTCTAATTATCATATTTTATGTTATTTTTTTCTGTAATTAGGTTCGGAAATTTTTTATTTTAATTAATTATATTTTTTGCAAAACTGAAATTCAAATAGAAATAATTAGATTTGTGTGAATCTTTTAAATTAAATTATTAATTTTTGTGATTAGGTTTCGGTGTTTATTGTTTCTTTATTATCAATAAATTTAAAATACTTCCGCATTTCTACGTTTCCGCAACTGGTTATTTTTCTATCTCTTTATGAGAGTGACAGCAACTTGTGAAAGATAAGATTTAGGTCAAAATCTGATTTCCGTTATCGATTTTTTTTTTCTCTTGTCATAATCAAAACAAACGAGAAATGCACTCAAAAAAATATATATAAAAGGTGTGTGTTGTATTTTATATTTTATTCGAAGCTTTGTTCGATAAAAAAAATCAATAATTGCACTTTAAATATCGGTTGACGTCACAAGGATATATCGATCCATAATTTTGGAAATACACCGAGAGAAATAAAATATAATTGATCAGAATTTTTGTTGAAGGTGGCCATTTTTTTATTTAAATAGGTTTAAATTATATATTTTTTAAAAAAATATTATTTACGAGAAAGAGAACCGTTTTTTTTTTTGCTATCTCCTTTTTCATTTTTTTTTTCAAGGATTTTTTGTTTCATTAAAAATTGAGATTTTAATGTATTTTTCAATGTCATTTTTTTTTTAAATATTGACAGATGTGGTGTTTGTTGGAGTGAAGAACACGTTTCGCTGGACTGTTTCGAGTGTGGTGGTTACTCTATGGAGCGCCCTTGTCCTCTCTGTGATGGAAAATGTAATAGGACGTGGCGCAGAGATTTGACAATGGTAAATTTTATGTTGTAATTTTGAAGAAAAAAAAAGCACCGCTCTTTTGAGAAGAAAAATAGTGACACAATGGACAATCCGTGCATGCTACGTTTATAGTCTGCATTTATACTTTTCATAAGAGTCTGGATGGCTAAGAAGGGCCCTCGCAAAGATGTTTGGGGCTCCGTTCCAATATTGCCAAAAGTTTTGCATGGGCTCTGACAAAATGCTGTCTATAAACGCAGCATAATACGACACGGTAAAGCTTTTCGATTAGGAGCCACTAGCCTCTAAGCTGTGAGCAGAGGCAACATCCACCTGCTACTGTTGCAAGCTACCATTTTGGTGCCTGCAACTGCAGTGGTGGCGCTAGTGTAGCATCACCAGCAACAGTCTCTGAGGACTGTTGCTGGTTACAAGCTCATTTTGTTGCCTAATTTGCTACGGGCCTAAGGGCTGCGGAGTTGGTTGCTTCAAAGGCGAAGAGGACTAAGTACTAAGCTCGTACATGGAGGCTAAGTGCTTCCTAAATTCCTAATTGAAAGAACTTCCAAAATAATCTGCACATATGAACAGGTGATTTTTTTTTTCTAACTCTTTGATTATTCTTTCAGAAAAAGCAAAATTAAGGTAAATTATAAAGTGTTTTAGAAACTAGAAGGGTTGCTCGATTATACAAATGGATATTTTCATGTTGATATTTTTCAAAATAAGCTTTTTATGTCAATTTTAAAATGACCCAGCTTTAAGCAGACGATATTTTTTTAATGTTTATTCATATTTAAAGTTTATTTTGAAAGATCAACATGAAAATACCTTTAAGTGATTTGAGGTACCTACCTTTTCTAGTTTCTAAAACAATTTAAAGTTTCTCTTTATTATTTAGCACCTGAAAGACAAGAATAATCAAAGAGTTCAAGATGCGTTTTATTCTTAAGTGCTTAAGTTATGCTTCTAGTTTCTAAAACAGATCCATTTAAATTTTAAAAAAAATATTTTGGACAAAACACCCGAATATTTAACAGTTCTAATGATGTTTCAACGACAGGCAATTAGAAAACGGGATAAACAGAAGTTGGCTCCGCCCTTTTTATGACGAATGGCAACTTCTGATTGGTTTGTTGTGTGGTTCGACGTTGAAAAGGGCGGAGCATGTGTCGTTAGACTACATAAACTAACCAATTAGAAGTTGCCAGACGTCATAAAAATGGCGGAGCCAACTTCTGTTTATCCCGTTTTCTGAATTGCCTGTGTTTCAACGTGACATTTTTTAATGATTGCAGATTATCGAGGCAAATGTTGCCATTAATTTACTAGAAAACTCAAAAGGAATATAAAAAATCGTGAATTTGTATACGAGAGAAAACAGTGTTACACTTTCTTCTCATCCATAAATGAATGTGAACAAAAATATAATAGAAACTTTGAATTAATTTCATATTTTTCTGTCTTTTAACAGTCTCATGCAATGAATAAAGCACATTGGGAAGGTGAATGTGGTTTGGCATCGAGAGAACAGGAAGCATTTTACATAAAGAACTTGGTGGATGCGACGGAAGATGGAATAACGGAAGCTCTGAAGGATCTTAAGGCTTCTTCGTGATCCTCTTGTCATCCTCCTCCTCCTCCTCGTCGTCGTCGTATCCTCCTTCTTTTATATTATTTTCTTTCTTTGTTCCTTTTTTTTTTTTGTTTTTCTCTCGTTTTTATTTCAAAAAAGGGATTTTTTTTCTACATATTTTGTGTGTTTTCGTGTGGTTTTGTGTGTGTTTTTGTGTGTTTTGTACATTATTGGTGTACTTTTCACGATGGGTTTCTTCGGTCTTTTAAGGGCGCTCTCGAAAAAACATCGATCTCGACAAATTTGACTTCAAACAAAAAGCTCATCAATTTTTTAAAAAAAAAACATCGAATAAAAAAGTGGACAAAAAAATGAAATCAGGAATAAATTTTTTTTCTCTTCTTTATTTTTTTTTTTCTTCTACTCAGAAAAAAAAAATACGAAAATATTTTTTTGTTTTTTAATCAGAAATTATCTTTTTTCCTGATGAATATTTGTATATTATTATTATTATTGTTATTATTATTATTTTAAAACTTGTGTGTTTCATGATGAAATGTTTTTTTTTCTTATTTTTTTGTCTCTCAAATGAATTTTTCATTTTTTTTTTATAATTCTCATTCTTGTTCCGGAAAATTTAACATTTTAATATTTCAGTTTTAATTCTCTGATGCTTTTTTTAATGTAAATCAAAAAAAGAAATGAAAACATGGATATTTTTTTTTGTTTGGTAAAATTCTCCTCAAACTCAAATTTAATTTTTAATATTGTTTAAAAAAAACAACAGGAAAATTCGTTTAAAATTTGTAAATTACACATACTTCTTTATAATTTACACTAGTAATAACTTATTATTAACAACAACAACAAAGATCAAAATTAAATCTTGTAAAAATATGAAGAAAATATCTTTTGAGTGTATTTTTTTTTTATTGAAAATGCGATTTAAGGCCTTGTTTCCATTAGGCTGAAAATTTCAACTGGTGAAAAATTGAACGCACGTGGCTCCCGCCGATGATAGTGAATGGGCCGGGGGGGGGGGGGGGGCCACGTTTCCTCTAATTTTCACCAGTTGACATTTTCGAAAAGTTAAAATTTTTTCGCTCCAGTGGAAACAAAGCGAATTTCAAAGTGTAAAAACGCTTCTTCTCGAACTCTTGATTTATTCTGTCTTTCAGGTGTCAAAATAAAGAGAAACGTTGAACGTGTTTTTAGAAACTAGAAGGGTAGCTCTCCAATCACTTAATGTTGTTATCTTTTTAAAATAAGCTTTTTATGTGGGCTTGAAATTGGGCTAATTTTAAAGCAGATGATGCTTGGCAGACAATATTTAATTTTTTTTTTTTATAAAAAAAAGTTTTATTTTAAAAGATATCAACATGAAATTTGTTGTCAAGTGACTGAGCTACTCTTCTAGTTTCTAAAACACTTTCTAGTTTCTCTTAATTTTGTTTCTGAAAGACAAGAATAATCAAGAATACGAAAATCAGCTGTTCATAATTTAAATATCGCGGGTTTTGTTTTTTTCTTTCTCCAAGGTTAATACATCGATATGCAAAACAATATCGATAATTATTTGATATCGATTTTGTGTCCTTGAAAGGGTGGAAATATGCTCAGAAAGATGCGCAGTTTGTTCTATTGAAGAAGAGATCGGCCGCCATCTTCTTTTTCTTTTCGTTCTCTTCGAAGTTGGAAATATTTTTTTGTTGAAATTCAATGGCAATATGGCGGATAGTTTGGAAGGAAATGCTTTTTCGTCGCCATCAAAGAGACTAAAATTAGGTGTGAATTCTTATGCCGTTGTTTTAGATAATGTTGAGGTTAGAAACGGGATTGGTTCTATTAATCGTTGCGACATTGACGATGCGATCGATGGAATCCGAGAAAAAAGAGACGATGCGCCGCCGTCGTCGTCGTCGCCGCCACCACCTTCTTTTTCTCGATCGCCGTCTTCATCGAACGACGACGACTACGATGCTTTTGTTGAAAGGCGTAGAACGAAGACGGGTATGTCTCTTAACGTATTTTTTTTTCGACCTCGTTTTTTGGGTTTAATTATATTTCTCGGAGTTTATGACTGTTAGAAGTAACCCTAAAATGGGATTTTAATGATTGGAAATTTTTTTAATTGCCATCCATGATGGAAATTTCAACTGGAAATTATAGCTTGAAGAAAATGGGTATTAGTCGCCGCCGCTAATTGTAAACTACTTAACCGGCGTCAAATGACGTTACTGTTTGCCGTTTTTGTTTAATTTTTAATATAAAATTTCTTAATTTGTACATTTTTTTTAATATTAGTTTATAGTTTAAATGGAAGAATATATTTAGAATTTTTTTCTGCACATGTGTAATTCGCCTATGTTAACTTTGTTTTCGGATTAGCCGCCGCCGCCGCCGTTTATAACATTTTTAACGTCTAGCTACTATTCGGCCTTCTGACGCAAATTGCATATCGATATGTAACATCGATATATTAAGCGGGAAATCGATTTTTTGATCATGTTTTGTGACGTCACTTTCAATGGAAACGTCCAATTAATAAGGAATTAAATTGATTTTTGATTAATAGTTACTGTTTTTAATTTTTTTTTTATTAGGTGTAACTTCAAGCAGTGACCTAAAAGATGGTGAAGAAGTGTATTTAAATAACTGTGGTGATTCGGGATTCAATGAAATGACTCCGCCGTCATCAACCGGTTGCGTTGAAACAAATTCTTCAACAGGTTTCAGTCGTAACTTCAACGATGTTTTTCGAATTTTCAAGACTAAATGTGTCGTTTTTATTGTTTTAAGATCTTGATGAACCGGATAGTTCGACCGCTTGCGGTCTTCGAAGAGAACGAAATGAAATGGAATCAAAGGAGGAAGACGATGACGACGATGAAGCTTGCGAAGTTGCTTCGACTATAAGTCATCTGTCCGGAATCAGTGATCTTTCTGAGATGAGCGGTCAGGAATGGAAAGCAACTGCCGGTAACGAAAAAAAAAATAGAATTTGTTCTTCTGAGATTCTATTAGTTCCATTTTTTTCGATCAGGTCCCATGAGTTGGGTTCAACGTCAAATGATTTCCGGAATCAGTCCTCGGATTTTGTTACAACAGATTCTTCCTCAAGGATCGAAGATTCCAGATCAAGTCGACGATCTTACGTTGTGGAAGGTCATAGTTAACATCATGAACGAACCACCGAGACGTAAGAAACTGTTGAGAGTCAATACGTTCGATGACGTGTTGAATCTACTGAGAAGTAGTCGAAAGATCATCGTCTTGACTGGAGCTGGGGTGACGTTGACGTTTTTATTTTTTGTGGGTAATAATGAGATTAAAATATTTTTCTGGATTTTTTAGGTTTCTGTTTCGTGTGGTATTCCGGACTTTCGTTCTCACGATGGGATTTACGCGAGATTAGCTAAAGATTTTCCCGATCTTCCAGATCCGCAAGCGATGTTCGACATTCAGTACTTCAAGCGAGATCCAAGGCCGTTTTATAAGTTTGCAAAGGTTTTATCTCAATTTGCGACTTTATATTTTCACGTTTATGAGAAAACCAAAGACGCTTTTAATTTCTTCAGAAACGCCGTGATTTTAATTCGGGTTTTGTTGTCTGTCGTTTGTTTTCAGGAAATCTTTCCGGGGTTGTTCGAGCCGTCAGCTTGTCACCGTTTCATTAAACTACTAGAAGACATGGGAAGGTTGTTACGCAATTATACTCAGAACATTGACACTTTGGAACAGATAGTCGGAATAGAAAAGGTCATTGAATGTCACGGGTCGTTTGCGACAGCTTCTTGTTTGCGTTGTAAATATAAAGTCTCCGCGTCTGCGATTAGAGACGACATCTTTAATCAGGTACGATCACGTGGTAATTTTTCTAAATAACTGGAAGTTTGTAACGTTCTTTGTTACGAATTGAATTGTCTTTTGTTTTAATTTTTTTTAGACAATTCCAAAGTGTCCAAAATGTAAATCGAACGCCGACGAATTAGCAATCATGAAGCCCGACATCGTATTTTTCGGAGAGGGACTTTCGGATGAGTTTCACAGCGCGATGAACGTCGATAAAGATCAGTGTGATCTTCTAATAGTGATTGGTTCATCTCTTAAAGTACGGCCGGTTGCACTGATACCAAGTACGTGAACCCTTGATGTCCACGTTAATTTTCAAATTTTAATGGTGTTTGTCGTCGCTTTTAGGTTCCATTCCGAGTAACGTGCCCCAGATTCTGATCAACCGCGAGAGATTACCACACATGAACTTTGACGTTGAACTTCTCGGCGATTGCGACATAATAATAAACGAGATATGTCACAGGTATTTTAACAAAAATTTATGAAGGGTGAACTTTTTTTTCCTTATTTGTTCGTTAATTAATTGCAAATGAATGTTTTTTAAGGCTCGGTAACGGATGGCGTCATCTCTGTTGCCGTGACAACGGTCTCGTCGAATTGAGCAAACTTCCTACAGACGATCAAAGTGCTTCCGAACCTTCCGAGGGGGTTGCGGAAGTGACGTCAGAACACAGTAACGATCCTTGCGATAGCACGTCTTTTCCACATCGTAACAGGAAATATAAAGAAGCGTCCGACTGCGCCGTTGACTGTAGTAGCAGCGACGAAGCTGGTGGTTGTGGTTCTCGGTGCAATCGGTCGTTCGTTGCGACAGTGACGACCAATCCGGACTCCACTAATGTCGTTAGTTGCGAAGAAAAGCTATCGATGAGAGCGAGCACCTCGAACGAAGAACCGACGACGATTCATAAAGAAACAGCAGAAGAAAAGGATACGATCAAAAATGACGATAATGATGATTGTAAACCGCAAGGAAGCATCTCCGCGCTTCTTCCAGGTAAAAAAATAATCCGGTGGCAAATTATCAATTAAATTGAAAATTCCACATTAAAATAAATCTGAAAGATTTAAGGTATTTTATGAACAACTGATATTTGAAGTCTGGTTATAGTCAAAATAATAGCATTAACGAGAAATTGAAAGTGGCTTAGAAACTAGAAACAGTAGCTTGAGTCACGTAATATTATTTTTATGTTGGTATCTTTCAAAATAAACTTTTTCTTTTAAAAAACTAAAACGAATTTGACCTCTTAAATTCGGGGCATTTTGAAACTGACATAAAAATATTCTTAAAGTGGCTGAGCTACCCGTGTTTTGGAAACTTAAAAGGATAGCTCTGAATCACAATAGTATTTTTCGTATTGATATTTTTCAAAATAAACTTTTTAAGAGACAAAAATTAAAATATATTGGTTGCTTAAAGTCGGGTCATTTTCAAACTGACATAAGTGTAATTGTTTCTAATACATTTTCTAGTTTCTTTTAATTTTGTTATGTTTCAATTTGAACTAATGTAATTTCGTTTTTGTCATTTTGTCTCTTTTTTTTTCCTAAAGACGATACTTATTTGTTTTGTCGTCCAAATCGGTACGTGTTTCGTGGAGCAGCTGTTTACGAGCTAGACAGTGATTCCGATAGCGATTCTGAGAGTGGTGCCGACGGAGACGATACTTCGTCTAGCGAAAGTTGTAGCGAATTATCAGATACAGATTTCGTAGATAATTTCGAAGTCGAAAGGTTGCAGAACGAGTCAGAAGAGAACGGAAGGCTGTAAAAAAAAGCCTTTTTTCTGTTTTCGGGTGTTGTTTCGAGTCATGTACAAATTTAGAAAGAAAGGGTTTGAGTGAAGAAAAAGAAGAAGAAAGAACAGGTGTTTAACCCAGAGAGACCGAAAGAGAGCGTTTTTGAAGAAAGTTTTTTTCTTTTATAATTTTTTTTTCTGTTTTCTTTCGATTTTTTTTTTTGTTGCTATTTTTTTTATTAAGAGAAAATCATTTTTTTTTTCTAGTAATTTAATTTGTATTAGTTTTGTTCAGTTACGAGAGTAAATGTGTCACAGAAACTATATAAATATATATATATATAATTTCATTTTTGTGGATTAGGTTTCAGAAGAAAATGTAAACAGTTCAGAAAAACAAAAAAATAACCCGAGAAGAAAAAAACAATTCCTGTGATGAGTTTGCTCAAAATTTTCAACTCCAAAATTTTAATTGTTAATTGTCTCGTTGAATGTTTCTTTTTTTTTTTTTTTTTTTCTCGTCGTCTCTTTCTGTCGTTTTGTCTCTTTAATCTTTAAAAGAAAACTCTTCAAACTTCCATTTACGGACTTAATCACTCCGTATTCAAAAACGTTACTTAAAATAAAGTTAAGCTTAAACCATGACACAAGACAAAACTATTGGAAGTCTGTGGAGAGTTTAAGTTTCAGTTTATTCTAAATAACGTTTTAGAATATGGCTTTTAAGTTAAATTAATTAATCTTTTGATCGTCTCTAAACTTATCATATTCTAAAAGCTCTCGGATAAAAAAAAAGATTATAAAAATAATTCACTTCACGGAAATTTCACTTGATGAGCCACGGACAATTTTTGCATAAACAAAAATCTTCATTAGAGAAATTATGCCGTCGTTATGTTTTTCATTAGCACTTATTATTACATGTTTATATAAAGTATTTCTTGTAGAATTAATTGTTTAATGAAGAAGTATATTTTACTCTCTCATGTTTACCATGTAAACAGTTTTATTTGTTGAATTGCACGCACTTTATATACTGTAATGGCACAGGTATAAAAATATTTCTTCAGTTTATTCATCGATTTTTCAAAAAAAAATTAATAGTAGTTCTTTGACTAAAAATAAACGTACACAAAAATTTAATTGTAAAGCCACTTCTTCTAATAGATAAGTAAGTAAAAAAAGTAAAGTAGTAAGTAAAAAAAGAAGCTCTAATATTAGGAAAATGATTATCAAAGTTGCCGCCGATTTTGATTTCTGAAGTTTCCTGACGTATTTTGTTTGCAGTTGTTGTTGTTTTTTTGTTTTTTTCAAAAATAATTTAAGTTCACTTTAATAATATTGGACGTCACTTTGTTATATATTTTCTCCTGCTAGTAGTCTCTCTCGAAAATTTTCTAATTCTCTGACTTTCACAGGTTTTCTATTTTTTTTATCGAATTTTAGAAATCCTTGAATCTGCCCCTTTTTAAAAATATTTTGAGGTTTCTGGGCCCCGTTCAGCCCTTTTAGAGCATTTAAATTACTTTACATTCTTGGCCGTTTTTTGAATCGTTGGAATTGGAATTTCAGAAAATATATGCCCTGACTTTACTAGGTTTTAGATAATTTTTTTTACTAAATTCCTTGACTTTTTCCAGGTTTTACATATTTATTTTTTTGGCTAAATTCTCTTGACTTTTTTTTGAAAATTATCTAATTAATTATCTGACTTTCCCATATAATGTATAAGAGCTTCTTTACTTTCATTTGAAGTTTTGTTGATTGAATGTTTGAATTTATTTATGTTGAATTCTCATTCTTTCTGCTTTTTACGATTAGATTTTATGATTGTTTATTTTACACATACAAGTTTTAACTTAACATAGTTGATACCAAAGTTGAACAAAAAAGGAAACTTTTCGGATTTGTGTTGTGAATTAACGAACTTTCGTTTTTTTTCTTCTTCTAAGGAGCATTTCAGCTGTGCCATTCGATATACCATTCTCTTTAATTCGTTCTCTCTCATTCCTTCTTTAGTAAGACTGTGAAAGTCTTGTTTGTTTCAATTATCAACTCGAACAGCAGCCTCTTTGCTTGAGAGGATTTTTTTTTAGCTGATTTGAACCTTCTTTCACTTTTGATCTAACATTGCAATTTGTGATTTGTTTCTTTTTGTTGTATATGTTGTATGTTATTGTCGTTTTAACTAAAGATGCCAGTCTTTATATATTGTGTCGTACTTTCACTGTTTTAAGTTCAGACTGAGGATAACGCCAAACAAGAACCGAAGAATCGTCGAGAAAGACATTGATTCGATATCTTCTTTATTGTATCCTCATCTTTCTAAATTTCTTGTTTAATTAAATTCATCTCAGTATGCCTGTAATCAGCTCGAAAGTATCTGCAGGAAGAGAATCGCAACAGTTTAAATACGTTTGGAAAGAAATCTTAGAAATATGCATCAGTTTTAACTACAAATGACTTCTGAATTGTCAAAATGAAACTTGAGATCATTTCTACAAATTCAACTTTTTTTTCGAACAATCTTGACGGTTATAATCGATAAAGATGATTTATGAACACCAGATTTTCCAACTTTGATTATTCTCTATTTCTGGAGCAAAATTAAGAAAAATGGTGAAGTTCAAGAAGTAACTTTAGAGTGAAGAGGCGTTTACACTTTGAAACCATTTTAATAACAAAAAACGCAGTATTTTTTTTTATTCAATAATAAACATGTTTATTTACAGATATATACATATTTTTTAAAACTAAAATTAACATTTAAAACATTAAAAGAGAAAAACGTTTCATTTCGTCTATCTCGGTGCTGTCATATGTTTAAAAAGTTCGGCATCAATTCGCATCGCAAGAATTCGAATTAGGTCTTCAGTTAACTGTGCATCGGATCCGATCCGTCTTGCAACACTGATTCCATCGTCCGTCTGAATGAGGGATAGAAATAAAGCATAACCAAATTAAGAAAACCAGTTTCGAGACAGTTTTCTAATAACGAAAACGATCTCTTTGTCAATAAACCTTATTGACCACAGTTTCATGAACATTTTCTTTCTTGTCAATGAACTCCAACTTGAATACTGGACATCTGACGCTATCTTCATTGGTTTTCGAATCAGTTGGTGGCTTGTAAACGGGTCGAAACGTCTTTTTGTATTGCGAAACCGGTTTCGTCGTCTGGTTTGACGGTTTCATCTTCGTTTTGCCTTTCATTTCTTTGTCATATTCATTTCTTAAGAATTCATATGAAAGGTTAATTTTAAGTTTATACTTTACAATATAAATTAACAATTGTAACTTACCTGTCTATCTGATTCTTGACAATTTGTTTCATGAATCCGTGATTTTTATCTAATTTTCTGGCCGCCATTTTTATTTAAAATCCAAAAAAAAAATAAAAGTTTAGCGGCCGCTTTCAGTTATTAGTTTCTAACTTTATACGGCGGCGGCTAGCTTACTTGAACAATATCGATAATATTGCAATTGTAAATTAAAAATCGATATTGCTTTTTGTTAAGCAAGATGGCGACCTCCGTATCTACCACCGGTGCTGAAGCGATTCCAGTTACGGACATTAAGGCCGAAATAGATAGCGATGACGAAGGACCAGGGCAGAAACGCGTTAAAAGTAAGTTGAATTGTTAATATGAGAAGAGATTTTAAGGTAAAAACGATTGCATTAAGCATAGAAATGTGTTAAAATATATAAGGAGTTAATTGTTTGATGGATAATTGGAATCTGAGAGCTCGGAGTTGAATCCAATGTAACGGCTCAATGATGTTCTATAAGAAACGAACCGCTCTAATGACTTACGATTTCTGATTTGTTTTCTACAGGAATGACATTGTACAAGAGTAGAAACTGCCCTTATTTGGATACTATAAACCGGTAATTTGACAGAAATTTGATTATTTTTATTAGGAATCATGATAATTATACGTTTCAGAAATTCAGAATCAAAAACAATAAAAATATGACAGTGTTTTAAAAACTAGAACACTCTGTCACTAATATTTTCATGATGTTATCTTTCAAATTAAATTGTTATTGACAAATATTTAATAAATATCGTCTGCTAAAGCGTCGTCTGCTAAAATTTTGGGTCGTTTTTCTTGGGTGCTATTTTGATGAACGGCGGTACGCTCGGTACAACGGTAGGAACAGTTGGAAAAATAGTAGGAACACTCGTAAGGTTTGGTTTAGTTAAATTAAGCTTGTTGCAGGGGCACAGCCTCCCAGACCCCTTGCAACAAGCCTAATGTAACTAAACCTAACCTTCCAACTGTTGTTCCGCCGTTCTTCAAAATAGCACCCAGTTTATTTCAAAAGATATTTTCAAGAAAATCAAGTTTAACTTCTGAAACGCAGAATAATCTATAATTTGATTTGATTTCATATGATGATGATGATATTCTATTTTATTGAAGAAAAAAATGGTTTTTATCGTTGTTAGGAATCTCTTGGATTTCGATTTTGAGAAGTTGTGTTCGATTTCGTTGTCCAGAATCAACGTTTACGCTTGTCTTGTCTGCGGCAAATATTTTCAAGGTATCGTACGATCGGTTAACAATTTTTCGATCACGTTTCGTATTCTTTTGTTGATTCGCTTTTTTTTATCGTAGGCCGCGGTACGAACACTCACGCTTATACTCACAGCGTCGAAGTCGGACATCACGTTTATTTGAACTTACAAACTTTAAAGTTTTACTGTTTGCCGGATAATTACGAGATCATCGACTCCGCTTTAGACGATATCAAAGTATCCGACTTGCCATTCGGAACGATTACAAATCATTTCTCTTTAATTGTTTTCGTTTTACGTTTTGTTTATAGTACGTCTTACAACCTACGTTTACACCGCAACAGGTTAAGAGTTTGGATGTTAACGACCGGTTATCGCGTGCTATCGATGGCACGACGTATTTACCCGGTTTGTCTTTCGTTCGTTAGGAAATTTTGGTTTAGTTTGCCAGTTTTTTTTTCTCCAATATATTTTGTTATCTCTAGGAATCGTCGGTCTTAACAACATCAAAGCCAACGATTATTGCAATGTTATGCTTCAGGTGAAAGTTGTTTCGAATTTAAGTAACGACGGCGTTTTTATTCTGGTTTTATTTTCGTCAAATTCTCGAAGGCTTTGTCTCACGTGACGCCGTTGAGAAACTATTTTCTGAGGCACGAGAACTATGCGAACATACGTCCGATGCCTGGAGACATCATGTTCTTTCTCGTTCAACGTTTCGGAGAATTGCTTCGTAAATTGTGGAACCCACGGAACTTTAAAGCTCACGTTAGTCCACACGAAATGTTGCAATCTGTCGTACTTTGCAGCAAGAAAAAATTTCAGATAACCGAACAAGGTGGGACTTTTTTTTTGTTTAGTTCTCTTTCGAAGTTTCTTAAAGTTCGTTTTTAAATTTCTTTGTTTGTTTCAGGTGATCCGATCGCGTTTCTTTCTTGGTTTTTGAACGCTTTACATCTTGCTCTCGGCGGTAATTCGTCTAGACGTTCAAGTGTCATTTACAAAACATTCAGAGGGAAACTGATCGTTTTCTCTCGGAAGATTCCTCCTGTCGAAATGGTACGTCTTAATTTTGAGTTATTTCTGTTAATTTTGAAACGCTTTCATTTTTATTAAGTTAAAAATCATTTTTGTTTAAAACATTTTTGCTGAGGAAAAAACGATAAGAACTTTTTTTAATGAAAACTTATTAAATTGATTTCAAGATTGTTGTTTGAAACTATAATTTTACGTAAGTGAAGTTCTTTTCGTAATTTTTACGATTGTTTTTAACTTGAAACTTTTAACAGACATTTGAAAATTATTTTTGTTGCTGAAGTTTCGTCGTTTATTTATTATAAAACTATATTTATGGTAAATATCTTTAAAAATAAACTTTTTATGGGGGTTTAAACTTTTTCATTTTCGTTTTTTCAAGTTCAAGTTGGACGAAAACATTTCGTCAAAGCTCAAACAATTTTTTTAAAGAAGTTTATTTTTCAAAGAAATTAAGCTGAAAATTATCTTAGGTGATTCATTTACTCGATTTAGTTTCTACCACTAAAAGAAAATTTAACAAATTTCTAGTTTTTTGGTTATCGAGTTATTTTTTTTTACGATTTTGATGCGTTTTTAAATTGTCAGTTTTTAAATTATTTTGATTGGAAGCCGCTTAGCCTCTTAAGTACGTTTCTTTGGCACAACCTATATAACAACTTGATGACTTTAGCTTGGAGGCTAGCGGCTCCTAATCGAAAGAACACCCAGATATTCATCATGTATGATTTACACTTCTAGTTTTAATTATAAAATTTGAAAAAGGCACACTTTAGTCATTTTTTTTCTACATAAACCGGTAGCCATTTTTAATGTTTTTTTGTGATTACAGGAAGAACATCAGAAGCAAGCATTGATGATGACTGATGAATATCAAGGTAACTGGTTTAATATAATATAATACATTCAAATGTTTGCTGAAAAAAAGAGAAGAAGAAAAAATGAGGAGATATTTGATGATTTCAGTGAGAAATTTTGAAATTCGAACGAATTTCTTGCATTCAAAATTAATTCGTAATGAAGAAGAAAAAAGTAAAGTTTCAAGGAAGTTTTCGTTTTGCTTTTTTTGAAGGCCGTTTGCGATCTCGTAAAAGTCTGAGTCGAGAACTCTTATGTCAGGGACACCCACAAATGGAACCTCTTTTTTTGTTTTAGAATACATTTCTCGAGGTTTTCATAATAATTTGTCTTTCTCCTCACATTCGCACATTCTCGAGAGAGTCTCAGCTTCCTTGTCGCTCATTTTTTGTTGTTGTTGGAAGAGTTGATCTCCTTGATGATTTCGAGAACCGTTATTTAGTTTGTGGTAAAAGTACAGTAATTAACGGCTTCTTTGATTTTAATCTACAAACAAGAGAGGAAATCTCTTGAAGAAATTATATTTAAAGACAGGGTTACACGACATACTTTTTTTTTTCAACATATTGATTCAATCTGAGCTTCAGTTCTTAAACATGGCTCGCAAATGCTTCATTGATATGTTAAAAGTTGCAATTGGCATCTTGTCTGTTTCGTGAAGTTTTCTTTTCTTACTTAAAAGAAATAACTGATATGAAGCAGACAGTTTCTCACACAACTTTTCTAAATTCGTAGGTTTTTGTGAGGAAATGTGAAAGAATTGTTCTCTCGAATGAGGATTTTTCTTTAGAAATATTTTATCTGTAACTGTAAAGCTGCGATCACATTGGCAATTTTTACAGCGTGATTTCCTGCAATGTGTCCTTTAATAAATTGAAAGATTTGCAGTGGTTTCTTTGCAGAGAAACGCAAATATTCGTTTTTTGCATGGTACTGTGCAAAATTTAGAGCGTTCACAGACGAGCTACTTTTAGAAACTGCAAAACGTTGTTGGCGTGTGGTCAAAACTCTACCTCTCAATTCCACTAGCAGCGCGGTTGGGAAGTGGTGTTACACTTCCCAACCGCTGCTAGTGGACTTGAGAGTTAGGTTTCGAGCACACGCCAATGTAGTTAAATGAACTACAAAAAAAAAGTAGTTGCATAAAGTCGATTCGAGTGGTCGGTTTTGGCCACACGTTTACCACTTTTTGCAGTCCATCGACCAGTAAAAGTCGCTCGTCTGTGAACGCCGTTACTGTTTGAATTTGAATCATTTCTTGGCTGTAAATCTTGTATGAAAAAAAGGCAATCTGATCGTGGCTTAGTTGCTATCATTCATCAAAATTCAATTCGTCAAAAATATTTCATCTTGCTGCCAAGCTTGTTATTTTTTTCAACGAAATGCCAAGTCTGGAAAAACTGTTTGCTTTTTTTAAAAAGTCATTATTAGTGTGTTCAAAAATGAATTTTACATCTTTTACGCTCTTTTGAATTCTTTATTTAAAACTAAAAAAAAAATATGTTTACACAATTTTTTTTTGTTAAAAAAATACAGAAAACAAAACAACTTTCGAATTCCACACTTTTTTTTTCTGAATCTTCTTTTACGCTTATCTGAATTGCATGATTGATAATTGCTACTTGATGTTGTGTATGTGGATACGCTCGAGTAAGAAATAAGTAACACATCGGATAATATTGTTCAAACTGAAAAATACGATTGGAATTTTTTTTTTATTTAGAGAGATTTCACCTTCACTTTTAGGTCAGACTCATAGAATAGAAGTAAAAATGAAAGTCTCTTTAAAATTACTACCATAATTTGGTAGAATTTAATTTATCGAGAGAATCTTGCTCTTTCTCATACAATGAAAATCTCTTCTCTGTATATGTGGGATCAATAATATTGCCCTATATCGAACATTTTGGGCATAATCTGTGTTTACAGGCATATAACCTATTGTACAAAATACAAGAAAAAATATTTCCACTTTCTTCGTACAAAAAAAAAAGTGAATTATAAACCAAAACTTCTTTTTTTGATGCTTCGAAGGACGAAGCATGGTGGATGATAAATTAAAATTTCTTTAAAAAATGAATTAATAATCAGGTTAGTGTGGGAGTGTGTGTGTGTATATTGTTATTATTATGTTTGCTGAAAAGTGTAAATGTTAATATTAAGTAGTGACCTAAAAGTGCTTCTTATAATGAAAGAAAGAAAGAAAAAAATGGTAAATGTTGAGACCTATTGTAGTTTTGTATCATCTGTATGGAAATTATTACCAAAAAAAAAATAGCAGAAACACAATTTCAGGTTTGATGTATGGTTGAATGTAAAGCAGAATATATATGTATGACCTTATGAAAAGAATGCAATTTCTAACCGGTTTCACTGCACCTACAACAACATTCCTAATTATTAGGTGACACACACAACACACCTGAGCTGAATACGAGGAAAAAACAATTTATTCCTCTCCGTTATCTTTATTTTACTTGTTAAAATTTGTTGCCAATTGCATTTTTTTTTTGTCTTTTTTTGAAATAAATATAATAGGAAGTGGTTAAAACAGTAGTAGTAAGGTTTAAAAGGATTATAATTTTGTCCTTGAATAAGGTCACTCTTTTTCTGAACCTAATAATAACTAATACTTATGGAATATAATTGCTATGCACAAATCAAATTAGTTGAAAAATAATTTTTACATGTCATAATAATAATAATTTACATATGAGTGAGTATACAGCGATGAAAAAATAAATAGCAACCAATTTAAAGCTAAATTTTGTATCAATTTATGTTATTTTTTTATGGAAATCTTT
The DNA here is from genome assembly GCA_036925085.1 of Brachycybe producta. Classification (NCBI taxonomy): domain Eukaryota; kingdom Metazoa; phylum Arthropoda; class Diplopoda; order Playtdesmida; family Andrognathidae; genus Brachycybe; species Brachycybe producta. The sequence goes on along the minus strand of JAUPFP010000024.1, from coordinate 2,643,067 downwards.
ATTGGAATGAAAAAATACATATATTTTAGAACATCTTTATATAAAAACAAATTGTCAATTTTGTCTTAACAAATTTTATTTTAATTATTTTAAGGAATAATAATTTTTTATTAACTCAAAAACCATTCTGGAGAAACTAAAATGACTACTAGACTAAAAAACATATGACAAAATTGACAAATATTTACATGAAGGTGGTCTAAATTTCTAAAATATATGTAATTTTTTATTTCCATCAAATATTAACGTATAAATTGATAAAAAATTATTCCCAAAATACAAAAAAAAGTTTATTAAATTTACATTATGGTTGCTATTTATTATTTCTAAAAATATATCATGAACAGACAATTAGAAATCGAGACGAACAGAAGTTGGCTCTGCCCCTTTTTATGACGAACGCAACTTCTAATTGGTTGGTTATGTAGTCTGACGTCACATGCTCCGCCCTTTTCAACGTCGAACCACACAACAATCCAATTAGAAGTTGCCGGTCGTCATAACAAGGGCGGAGCCAACTTCTGTTCGTTTCGATTTCTAAATGCCTGTTTAATTCTGTATTTTCTTACAAATGAAGTCAATGAAATTGACTCAAAAAGTTGCTGCTGCTGTTCTAATACAACTAGCAATATAATTATAAAATTTAATTTTTTTAATGAGAGAACCACATTTGATCTCTGACATCATAAAAGATGTAATTTCATCTTTTGTCTTTTTTTTTTTTTCGAACTTGTCTGGAGTCACACAAGATAAAGGTGACCAAATTTGTCATGACAGTTACAAGTTACTTTTATCTAGAGGTGGGACGAATCCTAAAAGTTTCTCGAATCCGAATTCTAAATTATCTCGAATCCGAATCCTAAAAGGTTCTCGAATCCTTCATATAAGAATCCTATATTATTCATTAAGAAGATACAAATAAATGAACTAATATTAAATATTGTTTCAATCATCACGATATACAGGCAGTATATCGCGATGATTGAAACAAATTATAAATTAAGCCTCTAATAATGGCAACTTGTCAAATTGAATAAAACAATAAAGGGAGGTCAAAGGACTATAGAATTTTATACTGGGTGATTTTTAGGTTGGATGTTTATATTTAAAAAAAGTGCTCAGGCTGACCCGATAACCAAAGAACGTGTTCTTTATATTAACAGTACTACTTATAAAAGAATAACTTTTTTTTTTGGAGAAAAAAAATTATACATATATTTAAAATAAACACAAGTGAACATGTTTTTTTAGGTAAACTTTTCAAAAACTTATTTTTTTTTTGTTCATCTAAAATACACTTAAAAACTTCAATAATGTGGAACGGTTTGTTCTATAAATGCAAACTTGTTAGTCTAGTATTTTGTTAAAAAAACCTTCCTAAATAAGCACTGACAATAATAATTGATGATATATTATTAATGTGTGTGGAAAGAAGAAAAAAAAAACACCCACGGTGAATAGTTCATTTTTCTATTGAAATTTTTAAGTTGATTTTGTATCTTAAAAGTTTTTACAACACAATAATTTTTTCAGTTATTTAAAATATTTTTTTTATGAAATGTTTTTAGGAGGAGGTTTTTTTTTACTATTCAGAAATGTTTAATAGAATATTTAGAGCAATAATCTTGGAGGACAAACAGTTTTTTTTGTATTTTTACAAGTTGTTCGAACTGACATTTGTCAATCGAAGGTCTTTATTAAATGACCATCAATTTTTTTTATTAGTCTTTTTTATAAATTCTGGACAATGAAATTTGCAATGTCATATTAAAGAGGTTTAATAGATTATTTTCTCCATAAAAATAGTTAAATTTGCAAATCACTAAATTATGCTTAGATTTATTATTAATTCTTTGCGTTTTTATGTAGTAAATAATGGTATTTTTCATAATTCATTTATTAGCAGTATAATCAGTGATGAGAAGGGATTTGCACAAAATTAATGAATTACTGTAATTAAATTGCTTTAAACAATTAGCAATTTATCAAATTACTTTTTAAACTTCTTTAAATTTGTAATTACTGTTTAATTTACATTTGAAATTATTTTTGAGTATTTTAATCTATTAATTCTAATGCTATTTCTAGTATATATCTTAAAACTACTCGGAATTTGCATTGGTAACTATTCTTAATTATGAACAAACAAGAATTGATTTGCGTTTGAAAATCACTGTCTGCTTTTTAATTACTTTAAATAATTAGAAATTTACCACATTTACTTTTTAAACTTTGTAATTGTAATTAATCACATTTTCTGGTGAGAAAAAAAATACAATTACTTTAAATTACTTTTTAACCTATTTTTGTTTTGAAACTAGTCTGAACTTTCATTAACTGTTCCTAATTATTGACAGAATGATTTGCTTTGGATCATTACTTTCTGAATTCAAATGTTTTTAATTGTAAAGTAATTCAAATACTTGTGAGAGGGATGAGTAATTGTAATTAATTAGTTTTTTTTATTACTGATAATAACTCAAATTTGTCATTAGAATTTATGCAAATTTTTGTTTTTACCATTTTGCAATAAGGCCCTACGTGACTTTGTGTGTTACTATAAAATTATATGTTTTCTAATAATTTTGAGAAATTATTTATAAATTGTGTTTTATAACAATATATGTGAGCCCCCCAATTTGATTACACTTAAAAACATAATCGTGCATATTGTTATTAAACCATAAGTATTACTTCACATACACTTTCATTGTTTTTTTTTAAACCGTCCATCCTTTTTTTTTAAAAAAAAAATTCACCGAGATACTTTTATAAGTGTTGCGTGAACTACTGGCGTGATACCCTTTTTTTAGAGCTATTTATTTGGCCACCTACTGAAAAAACAGGTTGAAAATGAAATTGTATTATCCAATATAAAACAATAATTTAGGCCATTCAAGAAGAATATTTAAAAAAAATTGATTGGCAGTGTTAAGGTACACTGCTTGGAACCGTACTGGAGTTAATGCCTGGTTCACACATACTAATATGTTTACACGTGTTTTTATATGGTGTTTGAACGATAAGTTTGGGTTTGTAATGAGAACATGGTCTTTTTTTAAAAAAAAAAAACCGACGTCATGTAGCGTTACCGTAATGTATTCGTTAATGTAAACATAAATCATTTTAAGCTGGATACAGACGATCTTGTCATTCCTGGTCGCGTGGATACATAGTTGGTAATTATTTTGCAATGATGGAAAAATGAGCAATTTCGTCTCTTGTTGTTCACATAAAATTTCAAATGAAAAAAAAAAATAAGAGAGAAATGTTTTGATCGTCTGTGGCGATTTTTAGAGATCAAGTCACGACTGGCAAGCCCAGAATTGATCGTTTGTATCCAGCTTTATATGTGAACCAGGCATTAGTCTGCAGTTATAAGTTTTATAACTAAAAGCTGCAAATACGGAAGTTTTTGTAGGACTGATTGTTTTTTTTTTTAAAAAAAATGCGTTATTTGTTTGACAAACAAAAACAACTACAGTTATTGTTTTATTTTCAGTTATAAGAAATTATATTTTTTTTTGGTCATGGCTGACAATAAGTAACAGTGTGATATTTTGCGTGAGAAAGTATCATTGATGTTAAATTATTATATTAGGAATCTTATGATTACAATAAAAGTCATTATTCTAATTTTTTTGAGTTTGTTTGTTGCTACAAAAACGTAAAAGACAACATGATTTTTCATAGAAATTGATTTTTTTTCTCAAATGTAATAATTTTTTTTTTTGCCCTACAAATATATTTATTTTAAAATTGATCTTTTTTATGTTCTAGTTTTGTTCCATGAGTAAACTTTTAAGTGTGTTGGACAAACACGTTTAATTTGTTGTTTTTTCCGTTGGAATTTGTGTTAATTTCAAAATTGTTACCTTAACTCGTGCTGTAATTTATGTTTTAAGTTCTCTAAAAGTGTAAAACGCACCTTGCTTGTTGGAAACTCTTGTTCAAATTTCAGAAAGACTTGGCTAGTATTTTAGAAACTAGAAGGGTAGCTCAATCACATAAGATTATTTTCATGTTGATATTTTTCAAAATAAGCTTTTTCATAGATAAATATTTGTCTGCTTAAAGTGCTATCAGTTTAAAACTAATATAAAAAGCTTATTTTATGATATCAACATGTGCTTACCCTTCTAGTTTCTAAAGCGCTAAGGCGTTTCTTAATTTTGGCTTCTGAAAAAACAGACGAAAAAATAAACTTTTTTATGTTAGTTTGAAAATGATATTTCCAACTTTACGCAGTCGACATTCTTTAATTTTATTTTCTATAACAAGTTTATTTTGAAAGATATTGACATAAAAATACTATTATGAGATTCAGCGCACCTTCCTAGTTTTTAACACACGTTTTTCTGTCTTTTAAAAGCAAAATTAAGAGAAACATGAAACTTAAAAAGTAGAATGACGACTTTTCATGTTAACATCTTTTTGAATGTCAAGTTTGAAACTTTAAAATACTATTAAGGGATTCAGATACCGTTCTAGTTTCTAACACATTTCTGAAACTTTAAAATTAAACATTTTAGGTGTTATTTTTTTTTTAATTTTGTGATTTTATGTTTTTGACAGAAAAAGTTGAAACTTTACCATTTCTGTACTTGACGTTGGATCTTCCACCGTCTCCTCTCTTCAAAGATGAATTTCGTGAAAATATCATCCCTCAAGTGCCACTTTACAACATTCTCGCTAAATTTAACGGCGTCTTGGAAAAGGAATACAAGACCTACAAAGACAGTACAATGAAGAGATTTGAAATCAGAGAGTTGCCACCGTATTTGATTTTATACATAAGGGTAAAATTAAAAGAGGGAATGTTTCTTTTTTTCTTTTATTTGGGAACATTCCTTACAGATGCGGAAGGACCACACAAAAAAAAATCATTCCCCAAATCGACAATTGGTTTTTATATGTAAAACAAAACCCTAACCTAAATTCTTTTATTCTTTTGATTCTCATTTTAGCGGTTTACTAAAAACACTTTCTACATTGAAAAGAATCCCACCATTGTTAACTTTCCAATCAGGTATGTAAAAATTAATTTATCATTTTTAATAATTAATATTAATCTTTTATGTTTATTCATTTTTTAACGGATGACTTCAGAGAAAAAAGCAAAAAAAAAAATTAATTAAGATGCTTTATGATAAGCTGATTTTCTATTTCTGGGGCCTCATTACTAGGGCTCGGATTTTTATGCAAATATCAAGCAAATGTTTCTCAATATGTGGCTCAATGGCCAATTATGAAGTAACAATTCCATTTAGATCAACCAACAATTATGGCTTTTTTTTTTACAATAAAAAACAATAGTTAGAGGTTAGAATTCTGAAACTGATAGTAACGAGCCATCTTAGCCTTTAACCAGCTTTTTTTATTATAAAAACATTATTACTTTACATTTGGCACTTGGGCCACAAATTGAGGAATATCTGCTTTATACTGCATAAAAATCTTCAGGAAAGATAAAAAATAAGACGCAAAAAAAACCCTAATTTTCCATAAAATTGCACATCTTTTATGGTTTAAATCGATTTCCAAGTGCCGTAAACACGAAAAAAAGTGTTCAGGTTCTTGTCTTTTCACCTTTTTTTTTCAAATTATATTCTTCTTTATTTATTTTTTTTTTGCAATAATTCTATTTTTGTAAATATAAAATGTAACAATTCAAAATTAGACCATTTAGAATTTATGTGAAACTAACCAAAACGAGTGGTTTTTGTGGTTTAAACCATCCAGCTAGCTACTAGACTTCGAAATTGTCGTCGTACTGATATAATTTAAGGTGTTTTTTTATGATGGAAAATTACTTTTGTACGATTAACACCAATCTAAACCTCAAAATGGACAAAAATATCATGATTTATTAAATTATTATATAAAGAAAAACATAAAGTTTTTTTTTTCCTTTCGAAATTACACCATTTAGAAGGGAGAAAAAAACTAATCCATTGTTGGGATGATTATTTTTGGAAAAGAGAAAAATATTTTGACTGTCTCAAGTTGACTGAAAAGAAATTTTATGTTTTTTTTTGTTGTTGTACGTGGTCGAAATCTATATTATAAAAAAAAACATTGATGATTTTGAAGACTGATTTGGTTAGAAAATAACTTAAGTTACTGCAAATCACGACTGTTCGTGGTGAAGAAATGAGAATTGGCCTTGATGGTGATGTCTATCTAAAATATGCTTTCATCTATCGTAATTAATTATATATTTTCATAATTGTTAGTCGTGTATGTGTGTGTTCGTACGTGCTGTAACAATTATTATCGATGCAATTCGCCTAAGGAAAGGCTTTTTTTTATTTCAATTTCTGGTGCAGACCCAGTAAATTCTGGAGATATTTCTTTTAGATGATCTGACAGATTTGAGCAACACATTAATTAACTGGAAACTCAAGTCACAGTCTAGTCTGTAGTTCTGACATCAATAACCAATTACGATAGGGAAAGTAATAGAGCAATTTATTTCATTTTGATATCGTTAGACTTTATAAGTCCGATTGTTCGTAGTCTTAATTGTCTAAATAACAAATGGGAATTATCCCATTGTCACATGGCTCATAAGCTGACTATTGCAGGTGTTTGCATTGAATTGAATTGAAAAATGGAATCACATTCAAAACGTATTGTTTTATTGAATTTTGTCTCTCTGTCGCAGGCCATGATGACTGATTGCAGAGTACTTTTTCTTAATTTTAAATACAATAATCAAAATTGGCCACATTCTTAATTTCTAATTGTTAACTAATAATCTAAAGCTTTAGCAGCACTCAGAAGAAGAAAGAAGAACTAAATACCGTAGACTCTAAAGCACAGTTTAAAATAAAGCTAAACTTAAAAGTTACTTTGAACAGAATTTTCTATGGAGATTTTTAAGTGTTACTTTGTCTACTTGTCTTATACCTAGTACACAGCACCTGATAATTTAAATGCATTTAAATAATAAATGTGTTCTACAGAGCCCTGTGAAGGACAAACAAACAATATGTCGTTGAATTCAATTTATTCAGTTAATAATCTGAAAATATTGAGTTAATACTTAAATATCAATATTAAAATCTTAATAATAAAGTCAATTTTTATTTGGTGTTCATGTCCTTAACTGGATTCCGTATAATTCACCTTAAACACATTTAATTTGAATTCATTTAACTCCTGTGTGTGTGTGCAAGGTATTAGGTAACCTTTTACACTGTAGAATGTGTTTGTATTATTCTTATGATAGCTGTAATAAAAGCGATTACTGAGTGATCACAAATAACTAGAGTTTTTAGGAACGTGGCTGTGATGTTTTTGCATAATAAAACAATGGTATTATTTATTTATTTTTAATATAATACATTTTTTTCTTTTCAGAAATATTGACTTAAGTGAATATTTGTGTCCAGAAGTTAAAGCGACACATAAGGAAACATGTTACGATTTATTGGCCAATATTGTCCACGATGGTGAACCTGCTTCGGGAAAAGGGACCTACAGGGTTCATGTACTGCATAAAGTAAGTATCACCTTTTTATTCGTAATATTTATTTTAAACAGTTGGATTTCAGAGATGAAATGTGTTAAAATATGTTTATTAATGGCTTCTTTCGAAGACATTTTTTAGATATCTTGTTAGCTTGGCTTATAATTATCTTATTCTATTGCATTGTAAATGCAAAAAAAAAAACCCACGAACGTATTCGAGATGTTACATTCTCATCTCCAGTAAAATGACCGTTCCACATATCATTTATTCTCTGACATCTCGAAGATAGGATCAACCATTACGAAGTGACCCTTTCTCGGAAACCGGTTCACGGTGAATAACGGAAGATTTTCTCTTCAGTCTAGTCTCGAGTGGGTTTTTTTCGGTTTTGTTTCGAATCCGTTTTATCTTTTACTTTTTTAACCCGCTATAACCTTTGGCCTCAAATCACACTTACAGGAATTTAAATATATTTTGCATCTCAATTTATGCAGGTTGTACTTATCTCGAACGGTGACGAGGACTTGGAGGTGGAGGCTAACTATTAAAGGATTACATTAGAATAATACCAAATGTATGCTGGACACCAAATAAACATTCTTCATAACCAATTAACTAAAAAAAAGGCTAATAATGTAGAGAAAACATATACTTCCAACCTCGGGAAATATTACTAGCCTCTACCTCCAACCCTCGTCGTGATCAAACGAGATCAAACGCACCTTTACGCATATGAAATGAGTAAAAGTATTTCTTTTTACTTTTTGGTAAGTTCAAAAGTCACTTGTTTCACATATTTCTGTAAGATATATATTCTTGAAGTTATTCATAGCTCTTCTTTCGGAATATTTTATTTGTAATTTGCTCTTTTTTTCTCTCTCGTGAAATGCGGACGTCCGTAACCTCTGTAGTTCAAACCAACGTTAATTTTTTGAAAAGAGAGATGAATATAAAAAATCGCCCTCTGGTTGAATTATGGGGCAGCAAATATTTCTTTTTGTCTTTCTTAAAATTTTAAACACGTATTATTATTATTTTTTAAAAAAAAAATCGAAATTTTTTTTATCAATTGACGACAGACTTTTTTTTATAATATCATTTTTTTTTCTCTCTCTCTCGCTTTTATGAAGAAACTTTTTTTAAAAAAAAAGATTTAAGTTGTTTAAAATGAATTAGGTCTTTGCAATTTTGATTGTAAAATACTTGACCCTTTTTCCTAGATTGGTTTTTTTTTTATTATTACGTGATTCTCTCTGACCATTTGTGTCATCATCATCATCATCATTATTACATTGAAAACATCCAATTTAACACCACCTCTATTGGCTCCAAAATTAATTCATTATCAAAAAAATTCAATGGTAATTGAAAATTCATGATTTTTGAGACTTTTTTTTAGAGAGAAAAAAAAAAGAATTCATTTTTTTCAACAAATAAACCGATAAATGAGACACAAAATGGACAATTTTGACACGTTGTAAAATCTGATATTATTTTAATATAATTGGTTCGGACATTTCACTGAAGCAAAACGAATGTTTCTAATGTTTTATGAGAATTTTTAAGATTCAAATTATGTATAATTATTTTTAGAAAAAAATAGGTGTTGTTGTGTATGTTACTACTGTCAAAGTCGAAAATTAGTAAAGTTTTCAAAATTTGCTAGTCAATATGCAAAATCATCAACTTTGCATATTTACTGGTGTTGTAAGCAAGTGCAGAATGCTTACATAAAAAAGCTAGTGTATTGCTTGTAATGCCTTAAGTTTTTAAACGCTCCTCGAACTCTGAACTCTCGTCGTTCTCGAGCAAAATTTTAGAGAATCTTAAAGTATTTTAGAAACTAGAAGAGGCAGCTCAATCACTTAAAGGCATTTTTTCATGTTGATATCTTAAAATCAGCTTTTTTTCTGTCTAGAAAAAGTTTTATCTTGAAAGATATCAAACATGAAAATACTATTAAGTGATTCATCTACCGTTCTAGTTTCTAACTCACTTTTCAATTCTTTCTTATTGTTGTTACTTTTTTGAAACGTAAAAAAGAATCAAAGAGATCAAAAATCAGCTATTCATAAAAAAAACATCTTAAAAGCCATTTTTTGAAAAATTGGCTTGTCAATGATGGCCGCCTTTTGCACATTACCTGAAATACAAATCAATGTGCAAGGTAAATTATCACAATTGTAAGTTTGAAGATTGACTAGTTGAGTTTGCAGAATGGCTAATTTTTCACTATGACTGTAACATATATAAGATATGTGAATAATATTATTAGAGGAAGAAGAAAAAAATGTGATAAAACAATTGCTTTTATTCATTTTTAATCCGTGCAATAAAAATGTACGTTAAAAACATTAAAGGTATAAACTATTACAAATATTTATAAAATATTTATATGTGAAATAATCACGTATAGTTTATAAACAGTTAGTTAGACCTTCGACACTAATAGAATTGTTTATTTTTTGATTAAAAAGAAATGTCATGTCATGTCCAGAACACGAACCACACCTGGTAGGTAAAAGGAGAAAATGACCTCACACACCACGAAAGATTAGATTTTTAATTTTGTTTTTTTTCTCTTCATATTCTGGTAACTCAAAGACAATAAAATACGCCCCAAAATTGTTCACGGTTATTTTTTTTATTATTATTAACATAAGCTATATCCACACCCTGAACACCTTTAATCGTTATTTTTTTCATAATGACGTCATTCGGTGTTGTCCCTATTTAAATAAAGATTTAGCTTTTAGCTTTCCATAATTTACTAGACAAATTATTACTTCTATTGTCTACTAACACTTTTTTTTTTAAATTATTCTATTGAAAGTCTGTTTTTTCTTCTTCATTATATTCATATACATGTATATATTGTTGTTGTTGTTGTTGTGATTCATCATTCAATTTATTCATTGAGGACTTTAGGAGGATCTCAAAATGAAACAAAACTTAAAATTTTGACAATATATCCTCATTTGGTCATATTATCTTTTTTTGCTGTTGCTCTTAATTGATTATTAAAATTGTAATTACGTTTAAATGACACAAACATTAACACACACATGCATACATTGTTAAACTGATAAAAAGATTTAGAACAATCACTAATTAAATTGGTTCAGTAAAGGTTGGATTACACGTACTGATAAAAACAAGCAGAAAATAGATTTCAAAATAAAAGAAACATATTAAAGTTTCAGCTACATTTTCTGCATTTTTGAGGGGGTTCAAGGGTTCTCACACATTACAATAGAAAATATTTCAAGGACATTGTTGAGTTTATAGAAGATGGCAGAAAGGCTAGGAGGATGAGGAGGAGAGGATGTGCTTGACAATGCTTAATGCTGCATGTGGACTTTTATGTCCCTCTGTCATAGGCCTATTTGGCTGCTTGCAGAGTACTAATTGTAATTCAGGAACCATAAAGAATAATGCTTCTCAAAGATGGTTTCCTATTGGCTGCTAACATGTAATTCCGCGTTACAAGAATAACTTCATTCTTGTTTTCTGCATGTGTTACTTTAACCTTAGGCATGGATTCTAAATGTGTGAAAAAGTAGAAAATAGAAGTAGAAATTAAGAAAGTTTCCTCTACAAGTATTTCTGCTTTTCTTCACATTCTCATAAATTTATTTAGAAAACACTTCTCTGCATACTTTCAACCAAATAAATAGAATGCAATTATTCAAATTAAATAAATTCTTTTTTCAGTCGAGTTTTGTTTTCAGCATGTGTTCCTAAAACTACTTATAAAAATATAATGGAATTATTCAAATTAGGTAAATTTCTTTTTCAGTCATTTTTTTTTCTGCATGTTTGTTCCATTCCTAAAAAAAAAAACATTTTTATCTTAAGTTGTTTTAATAAATTGTAATATTTCTGATCTCCTTTTTTAAGAGTGAGAAATTAGTGAGGATGTGGTCGCGGCCAAAGTGTCCACCTAAGTAATTTGACCAAATACATACAACACATAACCTATAATTAGTTTGACCAAATAGATTAAAACTCTAAAATGATAATAAAAGATAATAGAGCCATTTGTTTAAAGATTGAAAAATCTATACCATGGATTTGATTTTTTTTTGTATGTGTATTTCTTTGCAGCCTCTAGGGAAGAACCTGATTTACTTTTTTTCTTTATCTTTTAAATTTTAAACACTCTCTTCAGAATGTTTAGAAGATTTCAATTCAGACATGTCTTGAGTATTGATCAGACACCCAATATAATATAAATATAAAATATAAAGTAATTGTGGTTTTATTTTTACTTAACCTGTTTCTCAGTTACTTTTTTTTTTTGGGTACTTGGTTTATAAGGACTTTTTCTCTTAAGCTAAGTACACACCAGGAAACTTTGCTTGCAAACTGTTTGCTGACAAAGTTTGCAAGAAAATTGCACACTATTTGCAACTGTTTGTAAGCTGTTTGCAAGCAAGAGGAATAAGTATATGCAGTGCAGGAGTGAAAACGATGTAAAACAGAAGAAAAAACGATTTCCGTGCTTCTGTATGTTTATTTTTTTTTCTGACTCTCGTATAAACGTGATTTAATTATTCAAATGAAGAAAATCACCATTTTCATGTTAGCAAACAGGTCCAGACCTTTGTGAAACTGTTGTTTTCCATTCTGGATGGAAAACTAAAAGCACCGAATTGTTTTTGCAAACTGTTTGTAAATTGTTTGGAAACGATTTGCAAACTGTTTTCAAAGTTTGCAAACAAAGTTTCTTAGTGTGTACTTAGCTTTATACAACAACAACAACAAAAATTAAAACTAATTTCATGTAATCATAATCAAGACCCTATGGTGCTAAAAACATTAAAGTAGGTTAGTTAATAAGTTAATCCAAATACGTTTAAAAATGTCATTTATTTGAAAGAAAAGTAATTATCACAGAGAGAGAGAGAGAGAGAAGATAATGAGAAAGAGAAACTTTTTTTTGTTAATTTTGTTTCTCATGTTGTTGTAATTTTTCTTTCTATTCTTGTTTTTTTTCTCACAGGGAACTGGTAAATGGTTTGAATTGCAGGATCTTCACGTCATTGAAATCCTTCCACAAATGATCACATTATCTGAAGCTTACATTCAGGTAATAATAGAATGGAAACCATTTTTTTTTTTTTTGGCAAAAATGAAATATGTGTCGACAACCCTTAATTTTGTTTTAATTAAACTTCATAATTTCTTTAATTGATGCTTTTTACAAGTTTTGTTTTTAAGAGCAAGTGCGAGATAATTAATTGTGTTGTTATTTTTATGTTTTTTTTATAAATAAGTTCTAAACATGAGTTATGATTTTATCACATTATTAATTATATTCTTAAGGTGGTTTTAAATTGTAAACGCCCCTCGAAACCTATCTGGTTATTCCGTCTTCTAGGAGGAAAATTAACAGAAACTTGAAAGTATTTTAGAAACTAGAAGGATGGATCTGTTGAATCAAATCACTTAATGGGTAATTTCATGTTGTTATTTTTCAAAATAAACTTTTTATATCAGTTATATCAAAAGTTTATTTTAAAAGATATCAACATGAAGGCACTCTTAAGTGATTAAGCTATACTTCTAGTTTCTAAAACATTTTCAAGTTTCTTCGAAAAGACAGAATAATCTGAGTTTTAAAATCAGCTGTTCATAAACCATCTTAAGGTGATTTTAAATTGTAAACGCTCTTTCGAACTTCTGGTTATTCTGTATTACATTAATAAAATTAAGAGAAACTTGAAAGTTCTTTAGAAACTAGAAGGGTCTCTAAACAATTAAGGATCATTTTACGTTGTTATATTTCAAAATAAGCTATTTATGTGAGTTTGAAAATGACTCAATTTTTAAACAAACAATCTTTTTTAATTTTTTTTTTCTCTCTATAAAAAGTTTATTTTGAAAGATAATCAACATGAAAATACTCTTTAAAGTGAATTAAGCTACTCTTCTAGAATCTAGATATACTAAAACACACCGTTTAGTTTATCGGTAATTTTATTCCTTGATTCCAAGAGTTGAAATACATCAATTGTTTATAAACCATTTTAAGGACAAAATAATTAATTTTGAAAATATATTAACATAATTATTAATGAGTCGAGATATTAATGTTGGAGGGGGGAAAAACATGGCCTTAAGATTTTACATAAATATATTTAACTCGGTTAAAACACGACACAAATTTATATTATTTTCTATTTCAACTAATTTTTTTTTTTAGTTTTTCTCGTTTTTAAAACCGGATTTTTTTTGTTTCTTGTCTTAATTTTTATGGTATTTTTTTTTTTTTTGGTTTATATTTCTGTATCTTCTTTGTAGATCTACGAACGTCGAAAAAGTGAACCGGAGCCGAATGCCACGAAAAAGGACTGATTAAAAAAAACCCTGATTGGGTCAAGGTAAAAAAATGTCTCATTCAATTCATATATTATTATTATTATATGATGGACTAAACGTTTAATTATTATTTCTTTTTCTCATCAACAACAACAACAAAAAAGAAATATTCTTCCAGTTGAGAATCTACTTTTTAATGATGTTGATGTGAAATACAATTTTTTTTTTAAGACTACTTTATGTGGACCGACAATTTTCGATGTTGTTATTGGGGGGAGGAGGAGAATATTTTTCTTTTTGGTTCTTTCTTTCTCATGTTTTCTCCATTAAAATTCCATACGAAACACGGTTTTTTTTGTGACTTACTATTTTAAGTTATTACAACCAATAATATTGCATTTTTGACTTCTTATAATAACAGTAATTTTTTTTTTGTTTTAAGTCAACCAGTTTATTGAATATGAGAAGAAGAAGAAGAAGAAAAAACGTGGGGTGCATTTGAAAACGACTATTAAGTATGTTAGAAATTAGCCTCAAATACACCTTCGAGGTCTGATGATGATGATATATTCATGAAATTGGTACATTGTGAGATTTAAAGTTTATTTTAAAAAGTGTAAAACGACTCTCGATTTCTGATTATTTTTTCTGTCTTTTAAGAAAAGCAAAATTAAGATAAATTTAAATGTGTTTTAGAAACTAGAAGGATAGAGCTCAAATCATTTAAAGAGTATTTTTATGTTGATATCTTTCAAAATAAGCTTTTTATGTCAGTTTGAAAATGACTCAACTTTAAACAGATGATATTTTTTTATTTATTTTTCTATAAAAAAATTATTTTGAAAGATATCAACATGAAGTTGCCCTTAGTGTTTGAGTTACTCTTCTAGTTTCTAAAACACTTTCTAGTTTTAACTCTTTAATTTCTCTCTTCTAAAATTTTCGAAATCAGTTTATGGTATTTTTTAAAGTGTAAATGTCTCTCGAACTCTTTTATGAATCTTTGTAATTCAGGAGTAACTTGAAGATGATGAAGGGAGAGTTGAAGATGTTTTATAAACTAGAAGGGTAGCTCAATCATTTAAGGATAACATTTTATGTTGATGATATCTTTTAAAATGAGTTTTTTTTTATGTCAGTTTCAAAAGTTTGAAAATCAGCTGTTCAAAACCAATCTTAGTGGCATTTATGGATGTGTATTTGAGGCTATCTAAGGTAGTCGTTTTCAAATGAAGCCTTTGAATCGACTTGATGTTTCATTTCGAAAGTCAACTTTTTATAAAAAATGAATTTCAGTTACTGCCGCCGCCGCAACATAAATTTTCATTTTTAAAGAGAACGTTACTTTTTATTTTGTAAGTTAGTATGTCAGGCTTACTTAGAAGAGGGCAGCGACCAACCTGACGGGTCATTTAGGGTTATAGATATATAATGCTCTTATGACGTCACAACAAACCATCAGGTTTTTACTTTTTTTTTTACACCCTTTTTTCTCAGTAACAGGAAGAAAAATGTTACTAACTGACAAAAAATAAATTTATCAAACTTAAATGTGTTTAACAATGCATTTCGTAATCATTAATGTGATATTTATATTTTTCTATTAAATTTGTAAATAAATTAAACTATGAATAATTGAAGTAAGTGAAATTTACATGTTTATCAGTTTAAGAACCCTTTACATATTTTTAGATATTGGTATTTTTCTGCTTCATAGTTTTTTTTTTTTTGGTTGTTGTTGTGTGATAATTAATAATGGAATATAATGAGTAGATTTTAAATGTGAAATTATTTATTGTTCCATATCTAATGGAATCAATGTTAAAAGAATTTCTATTAGAAACTTAACAATAGAATACCTTTTTTTTTGTTTTGTTTGTTCTTAAGAAAAGTTTCAAAATGAAATCGGTACAAATCTGAAACAGTTTTTTTTGTTTTCAATATAGACTATTCAGATGAGATTATAAATTAGTTTTAATTTTGTTTTTCGAAACAAATGAACAAGGAAGAAGAAGAAGAAGAAGAAAATGAAAAAAAAAGTGTCATCCTTTTTATGGTAGTAAGTAATTCATCATGAGTGATGATTTGATGATTTAAGAAACTAGTATCTTGTCTTTGGGGCAAAAATACTAGTGAAAGGGGTTACATTTTTAACTTCTCAGTGGGTCATGTCAACCAGTGTTTTGAGCTCTTCTTTTTTTGACAATACCGTCCGTGTGGCACAAAAATGCAGTTTTATTTTCAAACTAACTACAGTCACAACTAAGTAAAATTCTGTACATGAAAGGTAAACTATTATTGCAAGTCCAAATTAGCATGTTTTCAGGAGATCAAAAAAAGAAATATGCATCTTGCAGCACTTGGATCTTAAGATCCCTCTGCCATAGGCCAACTGGCTGCTTGCAGAGTATTTTTTGTAATTGTAAATGTAAAGAAAGATGGCAAATGGTTTGCATTATGACTTACAAGTACATGTACAGCTATTTACCTTTATGTCATACTGTGACTTATCATAGTGTACCAGTTTTTTCTTGTAATTGAAGCCTGTTGGACTTAGCAACATTCTTCCTCTAGAAAGATATAACCTTTATACAGGTACATACAACAAGCCAGTGGTGGACATAATCTCAAAATCAACAAAAATGGACTTAAAATCGTTTACTTCTCATGTACAGAATTTAAGATTATGTTAATTTCATTTACTGGGACTTATTTTCTCAAAGCATTTGAATTACTTTGCAATTAGAAATCAGGTCATATAGAAAGAATATATTTTTAAATGGATAAAAAATGAAAAAAAAATAGCTGCCTACTCAGGGGTTGCCTAGCCTAATGGGCAATCCGGCATTTTCCCGATGGGCCACTTAGTTTGAGCGCCGGTTTTCCAGGCACTTTTTTTTAAAAAAAATGTTGAAAAGTTTGTGCAAATAGCGAACCATGTGACATGTAGACATTTTTGAGTTTTTTTACTTCTTAGGACCAGGCAAGTAATTGTTCTCAGGTCGCTTTTCTCTCTCTCTCTCTCTCTCTCTCTCTCTCAGTCCGCCCCTTTTCCATACCCATGATATCCAATTTTGCTTTTTTTCCAATTCAAACTCACTAATGCCAAATTGGAGAATTTGCTATGCTAACAAGCATGATGATGATATCGTTAAAAATGAACTTGTTAAATTATTGAAGCTTGACAATTTTTTTACCACGATCAGCAATTTTTAGTGCAATTTCAAAGTGGCACGTAAATGTTTTTTTTATAAAGATAACGTCATCAGAATAGTTTCATATATTAGCCTAATATTATTCTAGTTTCTAACAAACTTCGGTGTCTTTGAATTTCTTAAAAAAAATGTTTCTACATCCATTATGTAAATTTTTGTCTGAACTGTGTTTAACAAATTAACTTTTGTGAGCATTCAAAATATGTGTTGCACAGATTTATTAAAATTTACATAAACATAAGTTTGAGTATGGCTCGGCAACATTTTGATGTTTTAATGTTGTATTGTTTTGTTAATTAAGGCGAAACTTCAAATTAGCTACATTCTTTTTGACTTTTTATTTCTTACCATATTGTATATTATATTTTTTAATCTTCCACGTTTTGTATTGTATCACTTGTGTGTCTAAACACGAGTAGAAACAATACTTTTTTTTACCCTTGTATAGTGGAAGTTATAGAACATTAATTCTGAGCGTGTAAAAGAATGTTTTCCATTTTGACTGACACATTTTCTAGTTTGCATTTTTTGGACATCATGCAAAATTTGAAAATCATAGGGCGACAATTATTGTAGCATACAAATAATAATAATCCCCCTCCAAATTACAGTAAGCATAACTGACAATGTTGACTGTCTACATAATTATACTGTATACTACAAAAGCGACAAGGGAGTAATTTACTTCTTTGAAAATAAATGTTGGACATTAAAGCTATGTTCACACAGCTGCAACAAGTGGAAACATTTATTTTGCCCCATGTCGTCAGCTGGTTCCATAAACATGACATATGTAGCAACATGAGGAAACGTTGTGTTCGACACAAGAGTCACAAAGTGTCCAGTAACTAGTTACTCCATGGTGATGTGACCTCTCACCAAAGTGTTAGGACACATGGCAGACATATGACAGTGATGATACTCACGTGTGACTTAAAGCACACTGTGATTAGGGACCATAGTTCTGGGGGATAAGAGTCCTGGCCTGGTTGGAAAACCTACAAACTAGCAAGTTTCATGTTTATGGAAACATTTAGGGACATAATACAACACATGCTTCCACTTGTTGCATTTATGTTGACATAGCTTTACGTGGACCAGTTTTGAACGTGTGTAGTTTATTTTTAATTCAGCAAATTCCAACCAAAAATGTTTTATGATTATACCGTTTTTCAGAGAGAGAGAGAGAGAGAGAGAGAGAGAGAGAGAGAGAGAGAGAGGGGAGTGGGTGAGAGAAAGAAACAAAAATTTACAATGAAAACATTGTATATAAAACATGACATTAATGGGTTAACTTTCTCAAAAATTGTGACCGGTATTGTTTGCTTGTTTGTGACATTTATCCTTATGTGTGTGTGTTTTATCAGTCAGTGATAGAACTTGTTTTTTTCTTCCGGTATTAACTTACAATCTTGAAGGGGGAAATTTTTTCTTCTTCTTCCTTGATACAGATTTTTGTGCTAAATTAAATCAAAGATGTATTTTTAATTAAAAAAAATTGTTTAATTATTTTCTTCATAATTTTAAGGTACATTTCACAAGTTACGATGTAATTTACGTATTTTTATTTGCTTTTCAGTTAAATTTAGAAATAAAAAAATTAATATTTTAAGCTGGTTACAGACAAATCAATTCCAGCTTGACAATTTTGGCTTGTCAAACGTCGATTGAATTTCAATATCATGAAAGTCGTTCAATTTATTTGTCAGTTTTTCTTCGGTTTTTTTTTTTGAAATTGTATGTGGGAAGATCATACTTTTGTTGGAGTTTTTTTAAAAAAAATAATTGCTCATGTTTCCATCATTGCAAAACATTATAAGGCTTGTCAATCCAATTTTTCTTCAGTGGATTTCCAAAGATTAAAATGGATTTCCAATTTTCTTTCAGTGGATTTCCAGTTTTGCTTCAGTTCATTGCAAAGATTGAAGTGGATTTCTTCATGTCTTAATAGATAGTTCGAGCCAAGATTAAGGAGCATTAAAAGTTGGATTGAATGCATGAAATTCACTACTTATACCATCAATTTTCAGATTGACGAGCCACGATTGTTAAGCCGAGATTGTTCTTTTGTGTCCACCCACCCTTCAGTTTTGAAGGAGGAAAAGTTGTGGCACTTTTAGAATTTTGAATGTTGGCTTGAATCATATTTTGGCTTGAATCAACTCTTGTTCGCCATGTTTTTTTTTATATAAAATTTAATAATTGAAGGGTTGTAGAATTTTTAATAACAGGATCCTCTCTAAATATTTTCTCTATAATTACAACTACACGAAGTTAATCTATAATAAAGTAGAATATATAATACATTTTTTTGAAATTAGACGTTTTATTATTTAATAATCGAAAGTGGAGCAAAATTAGTGACCTACAAGGGCTGAAAACATGTTGTATTTTAAAACTGTGAACCAACAATTCTGAAACCTATTTGTGTTTTTTTCTTTCTTCTTTCATAATCATTCATTCTTAACGATAATTTAACTTTATAAAAATTAACTTTTATTTTGATTTGCATTAAATATCAATATATGTTTAATTTAACATATTGAATATATTTGATTAGCGTCAATTTGGCAGTCTTAGCCGTTTGTTCATTCTTATGAATGATTATTATTCTAACCTCAAATTTCTGCTACAAAATAACTAATGTAGTGGAAAATTAACTAGAATTTCACTAAAAAAACTCATGAATATTTTTCTTTTCTTGTTGCTGTGGTCATTTCAATGTAGTTTTCAATGAACAACAACCAAAAAAAGTTTAAATATAAATAGATGAGGGCGTTTTATTTTTTTGTCTTTCTAGAAAACATTTCTCAATTATTGAATAATGTACTTTACAAGTAAAATAATTATTAGGAAATTTCAATTGTTTTTCTTTCTTTCTTTCTAAAAATAAGTTATTTCTTGTTGGAAAGAAATTCTTTGCACATTTGACAAGGACACCCGACAGATAAGACACATAAAATGCATTTATAATGATGTGGTATATAAAGTAGTAGTGCAAGGACAGGTTTTGCTACTTGTATTTAACAAACAAAACATTATATAGTTAGTTCATAAAGAAATATTTTATTTTGAAAAAAAGTGTGTTCAGGTTCAAAATGTATAATAGATCAGGTGTTTTTTAAAGTAACTGATTTTAAAATTCTGATTTAGGAACCCTAAACCATAACATAATGTTCTAACATAACATTAGAAACTAGAACTAGATATCTTTCAAAATGAAATTTTTATAAACAGTAATTAAAAAAAATATTGATATAAGTAGCGATATAAAAAGCTTATTTTAAAAGATATCAATGTGAAAATACCCTTAAGATGGTTTATGAACAGCTAATTTTCGAGTTCTGATTATTCGTGTCTTTCAGGAGCACAAATTAAGAACTAAAATTTTTTCTAGAAACTAGAAAAGGTAGCGTGATCACATCAGGTTGATATCGTTCAAAATATACTTTTTATTTAGGCAAAAATTAAAAAGAAAAAACATTGTTTAAAGTTGGGTCATTTTCAAAGTGTTATAAAATGCTTTATTTTAAAAGATATCAATGTGAAAAATGAAAATACCTTTAAGAGGGTTTATAGACATCTCATTTTTGAATTCTGATTATTTTTAAATTTTCATGAGAGCAAAATTAAGAGTAAAAAACTGGAAGGGTAGCTGAATTACTTAATAGTATTTTCATGTTAATATCTTTCAAAATAAACTTTTTATAGGCAAAAATATAAAAAATATCGCCTGCTAAGCGTCTTCTGTTCTAAGTTAGGTCATTTTTAAATTAGCATAAAAAGTGTATTTTAAAAGATATTAACAATGAAAACGCAATTAAGTGATTACACAAACCTTCTAGTTTCTAAAACAAATTCTCAAGTTTCTCTTCATTTTGCACTTGAAAGACAGAATAATCAAAGATTTGGAGAGGCGTTTTACATTAAGTGATTGAACTACCCTTCCAGTATTTAAAATACTTTAAAGTTTCTCTTAATTTTGCTTCTGAAAAAACAAATCAAAACCAGTTACTTATTTTTTTTTGTCCATTACTTAAAACAAGAGTGTGTTTTTTTTGCCTCATTAAGATGGGTTCAACCGTGACGATAATCAATACAAAAATATATTTTAGATCAAATAAATAAAATGGGCCACTGAGAAAATGGTTTTTATTCTTTTGCTATGGAAATTACATAAAGTGATAAGAATAACAAAACTTTTAACAAAAAAATTTGAATTTTTTTATCTTTTTAGAGTGAAAAATCAACATTATTATTATAATTTCACTTTCGCCCATGACCAAAATTTCAACACTTCCATTTAAACTTATTTATCCTTCTGTTTTTAACGTGATTTTTTGTTTATTCCTTGAAGAAGAAGGATTTCTATTTATTTAGATAACCCAGAAAAAAAAATTGACTAAATTCAAAGTGATTTTCTCTTATGTTATAAATGTTACATTATTTTCCACTGTTTTGTGACATATTTTTTTTGCTGTATTTTGTTGTATAATTTCTATGTATTTATATATATATATATATATATATATATATATATATATATAGTTAATCTGGGGTCTGGTCTTCTTTTTTTTTACAAAGAACGACCTAATGTTGTGTTGGGTTCTTTTGTGTGTTTTTTTTGGGCTGTCTACAAAAACAGAAATTTACCTTCCTGACCTATATATTTTTTGATTTTTCTGTTTAGAAAAAAAAATAACCAACTGTATAATAATAACTACAGGTAGGTAGGTATTAAGGTAGCTTCTTCTTAAAATATTTTTGCCCTCCTTTAAAAATTCTTAAAGCCCACCTCCAGAAATTGGCGACGTAACAGTTTTTAAACCACCAACTATATAACATCTTTTAGAAGTAAGAGTATTAGTATTAGGGACCCACCACAACCATCAGCAACTCTCGAGAGTTTTCTTGTTCACTTTCTATCCTATAAGAAAAGGAGGTTAATTTTGCAACCTGTATAATATATATCTTATATACACCTCGATATAGGCCTATAAATGCTCAGAGAGTTACATTTTGTCTTATTGGTTATTTAGTTAAAAACCTGTTGCCCATTTTATATATCTGGACCTCCCACAATAGTTTTTTTTAGTCTTGAGATTTTTTTTTTTGGTTGAAAATATACAATAATAATAAAAAAATAATAACCTGAACAGATTTCAGGTGAATGAAGGACTCATTTGAGGATTTTTCTTGCTCGGAAACACTTGTGAATTTTTGTGATAGTGTGTCTACTTATCTTTATTATGGATATACGGATGTGAATACTCTTGATGACCACTAACTATTATTAATTATTATTAGTTTTTACCAAAAAATTCTTTTGGGTCACATTTTTTATCATTATATGTCTTCATTTGGAATGTTATATAAAAAATATATATAACTAATAATGACTCAATTCGGATAAATTGAATGCAACACAAAAAAAGGAAATTTTTTCAAATTTCCAATTTTAATTTTTTTTGGGGTTTTTCTAATATATTTTTCATCAAAATATTTGGTTAAAATTTTTTATATTATAAAAAAAATAGGTACGAACTATGAGGAGTACACATATGGTAAGCTTTTTGTTTTAAATATTAGGTAACCTCATTAGTTATAAAAATTATATGTAGTTAGTTGTACCAAATATAGTTTAAGTTTAAGTTTTAGTTGTCGAAGTTGGTTTTTGCGGATATTTCTGGTTGTGTAAAAGTAACTGTCAGCTAGGAGTGGACTGGATAATGAGGCATTTTCTCGATGAGCTGTTTTAATTTGAGTGATTGAATTTTTTATTATTTGGCTGATTTTAGAAAATCAACGGGAAAGTTGTGTTTTTTTAAAAAAAAGTAGAAAATATTAAAAAAAGGAAAAATCATACATTTTATTATGTGAAGAAAAGAAAGAAAATATTTGCACAAAAAAAAAAAATAATTTGCTACATTTTTAGAAAGGTTTTTGCTCGCGACGCTCGCTAGCCGTTGGTTTGGTTCTAAACATTTTATTGAATTTCCTAATGGTCAGACAAGTCATTTTTCTTAGTTCACCCCTCGTACTTTTGGCGTAAAAAGTCTGCCAAGATGAAAGAAAGCTGCAATAATTTGTTTTTAATATATAAATTGCAAAATAATTAAAAGTAGTTCCTGTAACATTAAGAAATTGTTGCAAAAATGAACCAAAAATTCTAATACTTAATTTATTATACAATACAGCGAAAAGCATATAACGCGAAATATATTTTCACTCCAATCTTTCAGTACAGGGGTTTTCAATATATTTTAATTCGTTTAAGACGAAATAGATAACTAGAAAATATCGATTAACAAGAAAAAAAATTGTTCAGACTCGTGATTAAAAAAATTATGTGAAATTCTTTTATTAACATAAAAAAATTTAAAGCTTCGTTTTCCAAATTCGCTTTGTTCATAACCTTTTAACACGAACAAAAAAAAATATTCCAGTCCCTTCCAGTTCGTGTTAACTGGTTGTACATTGTACATTAATGTGAATCATAGTGTATTTAATCTGCATAATTTTATTCTTAATTTCACGCTGATAAACATAATAAATACTTATGCAAAAAAAATTTTTTTTGAAGATAAAAAAAAGGTTGCCACTTTTTTTTAATATTTGCATAATGTACATCAATGTTTTGGAGTTCATTAAACTAAAAACTTCAGTTTGAAAAATGCAAGTTTCCAAACGTTATTTTTGCATTTATAAAAGATCTCATTGTTATGTGATGGTGAGGGTTGGTTTCTAGACACTGGAAAATATGATGTAATAATTTTTCCTTTGTTTGTGTGTTTTTTTTATTATTATTATGTATTAAGATTCTCAACTGAAGATGAACTTCAATTTAAATTAAAATTTATATAATATATGTAAAAAAAAAGTATCGTTGTGTTTGTGCATTCGACTATAAATTAAATAAGTTTTAATTGCTTATTTTACACTCTTGTGTATTTTGTTCACATAGTTATTTTTATCATTATGTAAAAATAGTTTTTTTTTTATTTCTGAGAATTGCTATTTAAAGAGAAAAAAATGGTTGTTTTAAACTTTTGAAACTTAATCGACGACATCTGACCTCACTGCCAGTCATTGCTCGAACTTTTGCCAATATCATTTTGCATTATCAAACACGGACATATTTCATTTTTTTCTTATCATAATGATGATTATGATGAACTTTTAAAATTAGTCTGAGGTTTTTTTTTGGCTGTGAGTTCAGGAAGAAATGATATTTCTTATATGTATATATATATATATATATATATATATATATATATATATATATATATATATATATATATATATATATATATATTATTGCCATTGTTTATGGTTATATTATTAAATAATGTTTCCTTGACTATTGTGAAAGATAATTGCATTATTCGTTAATTCTTTTGTAAGTTTAAGATGAAACTGTGTTTGTGTATTGACTCTTAGAAGAAAAAAAAAATATAAACCACAAGAGTAAAAAAGATGAATTAGATTTTTTTAATAAGTTTTTATTTAGATTATATTACAATGAAAATTATTAATCATATTCAATATGCATGATAGAAAAATTTGTAAATTAAATTATTCATTGGTTACATTAAATAATCGTCATCTATTATTTAATTTTATAATGTTTGACCATTGTGTACAATTTCATTAAGATATTTTATGAACAAGTGATTTTCAAACTCTGGTTGTTCTGCAGTTTCAGAAGAGTAACATGAAGAAAACATTGAAAGTGTGTTATAAACTAGAATGGCATCAGAATCACTTAATAGTACTATTTTCATGATGATATATATCTTTCTAAGTCAACTTTTTTATGGAGAAAAATAAAATATCATCTGCTTAAATTTTGTGATTCACATAAAAAGTTGATTTTAAAAGATAACAACATGAAGATACACCTTAAGTAATTGAGCTGCTACCTTTCTAGTTTTTAAAACATTTTAAAAATTCTTTTAGTTTGGCTCCTGAAAGACAGAATAATCAGAGTTCGACGAACAATATTAAGAAGTACAAAATGTGTTAGAAACTAGAAGGGTAACTAAATCACTTAATATGTAGTATATTCATGTTGTTATATTTCAAAATACACTTTTTTATGGAGAAACATTTAAAAGTATCATCTGCATAAACTTAGGTTATTTTCAAATTCACATTAAAAGTTTATTTTAAAAGATATCAGCATGAAGATACCGTTAAGTTATTTGAGCTACTAATTTCTACTTTTAACGTTTTTCTACTAAAACGGTTTCCAGTTTTTTAATTCTGCTTCTGAAAGCCAGAATAACTAGAGTTGTACACGCGTTTACACTTTAAAACCACTTTAATGATTAAACTTATATGTAATTTGCTTTTTTTTTTGACAGCTTGACAAAGGAACAGCAACAATGGTGGTGACTGTGGTGACGATTTTAATTTTGACGGTTATTAATGGAGTTGCATCAAATCCACAAGGGCAGTTTGTGAGCCAAAATGTGGACGATTCCGTAGATTACCAGCAGCAACAACATGGACGAAGTGGAGATCAGTGGTGGAAGAACTACGAAGTTATCGAAGAACACGTCGACGACTTAGATGATCAGCTTGAAATGTTGTACATGTACAGCGTAAATCCGTTGGAATTGTCAGCGATTACCACATCTCCAAAGACGATCTCGTCTAATCGTCACATTCCAGTTCAATCCGTTGGTACAACGTTTGATTCTCGACAAACTAAACCGGTTTCGAGAGGAAGCTCGACATTTGTTTCGTCGACTTCGACGACAACTTTGCCGCCACCTCCTCCACCGCCACCACGAACAACGTTACCTCCACCTCCTCCGCCACCACCACCACAAACGACTTTACTTCCACCTCCTCCGCCACCGGCACCACGGACGACCGCCACATCCTTACCATATCAAACACACTCGAAGCCATTTTCAACAATTCCAAATGCAATTCCAATTTTGAGTGACCAACAAGCGAATATCCAACCCCCAGTTCCACCGTTGGATCGGCTGCAGCCACAGTCGCCACGAAATCGAGTCCGCGTCATCGTAAAACGTCCATCATCCGGACAGAAAGTGAATGCGCCCATTAAAGATTCTGATGGTGCAATACCGCAGAAGTTGCCATTGTTAAATTCTGTTGCAGCGCCGAAGAAAGCATTCGATTCTACTCCAATCGCAGCCGAAAGTGATCCGATACCAAGAACCATATCTTCATCT
The DNA here is from genome assembly GCA_036925085.1 of Brachycybe producta. Classification (NCBI taxonomy): domain Eukaryota; kingdom Metazoa; phylum Arthropoda; class Diplopoda; order Playtdesmida; family Andrognathidae; genus Brachycybe; species Brachycybe producta. The sequence continues at coordinate 2,616,842 of JAUPFP010000024.1, read as the reverse complement.
GACAGTCCAATAAGAAATCCGCAGCAATCTGAACAGACGGATTTAACAGCTGAGACTTATCGTAACACGGATACAACACCTAATCCATTTTTAGCCTCGGCGACAACTTCTATCGGACAACTACCTCGATATTCCAAGTTGTTAAACCGTTATTCGCTCTTGGACACTGTCAATCGAGATTTGAATTCTGCATCGAGCGAACATCGTGACGATCATACGGTCGCTCTCGAAGATGTGCAAAAAAAGCTACAGTCTCTGCGACACACCAGAAACGACGTCGTTCAACCTCCAAGTGCAAGATCTTTTCGAAGTAATTTAGAACAGGAAGAAGAATCGTTTGTATCAACCGAAGTACCAATAACATCGTCAAAACGTTCAAGAAGACGAAGGCCAAAGACGTCACCAGTTCCACCTTCTTCTTCTTCAGAATGGACCGAACAAACACGAAGTGTTGATTGGGACATTGGCTCCACTGATGTACCCAGTGATTGGGAAGAAGGACGTGTCTCGCGAACTCGTCCAACCCACGCACTTCGAACCACGATCACCACCACGGCCTTTTTAGAAACGACGCTACCACCTATAGATGAAATTGTTCCTCTAGTGAAACATGTTCCAGAATCGAGAGGAATTATCTCCGGATCGAGACGTCGTACACCGAGCACTTCTTCTCCAGCAACAATCGGTCTTTCATCCACTTCTATTCAAAGTGGAGCCAGACAAGATCGTCACGGACGAACACACTCTACGCATACGACACCACCTTTGGCTACTGATGGACGGAGTGCCGCCACTTATTCGTCAACAGTTTCTGAAAGCTTACGAACAACGACACATCCTACCACAGTCGGTGTAGCAGATGGATCAAACGACGTTCTGGGAGCCACTTCTCGTACATCATCGCCGTTCTCGAGACATCTAAGACAAAGAACGCAAACGACACAACCTTTAGCTACTGACGGACGTGGTGCCGCGTCTTATTCACCATCGACATTTTCAGAAACCTTAAGAACCACGACACATCCTACCTCATTCGGTGTAGCAGATGGATCAAACGACGTTCTGGGAACCACTTCTCGTACATCATCGCCGTTATCGAGACATCTAAGACAAAGAACGCAAACGACACCATTTTTAGCTACTGACGGACGTGGCGCCGCGTCTTATTCACCATCGACAGTTTCCGAAACCTTACGAACAACGACACATCCTACCACAATCGGTGTAGCAGATGGATCAAACGACGTTCCTGGAGCCACTTCGCGTACATCATCGCCGTTATCGAGACACTTAAGGCAAAGAACGCAAACGACACCAACTTTAGCTACTGACGGACACTCTGCCGCGGCTTATTCATCATCGACAGTTTCCGAAAGCTTAAGAACAACGACACATGCTACCACAGTCGGTGTAGCAGATGGATCAAACGACGTCCTTGGAACCACATCGCGTACGTCATCGCCGTTATCGAGACACTTAAGACCAAGAACAGCACCGTTTACTGGTACAACCAAAAAGACAACGGAAGTTACAACTGAAGCGACAACAGTTGCTTCCAAATCAAAGGAAACTAACAAATTTAAACCGAGAGGAACGGTGGTGCCACGAAGAGGAACATCTTTTACGACAACGACAACTACAATTCAACCAATTGTCAACAATACGGAAGAACAGAAACCAACTCAACGTACACCATTTTCAAATTCTCGTTTTAGATTTAGACCTTCCTCGTCGTCTACGACTGTTAGTAGTGGACCATCATCATCATCATCGTCCACCGAAAGCACTAGCACCATCGGACCAGTTTCTTCAAATTCGACCGATGCTGGTGTGACACCAGCGAGCCACAACGAAGAATCGAGAAGTCGGAAGTTTAAACCGAGACGGACTTTCTTACACTCTCAACAAACGACTAAAGCAGGGACAACCGAGACATCGACAGCTCCAACAACAACTACATCTCCTGCGACAACGGATGGAACCATTTTGGAAACTACGGCCAAGATCAGTCCTTTTGCAAAAAAGTTTAGACCTCGTCCAACTGGATCTCGATTTCAGACCAGTAGTACAACAGAAAGCACACAACCTCTAACTCCAATTGTATCTGAGACAATTTCAGATATTACGAACTCTTCGTCTTCTACGACTTTGGGAACTACAACTAGGTCTTTATTTAGAAACCCATTAAAGGCGAAAGGAACTCCTCCATTGACTCGTTTGAGCACTGGACCAACTCCAGCGTTTGTCGCATCAACAACACCATTAACGCCATCGTCTACACAGAACATTGCTGAATTAGAAACTGTTAGTGGGCAAGAAATTGAATCGACTGAATTTGCAACAACCGTGCCTGGTGTTATCGGCGGCAAACGGCGCAGGAGACCCATTGGCACGAAGAAGCCAGTACCGAGCACGCCTCTTCTAATAACCGACTCAACCGAGTCGGTATCGCCAACGGGCGCGGTGTCAACGGTTGGTTTTACCAGGAAATTGACAACCACGACGACGGCACCTCTTGTTATTGCAGATGAAAGTACGTCAGAATTGACGACGACGGTTCCTCAACGTCGGAAGTTCCGCAGAAGGAAAATCACTCAACGTTCCACTCTTTCTGGTGCTGAGGAGCACGGTGCTCTAAACGGCACAACCGTATCTAAGAGTGATATTTCTTGGGCCACATCTTTGGCGTCTTCGACGAGTACAATCACCGCCGCCACTTCTACAACCACCGCAGCCACCACTATTACAACCACCACCGCCGCCACGACCACAAAACCTTCACCAAGTACGGTGACGGAATCTTGGAAACCAACAACCGAAGCTTCAAAAAAGACTTTATTTGGCATCAAAGCTAAGAAAAACGAAACCGATGTGAAAAGTGGAAAGGAGCACGGTTCGTCAGTTCCACTTCTAAGTCTCGAAGGAGGAGATATCGTAAATTTGCAGGCAGATGAATCTGGAGACAGTGTTTGGTTTTCCAGTTCTGGAAGCAACGTACAAATACCAGATGATGTTTTGGCACAGGGAAATAGGCAAAGAGGATCCTCACATTTATTAAGTGTCCATGATTCGGCGGCTGGTCCTATTCCTTGGTTTGGAGCTTCATCTGATGAGTCCAGTTTAAAAGGAGCTGATTCTAGTCCTGAAAATGTTAAAGTTGAAGGAGAAGGAAGTATTGATACAAGACCATTGCTCATTTCTAGAATCAGTGATGATTTAGATACCGAAAGCCACGGAACTGCAGATGATGAACACATCGTACCAGAAGAAGCTGAAGCTGTTGCTGAAACTGAA
>JAUPFP010000024.1:1750000-2013448 GCA_036925085.1 Brachycybe producta | reverse complement strand
AGGGAGGATGGAGGAAGGGAGTATGGAGGAAAGGAGGATGAAGGAAGGATGGATGAAGAGAGGATGGATGAAGAGAGGATGCATGAAGAGAGGATGGATGAAAGGAGTATGGAGGAGAAATAGTAGAGCAGAGATAGATAAAAGCAAGAAAAAGTAGAGTAGAAATAAAGAAAAGTAACAAAAAGTAGAGCAGAAATAGAGAAAAGCAAGAAAAAGTAGAGCAGAAATAGAGAAAAGCAAGAAAAAGTAGACTAGAAATAAAGAAAAGTAACAAAAAGTAGAGTAGAAATAGAAAAAAAGCAAGAAAAAGTAGAGTAGAAATAGAGAAAAGCAAGAAAAAGTAGAGTATAAATAGAGAAAAGCAAGAAAAAGTAGAGCAGAAATAGAGAAAAGCAAGAAAAAGTAGACTAGAAATAAAGAAAAGTAACAAAAAGTAGAGTAGAAATAGAAAAAAGCAAGAAAAAGTAGAGTAGAAATAGAGAAAAGCAAGAAAAAGTAGAGTATAAATAGAGAAAAGCAAGAAAAAGTAGAGCAGAAATAGAGAAAAGCAAGAAAAAGTAGAGTAGAAATAGAGAAAAACAAGAAAAAGTAGAGCAGAAATAGAGAAAAGCAAGGAAAAGTAGATTAGAAATAGAGAAAAGCAAGAAAAAGTAGAGCAGAAATAGAGAAAAGCAAGAAAAATTAGAGCAGAAATAGAGAAAAGCAAGAAAAAGTAGATTAGAAATAGAGAAAAGTAAGAAAAAGTAGAATAAAAATAGAGAAAAGCAAGAAAAAGTAGAGCAGAAATAGAGAAAAGCAAGAAAAAGTAGAGTAGAAATAGAGAAAAGCAAGAAAAAGTAGAGTAGAAATAGAGAAAAGCAAGAAAAAGTAGAGTAGAAATAGAGAAAAGCAAGAAAAAGTAGAGTAGAAATAGAGAAAAGCAAGAAAAAGTAGAGTAGAAATAGAGAAAAGCAAGGAAAAGTAGATTAGAAATAGAGAAAAGCAAGAAAAAGTAGAGCAGAAATAGAGAAAAGCAAAAAAAAGTAGAGCAGAAATAGAGAAAAGCAAGAACAAGTATAGCAGAAATAGAGAAAAGCAAGAAAAAGTAGAGTAGAAATAGAGAAAAGCAAGAAAAAGTAGAGTAGAAATAGAGAAAAGCAAGAAAAAGTAGAGTAGAAATAGAGAAAAGCAAGAAAAAGTAGAGTAGAAATAGAGAAAAGCAAGAAAAAGTAGAGTAGAAATAGAGAAAAGCAAGAAAAAGTAGAGTAGAAATAGAGAAAAGCAAGAAAAAGTAGAGTAGAAATAGAGAAAAGCAAGAAAAAGTTGAGTAGAAATCGAGAAAAGTAAGAAAAAGTAGAGTAGAAATAGAGAAAAGCAAGGAAAAGTAGATTAGAAATAGTGAAAAGCAAGAAAAAGTAGAGAAGAAATAGAGAAAAGCAAGAAAAAGTAGAGCAGAAATAGAGAAAAGCAAGAAAAAGTAGAGTAGAAATAGAGAAAAGCAAGAAAAAGTAGAGTAGAAATAGAGAAAAGCAAGAAAAAGTAGAGTAGAAATAAAGAAAAGCAAGGAGAAGTAGACTAGAAATAGAAAAAAGTAAGAAAAAGTATAGTAGAAATAGAGAAAAGCAAGAAAAAGTAGAGTAGAAATAAAGAAAAGTAACAAAAAGTAGAGTAGAAATAGAGAAAAGCAAGAAAAAGTAGAGTAGAAATAGAGAAAAGCAAGAAAAAGTAGAGTAGAAATAGAGAAAAGCAAGAAAAAGTAGAGCAGAAATAGAGAAAAGCAAGGAGAAGTAGACTAGAAATAGAAAAAAGTAACAAAAAGTAGAGTAGAAATAGAGAAAAGCAAGAAAAAGTAGAGTAGAAATAAAGAAAAGCAAGTAGAAGTAGACTAGAAATAGAAAAAAGTAACAAAAAGTAGAGTAGAAATAGAGAAAAGCAAGAAAAAGTAGAGTAGAAATAGAGAAAAGGAAGGAGAAGTAGACTAGAAATAGAAAAAAGTAAGAAAAAGTAGACTAGAAATAAAGAAAAGTAACAAAAAGTAGAGTAGAAATAGAAAAAAAGCAAGAAAAAGTAGAGTATAAATAGAAAAAAGCAAGAAAAAGTAGAGTAGAAATAGAGAAAAGCAAGAAAAAGTAGAGTAGAAATAAAGAAAAGCAAGGAGAAGTAGACTAGAAATAGAAAAAAGTAAGAAAAAGTATAGTAGAAATAGAGAAAAGCAAGAAAAAGTAGAGTAGAAATAAAGAAAAGTAACAAAAAGTAGAGTAGAAATAGAGAAAAGCAAGAAAAAGTAGAGTAGAAATAAAGAAAAGTAACAAAAAGTAGAGTAGAAATAGAGAAAAGCAAGAAAAAGTAGAGTAGAAATAGAGAAAAGCAAGAAAAAGTAGAGTAGAAATAGAGAAAAGCAAGAAAAAGTAGAGCAGAAATAGAGAAAAGCAAGGAGAAGTAGACTAGAAATAGAAAAAAGTAACAAAAAGTAGAGTAGAAATAGAGAAAAGCAAGAAAAAGTAGAGTAGAAATAAAGAAAAGCAAGTAGAAGTAGACTAGAAATAGAAAAAAGTAACAAAAAGTAGAGTAGAAATAGAGAAAAGCAAGAAAAAGTAGAGTAGAAATAAAGAAAAGTAACAAAAAGTAGAGTAGAAATAGAAAAAAGCAAGAAAAAGTAGAGTAGAAATAGAGAAAAGCAAGAAAAAGTAGAGTATAAATAGAGAAAAGCAAGAAAAAGTAGAGCAGAAATAGAGAAAAGCAAGAAAAAGTAGACTAGAAATAAAGAAAAGTAACAAAAAGTAGAGTAGAAATAGAAAAAAGCAAGAAAAAGTAGAGTAGAAATAGAGAAAAGCAAGAAAAAGTAGAGTATAAATAGAGAAAAGCAAGAAAAAGTAGAGCAGAAATAGAGAAAAGCAAGAAAAAGTAGAGTAGAAATAGAGAAAAACAAGAAAAAGTAGAGCAGAAATAGAGAAAAGCAAGAAAAAGTAGAGCAGAAATAGAGAAAAGCAAGGAAAAGTAGATTAGAAATAGAGAAAAGCAAGAAAAAGTAGAGCAGAAATAGAGAAAAGCAAGAAAAATTAGAGCAGAAATAGAGAAAAGCAAGAAAAAGTAGATTAGAAATAGAGAAAAGTAAGAAAAAGTAGAATAAAAATAGAGAAAAGCAAGAAAAAGTAGAGCAGAAATAGAGAAAAGCAAGAAAAAGTAGAGTAGAAATAGAGAAAAGCAAGAAAAAGTAGAGTAGAAATAGAGAAAAGCAAGAAAAAGTAGAGTAGAAATAGAGAAAAGCAAGAAAAAGTAGAGTAGAAATAGAGAAAAGCAAGAAAAAGTAGAGTAGAAATAGAGAAAAGCAAGGAAAAGTAGATTAGAAATAGAGAAAAGCAAGAAAAAGTAGAGCAGAAATAGAGAAAAGCAAAAAAAAGTAGAGCAGAAATAGAGAAAAGCAAGAACAAGTATAGCAGAAATAGAGAAAAGCAAGAAAAAGTAGAGTAGAAATAGAGAAAAGCAAGAAAAAGTAGAGTAGAAATAGAGAAAAGCAAGAAAAAGTAGAGTAGAAATAGAGAAAAGCAAGAAAAAGTAGAGTAGAAATAGAGAAAAGCAAGAAAAAGTAGAGTAGAAATAGAGAAAAGCAAGAAAAAGTAGAGTAGAAATAGAGAAAAGCAAGAAAAAGTAGAGTAGAAATAGAGAAAAGCAAGAAAAAGTTGAGTAGAAATCGAGAAAAGTAAGAAAAAGTAGAGTAGAAATAGAGAAAAGCAAGGAAAAGTAGATTAGAAATAGAGAAAAGCAAGAAAAAGTAGAGAAGAAATAGAGAAAAGCAAGAAAAAGTAGAGCAGAAATAGAGAAAAGCAAGAAAAAGTAGAGTAGAAATAGAGAAAAGCAAGAAAAAGTAGAGTAGAAATAGAGAAAAGCAAGAAAAAGTAGAGTAGAAATAAAGAAAAGCAAGGAGAAGTAGACTAGAAATAGAAAAAAGTAAGAAAAAGTATAGTAGAAATAGAGAAAAGCAAGAAAAAGTAGAGTAGAAATAAAGAAAAGTAACAAAAAGTAGAGTAGAAATAGAGAAAAGCAAGAAAAAGTAGAGTAGAAATAGAGAAAAGCAAGAAAAAGTAGAGTAGAAATAGAGAAAAGCAAGAAAAAGTAGAGCAGAAATAGAGAAAAGCAAGGAGAAGTAGACTAGAAATAGAAAAAAGTAACAAAAAGTAGAGTAGAAATAGAGAAAAGCAAGAAAAAGTAGAGTAGAAATAAAGAAAAGCAAGTAGAAGTAGACTAGAAATAGAAAAAAGTAACAAAAAGTAGAGTAGAAATAGAGAAAAGCAAGAAAAAGTAGAGTAGAAATAGAGAAAAGGAAGGAGAAGTAGACTAGAAATAGAAAAAAGTAAGAAAAAGTAGACTAGAAATAAAGAAAAGTAACAAAAAGTAGAGTAGAAATAGAAAAAAAGCAAGAAAAAGTAGAGTATAAATAGAAAAAAGCAAGAAAAAGTAGAGTAGAAATAGAGAAAAGCAAGAAAAAGTAGAGTAGAAATAAAGAAAAGCAAGGAGAAGTAGACTAGAAATAGAAAAAAGTAAGAAAAAGTATAGTAGAAATAGAGAAAAGCAAGAAAAAGTAGAGTAGAAATAAAGAAAAGTAACAAAAAGTAGAGTAGAAATAGAGAAAAGCAAGAAAAAGTAGAGTAGAAATAAAGAAAAGTAACAAAAAGTAGAGTAGAAATAGAGAAAAGCAAGAAAAAGTAGAGTAGAAATAGAGAAAAGCAAGAAAAAGTAGAGTAGAAATAGAGAAAAGCAAGAAAAAGTAGAGCAGAAATAGAGAAAAGCAAGGAGAAGTAGACTAGAAATAGAAAAAAGTAACAAAAAGTAGAGTAGAAATAGAGAAAAGCAAGAAAAAGTAGAGTAGAAATAAAGAAAAGCAAGTAGAAGTAGACTAGAAATAGAAAAAAGTAACAAAAAGTAGAGTAGAAATAGAGAAAAGCAAGAAAAAGTAGAGTAGAAATAAAGAAAAGTAACAAAAAGTAGAGTAGAAATAGAAAAAAGCAAGAAAAAGTAGAGTATAAATAGAAAAAAGCAAGAAAAAGTAGAGCAGAAACAGAGAAAAGCAAGAAGTAGAGTAAAAATTGAGAAAAGCAAGAAGTAGAGTAAAAATTGAGAAAATCAAGAAAGAATCAAGAAACAGTAGAGGAGAAATAAAGAAAAGGAAGAAAAAGTAGAATAGAAGTAAAGAAAAGCTAAAAAAAAAGTAGAGTAGAAATTGAGAAAAGCAAGAAAAAGTAGAGCAGAAATAGAGAAAAGCAAGAAAAAGTAGAGTAGAAATAGAGGAAAGCAAGAAAAAGTAGAGTAGAAATAGAGAAAAGCAAGGAAAAGTAGATTAGAAATAGAGAAAAGCAAGAAAAAGTAGATTAGAAATAGAGAAAAGCAAGAAAAAGTAGAGCAGAAATAGAGAAAAGCAAGAAAAAGTAGAGCAGAAATAGAGAAAAGCAAGAAAAAGTAGAGCAGAAATAGAGAAAAGCAAGAAAAAGTAGAGCAGAAATAGAGAAATGCAAGAAAAAGTAGAGTAGAAATAGAGAAAAGCAAGAAAAAGTAGAGTAGAAATAGAGAAAAGCAAGAAAAAGTAGAGTAGAAATAGAGAAAAGCTAGAAAAAGTAGAGTAGAAATAGAGAAAAGCAAGAAAAAGTAGAGCAGAAATAGAGAAAAGCAAGAAAAAGTAGAGCAGAAATAGAGAAAAGCTAGAAAAAGTAGAGTGGAAATAGAGAAAAAGCAAGAAAAAGTAGAGTAGAAATAGAGAAAAAGCAAGAAAAAGTAGAGTAGAAATAGAGAAAAGCAAGAAAAAGTAGAGTAGAAATTGAGAAAAGCAAGAAAAAGTAGAGTAGAAATAGAGAAAAAGCAAGAAAAAGTAGAGTAGAAATAGAGAAAAAGCAAGAAAAAGTAGAGTAGAAATAGAGAAAAAGCAAGAAAAAGTAGAGTAGAAATAGAGAAAAGCAAGAAAAAGTAGAGTAGAAATTGAGAAAAGCAAGAAAAAGTAGAGTAGAAATAGAGAAAAAGCAAGAAAAAGTAGAGTAGAAATAGAGAAAAGCAAGAAAAAGTAGAGTAGAAATAGAGAAAAGCAAGAAAAAGTAGAGTAGATATAGAGAAAAGCAAGAAAAAGTTGAGTAGAAATCGAGAAAAGTAAGAAAAAGTAGAGTAGAAATAGAGAAAAGCAAGAAAAAGTAGAGAAGAAATAGAGAAAAGCAAGAAAAAGTAGAGCAGAAATAGAGAAAAGCAAGAAAAAGTAGAGTAGAAATAGAGAAAAGCAAGAAAAAGTAGAGTAGAAATAGAGAAAAGCAAGAAAAAGTAGAGTAGAAATTGAGAAAAGCAAGAAAAAGTAGAGTAGAAATAGAGAAAAGCAAGAAAAAGTAGAGTAGAAATAGAGAAAAGCAAGAAAAAGTAGAGAAGAAATAGAGAAAAGCAAGAAAAAGTAGAGCAGAAATAGAGAAAAGCAAGAAAAAGTAGAGTAGAAATAGAGAAAAGCAAGAAAAAGTAGAGTAGAAATAGAGAAAAGCAAGAAAAAGTAGAGTAGAAATTGAGAAAAGCAAGAAAAAGTAGAGTAGAAATAGAGAAAAGCAAGAAAAAGTAGAGTAGAAATAGAGAAAAGCAAGAAAAAGTAGAGTAGAAATTGAGAAAAGCAAGAAAAAGTAGAGTAGAAATAGAGAAAAAGCAAGAAAAAGTAGAGTAGAAATAGAGAAAAGCAAGAAAAAGTAGAGTAGAAATAGAGAAAAGCAAGAAAAAGTAGAGTAGATATAGAGAAAAGCAAGAAAAAGTTGAGTAGAAATCGAGAAAAGTAAGAAAAAGTAGAGTAGAAATAGAGAAAAGCAAGAAAAAGTAGAGAAGAAATAGAGAAAAGCAAGAAAAAGTAGAGCAGAAATAGAGAAAAGCAAGAAAAAGTAGAGTAGAAATAGAGAAAAGCAAGAAAAAGTAGAGTAGAAATAGAGAAAAGCAAGAAAAAGTAGAGTAGAAATAAAGAAAAGCAAGGAGAAGTAGACTAGAAATAGAAAAAGTAAGAAAAAGTATAGTAGAAATAGAGAAAAGCAAGAAAAAGTAGAGTAGAAATAAAGAAAAGTAACAAAAAGTAGAGTAGAAATAGAGAAAAGCAAGAAAAAGTAGAGTAGAAATAGAGAAAAGCAAGAAAAAGTAGAGTAGAAATAGAGAAAAGCAAGAAAAAGTAGAGCAGAAATAGAGAAAAGCAAGGAGAAGTAGACTAGAAATAGAAAAAAGTAACAAAAAGTAGAGTAGAAATAGAGAAAAGCAAGAAAAAGTAGAATAGAAATAAAGAAAAGCAAGTAGAAGTAGACTAGAAATAGAAAAAAGTAACAAAAAGTAGAGTAGAAATAGAGAAAAGCAAGAAAAAGTAGAGTAGAAATAGAGAAAAGGAAGGAGAAGTAGACTAGAAATAGAAAAAAGTAAGAAAAAGTAGACTAGAAATAAAGAAAAGTAACAAAAAGTAGAGTAGAAATAGAAAAAAAGCAAGAAAAAGTAGAGTATAAATAGAAAAAAGCAAGAAAAAGTAGAGTAGAAATAGAGAAAAGCAAGAAAAAGTAGAGTAGAAATAAAGAAAAGCAAGGAGAAGTAGACTAGAAATAGAAAAAAGTAAGAAAAAGTATAGTAGAAATAGAGAAAAGCAAGAAAAAGTAGAGTAGAAATAAAGAAAAGTAACAAAAAGTAGAGTAGAAATAGAGAAAAGCAAGAAAAAGTAGAGTAGAAATAAAGAAAAGTAACAAAAAGTAGAGTAGAAATAGAGAAAAGCAAGAAAAAGTAGAGTAGAAATAGAGAAAAGCAAGAAAAAGTAGAGTAGAAATAGAGAAAAGCAAGAAAAAGTAGAGCAGAAATAGAGAAAAGCAAGGAGAAGTAGACTAGAAATAGAAAAAAGTAACAAAAAGTAGAGTAGAAATAGAGAAAAGCAAGAAAAAGTAGAGTAGAAATAAAGAAAAGCAAGTAGAAGTAGACTAGAAATAGAAAAAAGTAACAAAAAGTAGAGTAGAAATAGAGAAAAGCAAGAAAAAGTAGAGTAGAAATAAAGAAAAGTAACAAAAAGTAGAGTAGAAATAGAAAAAAGCAAGAAAAAGTAGAGTATAAATAGAAAAAAGCAAGAAAAAGTAGAGCAGAAACAGAGAAAAGCAAGAAGTAGAGTAAAAATTGAGAAAAGCAAGAAGTAGAGTAAAAATTGAGAAAATCAAGAAAGAATCAAGAAACAGTAGAGGAGAAATAAAGAAAAGGAAGAAAAAGTAGAATAGAAGTAAAGAAAAGCTAAAAAAAAAGTAGAGTAGAAATTGAGAAAAGCAAGAAAAAGTAGAGCAGAAATAGAGAAAAGCAAGAAAAAGTAGAGTAGAAATAGAGGAAAGCAAGAAAAAGTAGAGTAGAAATAGAGAAAAGCAAGGAAAAGTAGATTAGAAATAGAGAAAAGCAAGAAAAAGTAGATTAGAAATAGAGAAAAGCAAGAAAAAGTAGAGCAGAAATAGAGAAAAGCAAGAAAAAGTAGAGCAGAAATAGAGAAAAGCAAGAAAAAGTAGAGCAGAAATAGAGAAAAGCAAGAAAAAGTAGAGCAGAAATAGAGAAATGCAAGAAAAAGTAGAGTAGAAATAGAGAAAAGCAAGAAAAAGTAGAGTAGAAATAGAGAAAAGCAAGAAAAAGTAGAGTAGAAATAGAGAAAAGCTAGAAAAAGTAGAGTAGAAATAGAGAAAAGCAAGAAAAAGTAGAGCAGAAATAGAGAAAAGCAAGAAAAAGTAGAGCAGAAATAGAGAAAAGCTAGAAAAAGTAGAGTGGAAATAGAGAAAAAGCAAGAAAAAGTAGAGTAGAAATAGAGAAAAAGCAAGAAAAAGTAGAGTAGAAATAGAGAAAAGCAAGAAAAAGTAGAGTAGAAATTGAGAAAAGCAAGAAAAAGTAGAGTAGAAATAGAGAAAAAGCAAGAAAAAGTAGAGTAGAAATAGAGAAAAAGCAAGAAAAAGTAGAGTAGAAATAGAGAAAAAGCAAGAAAAAGTAGAGTAGAAATAGAGAAAAGCAAGAAAAAGTAGAGTAGAAATTGAGAAAAACAAGAAAAAGTAGAGTAGAAATAGAGAAAAAGCAAGAAAAAGTAGAGTAGAAATAGAGAAAAGCAAGAAAAAGTAGAGTAGAAATAGAGAAAAGCAAGAAAAAGTAGAGTAGATATAGAGAAAAGCAAGAAAAAGTTGAGTAGAAATCGAGAAAAGTAAGAAAAAGTAGAGTAGAAATAGAGAAAAGCAAGAAAAAGTAGAGAAGAAATAGAGAAAAGCAAGAAAAAGTAGAGCAGAAATAGAGAAAAGCAAGAAAAAGTAGAGTAGAAATAGAGAAAAGCAAGAAAAAGTAGAGTAGAAATAGAGAAAAGCAAGAAAAAGTAGAGTATAAATAAAGAAAAGCAAGGAGAAGTAGACTAGAAATAGAAAAAAGTAAGAAAAAGTATAGTAGAAATAGAGAAAAGCAAGAAAAAGTAGAGTAGAAATAAAGAAAAGTAACAAAAAGTAGAGTAGAAATAGAGAAAAGCAAGGAGAAGTAGACTAGAAATAGAAAAAAGTAACAAAAAGTAGAGTAGAAATAGAGAAAAGCAAGAAAAAGTAGAGTAGAAATAAAGAAAAGCAAGTAGAAGTAGACTAGAAATAGAAAAAAGTAACAAAAAGTAGAGTAGAAATAGAGAAAAGCAAGAAAAAGTAGAGTAGAAATAGAGAAAAGGAAGGAGAAGTAGACTAGAAATAGAAAAAAGTAAGAAAAAGTAGACTAGAAATAAAGAAAAGTAACAAAAAGTAGAGTAGAAATAGAAAAAAAGCAAGAAAAAGTAGAGTATAAATAGAAAAAAGCAAGAAAAAGTAGAGTAGAAATAGAGAAAAGCAAGAAAAAGTAGAGTAGAAATAAAGAAAAGCAAGGAGAAGTAGACTAGAAATAGAAAAAAGTAAGAAAAAGTATAGTAGAAATAGAAAAAAGTAAGAAAAAGTATAGTAGAAATAGAGAAAAGCAAGAAAAAGTAGAGTAGAAATAAAGAAAAGTAACAAAAAGTAGAGTAGAAATAGAGAAAAGCAAGAAAAAGTAGAGTAGAAATAGAGAAAAGCAAGAAAAAGTAGAGTAGAAATAGAGAAAAGCAAGAAAAAGTAGAGCAGAAATAGAGAAAAGCAAGGAGAAGTAGACTAGAAATAGAAAAAAGTAACAAAAAGTAGAGTAGAAATAGAGAAAAGCAAGAAAAAGTAGAGTAGAAATAAAGAAAAGCAAGTAGAAGTAGACTAGAAATAGAAAAAAGTAACAAAAAGTAGAGTAGAAATAGAGAAAAGCAAGAAAAAGTAGAGTAGAAATAAAGAAAAGTAACAAAAAGTAGAGTAGAAATAGAAAAAAGCAAGAAAAAGTAGAGTATAAATAGAAAAAAGCAAGAAAAAGTAGAGCAGAAACAGAGAAAAGCAAGAAGTAGAGTAAAAATTGAGAAAAGCAAGAAGTAGAGTAAAAATTGAGAAAATCAAGAAAGAATCAAGAAACAGTAGAGGAGAAATAAAGAAAAGGAAGAAAAAGTAGAATAGAAGTAAAGAAAAGCTAAAAAAAAAGTAGAGTAGAAATTGAGAAAAGCAAGAAAAAGTAGAGCAGAAATAGAGAAAAGCAAGAAAAAGTAGAGTAGAAATAGAGAAAAGCAAGAAAAAGTAGAGCAGAAATAGAGAAAAGCAAGAAAAAGTAGAGTAGAAATTGAGAAAAGCAAGAAAAAGTAGAGTAGAAATTGAGAAAAGCAAGAAAAAGTAGAGTAGAAATAAAGAAAAGCAAGGAGAAGTAGACTAGAAATAGAAAAAAGTAACAAAAAGTAGAGTAGAAATAGAGAAAAGCAAGAAAAAGTAGAGTAGAAATAGAGAAAAGCAAGAAAAAGTAGAGTAGAAATAGAGAAAAGCAAAAAAAAGTAGAGCAGAAATAGAGAAAAGCAAGAAAAAGTAGAGTAGAAATTGAGAAAAGCAAGAAAAAGTAGAGTAGAAATAGAGAAAAGCAAGAAAAAGTAGAGTAGAAATTGAGAAAAGCAAGAAAAAGTAGAGTAGAAATAGAGAAAAGCAAAAAAAAGTAGAGTAGAAATTGAGAAAAGCAAGAAAAAGTAGAGTAGAAATAGAGAAAAGCAAGAAAAAGTAGAGTAGAAATAGAGAAAAGCAAAAAAAAGTAGAGTAGAAATAGAGAAAAGCAAGAAAAAGTAGAGTAGAAATAGAGAAAAGCAAGAAAAAGTAGAGTAGAAATTGAGAAAAGCAAGAAAAAGTAGAGTAGAAATAGAGAAAAGCAAAAAAAAGTAGAGTAGAAATTGAGAAAAGCAAGAAAAAGTAGAGTAGAAATAGAGAAAAGCAAGAAAAAGTAGAGTAGAAATAGAGAAAAGCAAAAAAAAGTAGAGTAGAAATAGAGAAAAGCAAGAAAAATAGAATAGAAATAAAGAAAAGCAAGAAAGTTTTGTAACACCCTATATTTTACCTTCATTGTGTTACCATAGCCTCTTACCCCGAGTGCCGCATTTCTGCCGTTTTCATTCTTCTGAAGCCCCAAAGTATCAAGTCACATCCTGGGGCATGAATGCACCTGTGAAGGTGTAGACAGGCCCTACGTATACAATTTTATTATCATATGGCTCTACGTTTCAAATAATAATTTTATGAAAAAAAAGGAAAGCCTAGTGTGAATCTCTGTAGTCCTCGTGTGCTCAACTGATTGTCAAGAACCTGAAAGAAAAATAAATGAATAAAATAGAGAAAAAACTTAAAGACTTCACGTAAAACTTTAATAAGTTAAATATATTTTCATTTTTTTTATTTTCAGCCATAAGAAAGACAAAATTTACAGAAATAAGAGTCAATAGCTATAAAGTAAAAACGAGAATGTACTCTTTTCTGATCACATTGCAATCGGTTTGCATTCTCGACGTTTTCTAAAAAGGTTCACGGGACCGGCGAAATGACAAGAGCCGTTCAATTGTCCTCCGTCACACACACAACATCAGTCAAAGTGTGCAAAGATGTCCCTTTCAACCCTCGAAGCCATTTCGGGAGAATGTGAGAAACTATATCTATCATTAGTATGATTGTTGGCTCCCATATGTCACCAGATTTTACATCATTCGTATTCACAAATGGACAACGATTAAAAAACCGCTTGAATCCGTGACGAAACCTACGCAGAAATATAAACATCAGAATTAAAACATTTGTTTATTTGAATTTACGAATTGGGTGAACATGTTGTCCCTGTAAGAAGCCATAATATACTGTTCCTTATCACCGACTAAAGTATCTGTCGTCTGTGTGCGGTTCGTCACCCATAAACACATCAACTTACGAAAACATTTCAAAGAACGACTTGGGTGCATAACTTCGCGAGAGGCACCTCAACTCCATGTTATGCACTATGTATGTTTTCAACAAATACGTCTTCTAATTTCTCTTTCAGTTTGCATCGTAAAATATCTGGAAACGAGCAAATTTTCTTCAATTTGCGATGTTTAAAGTGCATAAAACAAACCTTCTACTCAATATCAGGTGGTTACACTTCATTTTAGACCTTTTTAAACGCAATTTAGAAGTTACAAAGTCAAATAAAAACGATAAGAAAAGTCTCAATACTTACCAAAATAACTACTACTTCCGTTATCATCTTTCACACTGAATCACACATCGATCAAACGCTTCAGGATAATGTTTACAAGTTGGTTCCCGGTCTCTTCCAACGTGAGTTCCCCTCATCTTCATCATTTCGTCATCTCCACAATGTGACAAGATCACAATTTTCCTACTAGCGTTAGCCCATTAGTATTAGCAGAGCGCATGCGTATTGCCATCTTATCGTTTTACATAGGATTTTATGTAGGTTTCCTATAGTGAACGTCTCATCGGCAGTTTCCATTGGTGATCAATAGATGGCGCTGCTAACGCAAATCTGCAATCACTCTCCTATATAAAACAATAAAATGGCAATACGCATGCGCTCTGCTAATACTACTGGGCTAACGCTAGTCTATACATAATACATTAACAAATGAGCGCAAATGTCCAATAAGCGCCTCTAGTGGCGGTAGGCTAAAAGATGGCCCTCTAAGAAGTTAGCAGACGAAACCTTAACATACAACTCTATGGAAAAATCGCTGCACTGGTAAGTTTCTTTGCTGTTTTCTCGCAAATTACTTGCCCAATTTTTGTCAATTTTTGAAAAAATAAAGACAAAAGTACGTAGTTTCACATCCTTGCATTACTTTTTTAATATTTCACATTGTTTTGTTGTTTTCGATATTTTGTTCTGAACGTTGCTGTTAAAACTAAACTTTTAACATGGAAGCCAATGGAGATTTCGATATGTCTAGAAGGCGGAGCATGTGACGTCAGACTACATAACCAACCAATTAGAAGTTGCGTTCGTCATAACAAGGGTGGAGCCAACTGAAGTTCTCCCCGATTTCTAAAAGCTGTTCGACACCTGAAAAAATTTTACTTTCTATTTCTCTCTCTCTTTATAGGTTTCTTTATGATTAAAATAATAAAAAGAGACGTCGAATTTACGAATAAATATTGAATTATAAACAATGAGACTTACAGTGTTGAAGTCAATCCGTTCTCAGTTGGCACCGTTCTCGACTTGGACCCGTTGTCTCGCAAGAGCTTTATCCGACCCAGAAAACAAGGGTCGCAGACAGGAGCACGTGAACTTCGACACGATCGGCACGTGGGACAACAGGATCGAACTTCCGCTCCTCATTCAGGAGAGTATCAAACACGGAAAACCGATTCCAAAGATCTCGCTCGAAAATATCGGCATTGCAACGAACCTCGGAAGAAGAACGACAAACGAAGATCGTTACAAAGTGTCCGAATTGGCTCCAAATTTATTGTACCTGAGTGTTTACGATGGACACGGTGGAGTTGCAAGTGCAGACTATTGTAGCCTCCATATGCAGGACCACATCTCTTTTTGGCTCAACAGAGGAGAAACCGATCTGGAAAACATTCTTCACACTTCCTTTCTAGAACTCAACAATGCGTTTGCTAAATATGTTACATTTAACCTGGATGGATCAGGGAGTTAATAATAGATCAGCATTTATTAACTTTTGTAAAAGGGCCACGAATTTTCAAACGCAGATTTTTGTTTTTCTTACTTTTTGGCGCTTTAGGCAGCGATGATGCGAGTTCTGGAACGACAGCAACCGTTTGCCTCTTGAGGAACAGTGTCCAATTGGTCGTTGGTCATGTGGGAGATTCCAGAGCTTTACTGTGTCGAAACGGAGAACCGATCGCTCTTACGGCCAACCACACACCCAGTTTAAAACCTGAAAAGGTTAAACGATAATTAATAATTAATTAAACCACGTTGAGAATATTTATTTTACTACCGTTTTGAAAGATCAAACATCGTCGTCTTTTCGAATTCGCGTGTAGAAAAGAACGCAGTATATAATTAAACCACACAAATGGGTTTTTAAAAGTGTAAACGCCTCTCGAACTCTGTCGTTAATTCTGTCTTTCAGACGGTCAAAATTGAGAGAAACTTGAAAGTGTTTTAGAAACTAGAAAAGTAACTCAATCACTTTTAAAATAAGGTTTTTTATTTTAGTTTGAAAATTAGCAAGCTTTACGCTGACCTAACCTAATCAACATGAAAATACTACTGATTAAGTGATTATTCAACCCAACCGTTCTAGTTTCTAACATACTTTCAATTTTGTCTTGATTTTGCTCTTCTGAAAGACAGAACAATCCGAGTTAGAAAATCAGTTGTTCATAAAATATCTAAGGAAAAAAAAAACCACCAAAAGACATTGCAATTTATTTTCTGATACAAAGGAACGAATCGAGAAGTCCGGCGGTGTCGTGGCACCAAACAGTCTCGGCCAAATCCTTGTTAACAATCGTTTAGCAATGACGCGAAGTCTAGGAGATCTGGAGTTAAAACGTTATGGAGTCATCTCTCTTCCAGACACGAGATCTTTAGAGGTCACACATCAATTTCAAAAATTTGTTTCTTTTGGAACGTTTTCGTCTAATCGTTTAAAGTTGTCTGTTATTAACAGATAAAACACGGCCGCGATGCGTTTCTTATCTTAACTACGGACGGCATTAGCGGTGTCATGAGCGACCAAGAAGTGTGTGACACCGTGAACCGATGTCATGAACCAAAAGAGGCAGCCAGTTTCATCGTCGATCAAGCGTTACAGTATGCATCCGATGATAATTCTACGGCACTCATCATTCCGTTTGGATCGTGGGGAAAATTTCGTACGAGTTCGACGGCTCATTACAGTTTCGGTCGAAATATGATCACGTGCATACGATACATGTGACTAAATGTGTTAATTAAAATAGATAATTTAAATTTTAACAATATTGTACTTTTGTATTTTTCTTGTACTTTTTTGCAATAAAAATAATTAGTTATTTTTTAGTTATTTTTCCCAGGCTATGACTGTAACTGAATATAATAAAATTAACGAATAACGGTACATTTGAGATAAAAATAAAACAAATACACAATGTATATGTATTTACACACTTTACTACTTCTATTTTCGTTTTTATTATACAAATATCTCAATTTATCCTTGCTTCGTATATTACAACAAGAAATGTCATAATTTTTAAAGACATGACATTCGATTTAAAGCTAAAGAAAACAATTTCTGTAAAAAAAAATCTAGTCTTTAATGCCATTCACAATAGATATATGTGGGCGCTAACATGAAATTACACATGGAAAACAAAAAAGTGTTTGCTGAACCCCCTACGAGCAATTTAAGCACGAGAAACACGGCTCTTGCACAATAGCAAGTGCTGTATTCTTAACGACTGTGAAGTCAACGCTAATAGCTAAACTCAGACTTTTACATGAAACTTCCTATGAAAATATCATGAGTTTAGCACTACCTTTCACTTAGCAATCGTTAAGAATGCTACCCACAATGCCTAAATTACTCTAATACTATGATACACAACTAACTGTTAAGCAGTCAAAAGTGTTAAGTCTCGACCCTATTGAGCACAGTTCCAAAATAGAAAAGCAACTATATTATAATCCATATTGGAACCCTGTTCAAAATATTCGAGTTTAAGTTCAAGTATGGATGCTCTTTCTCGAAATCAGAATTATGTTAGTTGATGGCACACATGATAAAAGAAAACATGAAAACCAGCTCCATACTTTCTAATTAATACTTTTATGTATAACCGTGTAGCACAATTGTTCGTAACAACCAAATTATAAACAGAACAGTTAATAAACATTATGATCACCTTCTTAAAAAAAATGGTACCACTGAAACAATTCTCAAATACTTTTTCATTAATAGAAAATTCAAACTAAGATTAATTTGGTAATCACATATATGGAAACAGCTTTAAATACAATTAGGTCCTTCACAGTAAAATCAAAAAACAAATTGTATTTTGGTAATGTTATAAATATATTTCAGAATTTTTATTTTCCAGATTCCAAATCCTGAAAAAAATTATTAGTTTTATTTCTCTACAGAAATACCAAATATCCATCCAGACAAAATTCGAAATACCCAAAATTAAATACATGTTATTGTATTATGTATTAAAAAAACCTTTTCTATCCAAAGACTACAAGAATAATGTAACAATTATTATTAATAATAATTAGCCTAACAATGATAATATTAATAATAACAATGGCAACAAAAATTCACTTGTTTTTTTAGGTAATTGAGTAATCATTGCCACTATGTTAGGAATTCTTAATTACCAAAGGTACTAAATAGTTGTGAATTACAAACAACAAAGACACAATGACACACACACACACACTGGAGTTAATACTTGTACCATCTTATTTTGTTTCGTGTTATTTGCTGGCACATTAATTACTTTTATACCATTTCGAGGTTGAGTGCATATATCAGTGTACCCATCACGGCTGAAGGTAGTGCCATCGTCGTAACTGTTCTCGACAATTGGACAGCATGTCGTTCCAGTGCTCTAGTCCTCTGCCGCGAGCAAACATATACGAACCCAAAGCCACACGTCCGATTATAACATCTATGCATAAACAATGACTGTTAGTTAGGTCAAAATGTACCAATCACATTCAAAGATACCTTTCCCATGACCCGAAGTCACTTGCATCATATGTATCACGACACTGGCCGTTTCTAGAGCCGAAGCTTTAAAGGTGAACGATTCGTTAAACGAAGGAGTCAAAGTGTTTTTCACTACCGACGTCTTTTTGCACTTATATGTCTTGTTATGTTGAAGAAAGGATACTTTCGCATATGTATCTAGCAATGAGTAATAATAATTATAATAATAACATAAAAACCTTAGCACTTCAATTGAATTGCAAAATTCAAATTGGTGCTATTAACATTTCTATGCATAACATAAAAATGCTTTCTATTGCTTCCCTTTCAATTATTAACCATACAAAGGACTTCTTTGCACTTTCCAAATGCATTCAAATAAATTACTAAATGTATTCAAATAAAAAGAAATTATTCCACACTTCATCAATTTCTTTTTTTTTTTTAAAAAAATATTGAAATTGAAGTAAGGCTTAAATTCAATAAGAAAATGCATCACTTGAATTGGAATTTGAACCCTCTGAACAAAAAATGTCGACATAGAAAACCCCCTCTACTCAGTAAAAAACTCAATAAAATTCACTAAAAAGGACTTTCTATTAAATTGCAAAGTCAAAGCTTGTGCTAAACTCATCAACTTTTACGTTCATGAGGTTACATTAAGAATACCGCCCTAAGACTGTAATATGACAATAAATAGTCATATCTATCTCATACTTTTTTAACAGCTATTTATTTATGACTGTAACATAACTCACATTACAGAAGCTTGTAATTATACTATTTTATTAGGACAGTTATATTATAAAAAATCGTTGTCAATGTTCTAAACAATGCCAAACATACTGTATGTTAACCTCAAACAATTACTTTTTATGGCACCTTGTAGCTGTCACCAAATTCCAAATCTGACCGATTCGTATTTGTCACGTAATATTTTTTAAATATGCTTCTGTGATTGCTACATGGTGATAAGCTAGATATGACAATTTTAGTTCAATTTGAATTGTTTGTTAAAATGATTTGCCACGATAATATATGACAGTCATAAAATAATAGCACATAAGCAGCGACATTTTCTTTGTAATGACTCATGAGGCTCCAATGTAGTGTGCGATTTTGACTGACCCTAGTGTATAACAATTGTTTTCCATTAAATTAAAACAAAAAAAAATTGTTTTTATTGGTTAATAAGTCAAAATATTTAAATTGACCCCCTTTTTAAATAAAATAAAAAAATTTAAGTCTTCTAGTTTTGACTTTTTGGCGAATATCATCATCGTCATCATTTCCTGTACCTTATCCCGCAAGCAGCAGGGTCGGCCTTGCTGGTTCTAACTCTCCACTCGTTCCGATTTTGCACCAAGCCCCCAGTGACCCCACATGCCACCATATCCCGTTTTACTACCACATCCCAGGTTTGCTTGGGTATTCCTCTACCCCTCTACTTTTTGGCGAATAGAGAGCCTAAAATATCAACGGTTCAGAGGATTTAATTTGAAATTTCAAGTACCACGTTTACTTCTTAAATTTTGGCTTTAATATGCACGTATATAGCCACAAAAAAATTTCTCAAAAGATACATAACTGTTATTTATGTCATAGAAATGTCGTTAACGTTCTTCTAATATTGATATTTTTGTATGATTTACGTATTCGAATTTCTACCTGCTACATTTGGAAGTCCTTTAGCTTGAAATACGGTAACTGTGAGACGTCCGATATTGTCGTTGTAGCAAAGTGAAAGCAAAATTTCTCCATTACCATAAGACGGTGACTAGAAAAGATAAAAGACAAATTAAAAAAAAAAAACAATGAATATATTTTCTTCTAATCTCAATAAGAAAGGTAACATGATCAAGAACCACATTGAGTTAAAAAGAATACGAACATGCTTTTAATATAAAACAAAAAAAAACCCCAAAAGAATAGAAGAATACTCTCGGGTTCGTTACCTCGGTAACGTTCCGAGCGAGATCGCGCGTCAGAAATAACTTGTCGTCAACGCTAAGATCCAAATCTTTGAGCGGATAAACCGCATGTCCAATAAGCTTGAATTTTTTGTGTCGATCCACGTCAAAGATGGTAAACTTCAATATGCGTTCATCTAAACATTTACTCGAAATCTGAAACCAAGAAAAACAACAAAAAACAACGGAAAGATCCTTAAGTTAAAAACAACAACAAAAACAACGAAATACTATGATCGAGATACCGGAAACAAAAATATTAATATATAATAAGTCGATAACGGAACTATTGAATTTCAAAAACTATTGTTATCGAATATTTATTATGGATGAACAAATTTATTTTTTGTCCCGAATTTGGAATATAAACCCTTAATCACTAGAAAGTAGAAATATAAGTGTATTCATAAAGTCAATATTTATCCAAATACATGAATAGAAATGACGAACAAATACTAATACCTTTAAGATGATCCACAAACAGCTTTCATTTTCAAAATATTAGTTATTTTGCACTTTCAGAAGAGCCACATTAATAAGAAATTGAAAGTGGTTTAGAAACTAGAACGGTATCTGAATCATTTAATAGTATTTTCACGTTGATATCTTTCAAAGTAAACTTTTTTATAAAACAAAAATGAAAAAAATATCGACTGCTATAAATTGAATCATTTTCAAATTAACATAAGTTTATTTTGAAAAAATATCAACATGAAAATACCCTCAAGTGCTTGAGCTACCCTTCTACTTTCCAAAACAAGTTTTGCTCTTGAAAGACTAAAAATAATGTGACACCCTGTATTCACAGAGTTGTGGAACACCCTGTCGAAATTCCTTTCTGACAGTATGGCACCCCTTGGTGCACAGATGTTCAGACTTGGGTGGCCCGAATTCTGTGTGAATTCGTGGAACCCAGTCAGACCGTGAGAATCGGGAATAGAGTCCCAGAAATACCTTTCCTTTTAAGGTAGTACCCCCAGAACAGGGCAGTGATTGGCCCTATTGGTCAATCATTGAGCCCTGAGGTGACAGTCGCCCCTCCCAGGAGACCGAAAAAGAGTGCCGTGCGGCCTATGTGTGAGGATAGTTAGGAGAGATTTTCAAGAGTGTTCAGACCGAAACAGTCCTGACTAAAGTAAGAGTTTTAAATAATGTAAACTTTCAATGTACAACCATGTAAACGTGTAACGAGTAAAGAGATTGATATTTTATCTACCTGAACAATTGTGTTGTGTATTGTAAGCGCGATTGAGTTACAGAAACCCATCCAACGGGATTTCCGTCAGAGGAACTCAGAAACTTTCTGAGTTCCTCTGCTTATAACCTCCAAGTGACTCTAACGGACAGAAACAGTGACATCGGTATCGTCAAGCCCTGTACGAGGAAGATTCCTGAGAATAAGGTCTTTTTGTGGGCCTTACAACAAGAGCGGTTAAACCGGTCGACGACAAAAGAAGGACTATTAAGTTCGAAATGTCGCGAGCGGTAAAATCAATCCCGGCTGGCCCGCCAACAGAGTCGGCAGCACCACCGGTTCAGAGTCGAAACGGTGGCGTCAAAGGGCCAGCCTCGTCACAATAAGCAGAGTTTGAACGTTGTTTTAAAGTTCTATTTTACGTTTTACACTTTCAAAACAGTTTAAGATTGAACTTACTTGAAAACAGAATGTTTCATCAATGCGAGGATTGCAAGTTTTTCTTTTTTGTCTCGACTGAAGAAGTCGTCTTTCGTCCGGCAACAAACAAAGTCTGAAAAACAAAATATTGTTTTACTTTTAAGTCGAAGCAGAAATAACTTTTAGATTTATAAAATAATGCATAAACATTTTTTTTTATTTAAAAAGAACATTACTTAATAAAATAATATCGAAGTTTGTTAAAAAACAAGAATTGTCAATATGCTAAAAGATTGTTTCATCTTTAAAAAATATACACTTTTTATGACAAGCTGAAAATGTTAGATATTAACGTGAATTTTTTTTTTTTTGCTGGACAAGGCCCGATACTAATGTTGTGCGACTTTGTATCCAAGTCTGTACAACGATTAAGAAAAATATTTTTTAAATACACATTATGTGATTTAAACTACAAAACACTTAAAACGATTTATTACTAATATTTTTTCAGAAGAAAATCACAAAAATATCACAAAAACCAAATTTCAATACCTAATGACAGGATCACATCCATTAATAGAACCGGAGATCCGACTGGGCAAGTTCTTTATTTTAATTAGATTGACCACTAGCCGTTCCAAATCCTTCTGATATTCGAGCGTAAACCACATTCGTCCAATGTGACCGTCAGGAAAATCTAAATCATCGTCACTGTCCGTCGTTTTATACAGTTCGGGATCCAGCGTTCCTAAGCTACAACGAGCTACAATTGAATAGAAAAATAGAAAGCAAACATCAAATATTGATTTAAAATGTTTTATAAACATCTGATTTTCTCGAACTTCTTTTTTATTCTGCGTTTTCAGAAGAGCATCACTAAGGAGAAATTTAAAATGTTAGAAACTGGAATGGTAGCTGAATCACTTAATGGTATTTTCCTGTTGATATATCTTTTAAAATAATCTTTTTATGGATAATTAATAATAATCGTCTGTTTAAAGTTGGACCATTCTCAAACTGACATAAAAAGTTTAGTTTAAAAGATTTCAACATGACAATAGCCTTAAGTGATTGAGCTACCTTTCTAGTTTCTAAAACACTGTCAAAGTTTCTCTTGCTGTGGCTTCTGAAAGAGAGTAATTTTAGTAGTACGATCTCTACAGTACCTAAGGAATTAGTAAAGTCTACAGAGTATTGTTTGGTAAGCGCGGAAGGTCCGGAGTAAGAATAACCACTTGTGGAACAGCCATTGGAAACCGTGTCAAACTGGGCAAGGTCAGGTGTGGATAGGACACGGCGTTGAAATGAAAAAGGCGGCGATTGAGCAGCAGAAAATGGAACTGTAAAATCAACATCTCTGAAAATAAAATATTAAAAAACGCATAAGGAATGGTAGTATGACCTATGATCTTTTGAAGTATGCGACCTTTGGCACACTAAACAATTTCAAGAAAAGTTTATTATCCATTGTTAGAAACTAGAAGAGTGTGTCAATAATAAACTTTTTATGGCAGGTTTATAAAATAAACAAATTTCATACTTGTTTTGCAGCATGTTTACATTGTACTTTAATTTTAAATTTTTAATTCACTATTTAAAAACTAGAAAGTACACGGAAATTTTTTCTTATAGGGTTATTATGTTTATGGATACGTTTTCTATTTGTCTAAAATGTATAATTTTTATAAAGAAATGGCACATTTTTAAAAATTTTAAATGCAGAAAAAGTGTTCGCCTTAAACAGTATTTTCAAAAATAAATGTCACATAAAATACGTTGCTGCATAACATATTTTTTTTGTCAAAAAATAGTTCTTTCTAATAACCTACTGTAGAGGTTACAATTCGTATTATTTCCTTCAGAAAAAAAAGACACGTCAAAAAGATGAGAAAGTCTTAAAAAGAAGGTAAAAATGACGCGGAAAAACAGTGTTTCTAAATACAGGTCACGTCAGATATTTACCAAAGAGCAAAGGTAAATTCTTAAGTCGATGGAACAGAAAAAAGCGAGTGCATTAAAGAGAGTGTACACATAAGAAAACTCGAAAGATAAAAACCGAAAATTGCTTTTAAGTTTATTTATATAAAAAAAGAAG
Organism: Brachycybe producta; assembly: GCA_036925085.1. Taxonomy (NCBI): domain Eukaryota; kingdom Metazoa; phylum Arthropoda; class Diplopoda; order Playtdesmida; family Andrognathidae; genus Brachycybe; species Brachycybe producta. The sequence continues at coordinate 1,990,760 of JAUPFP010000024.1, read as the reverse complement.
CTCCCGACAACATTCAAAGTCGAGTTACTTGGACACAAACACATTCAACACACTCTCATTTAATACTATTGGGATTTCAGCTTTAAATGTAAACATGTTTCTCTCTATCTCTTAGCTATGACGTTTGAAGATTTATACATAAGCATGTATTAAATGTGCTAAATTTATTTGCATAATATGTAAATAATCCTGATGACTAAATATAAGCTAAGTGAACAACAACAACAACAACAGCAACATCAGCAAAAAAAACCAAAGCTTTGCATTAAGATTAAAATAAGAAAAATCTAAAATTAGTTGTTATAAGTGATGATAAGTGTCACGAATAAACATGTTCAAGTGACAATCACTTTGGCAATATTTACAGCAATGTTTCGTTGCACTGTTTCATTGAATAGTTTGTACTTGGTAATGAATGTGTTGATTACTCTCCTGCAAGACTTGAAGTGGTTTGTGGTTTCTTTCAACCTGGGACTTGCATAAAAAAATGCTCATCTTCGGTTGCAAAGATTTAGCCCCACTGCAAAATCTTTACTAATTTCTTGCAGAAAATCTTGCCACTAACCCACCCATAAGTTTTAGGTAAAGTAGAACATGATATTAATATTGACAGAAAACGATGAAATTTACCTGTAACATTGGTAAGCTATTTATTTTTCCAAAGCTGAAGATGACGACCGAAATTGTGGTCATCAACACAAATGGCCAGTGTGATTGTCTCCTTTAAGGTACTTTCACAAATTGCAAAGATTTCGAGCACATCGAATCTTGCAGAAATGTTGAAAAGACTTTGTGCAAAAAGCTCAACAATTGTCTCATTTTTATTGCTGCTAAATATAGCCAGTGTGTGTGTGTGTGTGTGTGTGTGTGTGTGTGATTACCGCCAGCTTCATGTCAATTTTTATTATACCTTTTTACAAAACTAGCTCTCCTTCTGTCCACCGAAGACGTAGTGGACAGTATACTTCCTCTTTCCTTACATCGAGCAATCTGTTGTTCGTCATCATCGTCGTCGAAACGAATGACCCTTCGACGTCTTCGATAAACCAACACAGAAACGACAACCAAGACAATTACAAGGACCACAGCAGCCACCACCACCACACTGGATATAACAGCGGTCGATACTTCATCTAAGTAAAAATAAGAGAAAAAACAAACAATAGAAATAAGATTTCATTTCCCTGGAGCCAATTATAATAAGAAGGAAGAGAAAAAAAAATGACTGCAGTTTGCAATCAGCATGCCCACTTTACTATTCATTCGAATGGGAACCCTTTTATATTATTTTTATTATGCTAAATTAATTTATCTGATTGGAATTTCATTATTATTTTTGTTTTGAAGCTATGTTTTTGGTTTCTTTTGCAATCAACTCCTTTTCTTCTTCGAGGCATAGAAATTCATGCCTGTGTTCGAAACCTAAATATATTTCTTTATGTTGCAATGAATCTAGACGGTTGATTGTTCCAGCCTTCTAGACAAAAAATATATTTCCGGATGTGCTTGATTTTGCCATTTTCTTCTCAAATATGAAGCCATGCAAAACCTCTTAATCACGACGAAGAGGCCATTTTGTAAACATGACGTTTAAATATGCTAAGTACGTGGATTTCATGCATGCTTGCTTTCTTGAGATAAATTTCTTGAGTAGATGGAGCTGGCACACAGTTCCCGGACACGTTCTTAAATCTTAAATAAATCATTTCAAATGTTCAATTTGCTACTGATGATACCATGAATTTAAAAAGAAAAAAGAAAGATAGAAAGGTATTGCAGAATTCATGTGGTCGCAGAAAAAAAAAGATCAACTAAATGACTCAAATAAAAAATACTTCAGAAATGTTGTCTCTTGAAGCAAAAAAATAACTGAAACCTTGGATTTGTTGTTCAGTAATAGACTTAAATCATATTTTTTTTTGTATGTAGGCTGCAGACCATATATACTGAAGAAGAGAAGAAAAAACGTAGACAAGAAAAACACTTGACCATATAATGACCGTAAAGAAAAATCAAGTTTGTTTCGCATCATTAGGCCTAACAAAAACATCTCGACCTTTTTTTACAAATAGAAAATTGCATGGAATGTATTGTTGCTGTAATTATTATTGAGATGCACTATTCGCTGTAGTACTAAATAAGCAAAGGGGCACTCAGTACAAAAAAATATGCTAAGGACCTTCCATACAATGGGTGCAATCGGAAACTGACTCCTATTTCTTTATGCTGTGCCAAGAATCAAGACAAATGCCTTACTTTACTCTTTATATAAATAAATAGACTATTTCAGAAATGAGCGTTATTTTTGGAACAATCCTTATACTACAACAATAATTTTCTTAACTAATATTAATTTTCTACTACTAATATTAATTTTTTTAAACAAAATATCTTTTAACTTAAAAAATAAACGGTCTACTGGTATAAAAATAAAAACTTGTAGATCCTTCAAGTTTCCTACTTTTCATTTTTACTCACTTCTACATGTATACGTCATTTAGTACTAGGCTATTGGCGCCAATGACGTCAAAATAGACCGTCAAAGAAAATCCTGGATAATATTTTCTGACAAATAACATATGAGGGAAAAAGAAAAAAAACCTCCTTGAAATGAGAATATCAGTTGAATGATTCCTTTTCTTCCTACAAGTGCACCTTATAAAATGGAAGGAGTTCAGTTTAAAAAAAAGGTTACCATTAAAAATGCTTTCTACTTTTTTATGAATGGAATAATAATACCATAATCTACAGCCATAGAAAAAATGTTTCACTAAAACATAAAAACTCATAGGAGTTCAAATTGCACGTCCCACTCCAATAATATCGCGCATGTGCAATTGCCCCAGAAGAGTACCCATTAAATTGCCAATAATTTTTTTTTTACAACTCTACCAAGCAAAAAATATATATATTATACGAATACCATAAAAATAAGCAAATCACTTTTTTTCCTCTCTTCTAAAGGTACATTTCTACCTTTACCCTTCTGCCCTCAACGTTTAATGAAGTTTTCTAAATTTGCCTTCATTTGAATCACTTTTTTCCTATTGTATTTTCTATAATGAGTATTAGCCTTGTTTTGTACATGTAAAAAAACATGAGAAGTAGATAAAAGAACAGCTTTTGAAAGCCTATTTCATTTGTGTTTGCATTTCAGTTCTAATAAATATTCTTCATCAGTCTACCCAGGTGAATTCAAATTACTGTACATGCCTTAAGTTCTAAAGATAAGAACAGACGATCAATTCCAACTTGTTAATCTTGGATTGTCTCTCAAAATCATCACAGATGTTCAAAGCATTTGTGTCTATTTCTCTTTAGTTTTCTTTTGAAATCTATATATTTTTATGTTTTAACTAATTTCTCATTTTCCCCATTAACAAATTTTTGTTTCCACATACAAAAACTTGCCAATCCACACCACACCACACACCATCCACTTTCCTTCAGTTCAATCCGAAAATTGAAGTGAATATCTGGGCGAATAAATCGCTAGAAACAAGCCTGAAGAGCATTGAATTAATAAAATCCACAACATACACACCCATCAATTTCAGCGTTGAAAAGCCAGGAATGACAAATCAAGAATTGATCGTTTGTATCCAGATATAAAAATACTACATTTTTTCTATAAATAAAATTCAAACATTCATTCAAACTCAGTGATTGTATGTAGTTAGCAGCTTATAACAACCATTTCAGCATATTGTACAAAAAATATTTTTACAGCTTTATGGAAATATTTTACAGTTTTTTTTAAATGTTTTGCTGTCACATTAGCCAATTAGAACGGAAAATTCTAAAAAAAAAAACCTTCATGGAAGAAAAAAAACCTTCATGGAAGAAAAAAAGTGCAAATGAAATTAATTGTTTACATAATGTAATGATATGCAATTCCACAAGGATATAGAAGTAGGTGTAACAAAAAGCAGAAACAAGGAAAATAAGGAAATGACACATTACAACAACAGCATGTACATTGTGCACACAACAAAAATCCACTACAAAATTAGCTTTTTCATTCGAAGCAACGTGAAAAGTTTTTCCTCCATACTTTTACGTACAGAGTGGCCACAATTTTATATTGCAAAAATACAGTATGTGCAACATATGTAATTTTGTACTCTTCTTCTCTTTTATCAAGTTAGATTTTATAAACAAGTTGGCAATGAAGCTTTTTGTGTCATATGTTGTAAAATGTAAACTTCAAAATATGTAATTATGTTTAAGAGAGACACAGGAAGAATAATTTGTAGCCCCCCCCCCCAACATTGTCAGGCCAAGATCCCACATACAGAAAAAGTAAACTGAAAATAGAATTTCTCTTAATTAAATAATTCTATTTATTTGATAGACAGTAGACCGAAAAAAGCGAAATAAAATTTTAGAATAGAATTATTTGAATTAGATAAATTATATTTTCAATTGCATTTTTTGCATGTGGGTTCCGTGGTCTAAGGGTTGAAACACACAAACCAGTTTTAGTGGTCGATAAAACGGCTGTAAAATGAAGTCGAGGTGTCGCCAAACAAGTACAACTAAATTGAACCACCTGCAACTTCATTTTGAAGTCCAAATCGACCACCATAAGTGGTCAGTGCCAAGGCCGCCCCTAAGTGTTAGCACCAGCGGTATCCCTTTCGGTCGAAATTTTTTCGGTCGACAAGCCTCAGGGATTGGATTGGAGGCTAACAGTGACGTCAATAAAAATTAATAGGGAGCGGTGAATGAAAGATCTACCAAAAAAAAATATAACCCTTTCTCCCTAACCTAACCTAACCCCTATCCTAACCAAACCGAACCGAACCTAACTATTTCGCTCCTCACCGCTCCTTATTACTTTTTATTGACGTCAACTGTTAGCCTCCAATCCAATCCCTAAGGCTTGTCGACCGAAAAAATTTCGACCGAAAGGGAACACACCATTGTCACCTAACTAACAATACAAAGCAAGACAATCGTTTCTACACAAGGGGTAACAATCCATTGAGGCTGATTTGAAGTATGCGTAGTAGAAAAACTTGATTTCCAGTGCATGCAGCTAGATTCACTCAATTTTCTAGAAGAACTGGCCCTTTATTACTGAGTTTTGAGCAAGAACCTTTAAGGTTCAATACAAAAAATACCATTCTATGACCCTGAAATTGCTACCCGAGGAGGTTCATGATTCAAACTTCTAGCTAAAAAAACACAGTGCAATGTAAGGTTGCAGCTACTTTCTCTAGAAAACTGAGCTGATCTAGCTACCTTTGCTAGAGAGTTATGCTTCTACAACATATTTCTATACAGGTGTATAGAATGGAGGAGACTTAATATTAAATTATATTTTCAGATGAATAGCGTGGGTGTATTTCGCAACAATCTTACTTGTTCAGTATTTGTTTTGTTCTTTTCTTTCTTGCTGAACTAGTTTTGTTTGAGGATAGAATCAAGTATAAAATTGTAGGCCTAGTCGTTGCACTCAGTGACTCCCACATATAAAATGTTATTTCTATTAACTATCAACCAACATTGGATAAAAAATTACAGCATGTATTTTTAACTCATCTCTCTTTTAATGTATGTTGGTGATACATATTTCAACTTTGAAGAGACAAAGAGAAAGATGATTTCTTCTTTTAGTGTATTTTTTAGGCAAACCTCACAACCTAAAATTGGGTACAACTAACTCATTAATCTTGACGTGTTTTTTTTTTTCTTCTCCAGCTATATTATGATGAAGCAGAAAAATCTTCTTCATCTTGCATCACAACAAAATGTATGTTTTTTGTAATATAAAAAGGAATTAGCATTTGTTTAGTACTGTATATACTGTAGGTAGTCCAATACATAAGTGCAAATTGTTCCCAAAAGACAACAATTTTGATGCCACACTTTTAATACACGGTGTGTTTTACAACACGCACAACTAAATTAACACAAGACAACAAAAACAACAACAGCCATAAAAAACTATTATTTTACATGAAAACTCATAAACAAAAACCTTCTTCAACTCAAAACAACAAGTTGTAAACATTTATTACAATTTTTGCTATTATGTGTGCATTAATAATATAAAGCTACTTCTATTCCAAATGGTCCCAAGTGACCAAGTGTCATCTTACATTATAATCCAAACACACACATATCAAATTTAATCATTATTAAAAATATAATTATTAATTAATATTTGGAAAATATGTGTCTTCAAATTGAGACTTTTTTTTGGTGAGATTATATTGGCGAACAACAACCTCTGTTAACTTTTAAATATAAGGACCGTAACTACAGTGTCTTTTACTGGTCTTCCACACCAAAGACCTACCTACCTTCCTTCAAGAGGGTTCAAACAACAACATACAATATTAAAGAAGCTGAATAGATGTTTATTGTTTTTGTTCCTCTGGATCTCGCCACTGCACTGGCATTAATGCTAAGGTCCATAGATGGTTATGTAAAATTTGGACACAAAAAAGTCAAGTGAACTTTTTTTCAGGAATAACATCCAAAAAAAAAAAAAATTCAAATTGTACTCAAAATTTGAATGGTAAAACATGATGCTAAAATTTTTTTTCATGGCAGTATCTTAAATAATAAAAACATTTTATAGTTCAGTTTGAAAATGACCCGGTTTTAGATTTTTCCATTGACATTTACGAAAAACTATTTTCGCCTTTTTCACTGTCATATAAAGTTTATTTTTTTAAAGATTTCACTCCATAAAAACTCATAAACAGTTTGATTTTTATTCTTATTTCTCAAAACCAACGGTGGGAAAAGAGTTCTCCTATAGAACATAACAGTCACTGCAGGCGCCCCATCCGGGGGAACAAAAACAAAATTATCTATTCAGCCACCTTAATGCATAAAAATTTATAAAGTTCCTTAAACATTTTATAAATTTCCAAATTATTGTAAAATGACATAACATTTAAGATGAATTTTTTTCAAACATTTTTGCATCACATAATAGTCTATTTATTCAACGTTACAATATTTTAAAAATTAAATAATATAACACCGACACAGAATATTGAAATTTGTAACCGTTTGTGATGTCATGTGCAATTTTAAAGTGTGAACACAGTCAAAGAAGTGGGGCCCCTTGCCAAATACTGTGGATAAGGGCGTAGCGTTACCCTTGTTACGGCTTTGCTTTTATTAAATTACAACACTAACATATTTTAAAAACATGTGTCTCACATTATTGCTTTTTTTTAAAAAAAAAAAAGTATTAAGGGGTATATAAAAATAAACCGAATACAATACTAGTAACACCTACGCTAAACCTGCGGAAAAAAAGAATATTTTAGTGACGAGTTGAGAAGAAAAATGAGACAACAAAAATATTCAAAGGAACCACCCCCCCCCCCCCCTTATCTCTCTAGCACACAAAAAGTTAATTCGAAAATCCATATGGAAATTCAAATAATCAATATCTAAGAAGCTCAAAGTATATCTAGTTACACCAGTTACTAGTTAAATTACACTAATGTGCAAGTACTTGGTAGTTATAACAGCTTTATAAATGTAATTAAAAATGTAACTACCACTGTTGCCAGTCAAACTACTTATACTGTAACTTTCTGTATCACATCTTGTTACAATAAATACTCAAAATCAATGCAAGTAGTTTTAATTAAGTTGAATTTGGTTTACAAAACGCATATAAATTATATATTTCAGTTAGTGAAAACTAAGTTTCGAAAGTAACAACTAATATAAATGTTGTTTTGAAAATTATAATAAACTCTCCTATTTAAGCTGATTTAAAGTGTATGATCATTTTTATGTCAGTTTGAAAATAACCCCACTTTAAGCAGACAATATTGTTCAAATTATGTCTATAAAAAGTATATTTTGAAAGATGGCAGTGTTAAGTTACTTTGAACTTAGTATTCTAGTTTCTAACACACTTTCAATTTCTTCTAAAACGCAGAAATCCAGCTGTTCATAAAACATTTTTTTTAAAAAAAAAAAGGTGAGCCGTCATAATGACACTTTATGCCAAAGGTAAAAGCCCTAAAATGGGTCCCCATTTTATTTTGAATCTTAATAAGAATGCTTAACTCTGAAATGAAAATGTATTTCCTTCTCATTTTAATTCAAGATTACGAAATATTGCTATTAAAGAGGTCTTACACTGTAATCCCATTAAAATTTGTTTTTAACCAAACTAACTTCTCAATTAGTCGAAGAAGAAGAAAAATCCGTTAAATACAGATTTCTGGTTTATTTAGTAGATAAGTTCATTAACAGCTATTCCAATATAGAATATACATTTTAAGGGGGGCAATTAAGGGGCAAAAAGCTTTAAGTATATATACCAACCCATATTGGTAGAATTTGTTACACATGTATCTACTTATTTAGAAGCATCTTTTCTAATGTATTACAGAAAAATCTTCCTCGAAAAATAAATCCATAGTCTTCTTGTACATAAAAGTGCAGACATCACACAAGACCCTCCTACTCTTATCTATATATCTTCACCTGTCACTAGTAAGGTTGCCATAACAACCTTTTTTTAAATAAAAAAGCCTATAACCAAAAGAAAGAACACGTGATCCTAATAGCTTGAAACGTGTTTTTTTTGTAATAGACCTGCTACTACTACTACTACTAATACTACTAGTACTGTAGTACCCGTACTACTCCTACTTACTACTGCTACTGTAATGCAGAATGATTATCTCTTGACAGGGATATTGATACCCAACAGTCTATATCACTTTAGTGTGGAAAAACTCTCCTATTTTAAGCTAATTATTCATCATTTTTATCTAAATAATTGGCAATAAAAATAAATGCTTAAATAAAGGTCTTTAAATGATAAAATCTTTTAGTAAAAATATTTAAAGTGGTTTAAAGTGTTAAAGCCCCGCCCCCACCCCTGCGTTTAAAGAGCACAACTAAAAGAAACTTGAAAGTGTTTAGAAACTAGAAACCTAGTTGCGATAAACATTATATATTTTAAAATAAGCTTTTATATCATTTTGAAAATAACTCAACTTTAAGCGGATGACATTTTTTAAAAAAAATCTGTCTAAAAAATTTTATTTAAAAAGATATTAACATGGAAATTACTATTACAATAAGTGATTCAGAAACCGTTCCAGTTTTTCACACACACGTAACAAGCGTTCGTAAAATCAGCTGTTATGTCATAAAACATTTTTTAGGCTTGATATATGTGTAGGAAATATTTGCTCCATATCTTTTATATATGCCAAAATATAAAAAATATATGGATAATAATAAAGAAAAAAAAATGAAATTTCACACATTGACGCGTCTAAATTTTCAATAAATTTTAAGCTGCTTTTTCATTCTTCTTCTTCTTCTTGAAATTCCATGGCCAAAGCCGAAAACACTGAAGAGAAGAAGAAGGATTTGAACATCTCTAGGCACAAATCAAACATATTTGCATTAGAACATCTAAATCTTCCCTTCTTCAAATACTTTTTCCATTACAGAAATATTCTCAAAGAGAACAACCATATAGAAATATATATATATTTTTTCTCCCCCTAAATCAAAAAAATATAAAGCTCAATACCAACATAATGAACTTCTAGATTTCTATAATATGCACACAGCTTAAGAGAAAGAAAAAATATTTTCCATCAATAAAGTACATATATTTGGAAAATATGGTGAAATATTGCATGAAGTATTAATATTCGTGTATGAAAATATGCGCCCAATATGAAAATTCTAATACACTGACTGAGTAGGGCAATACAACAAAAAAAACCACTTTAAAAGTGTAGAAAAGTGAAATACTTAAAGTGGTTCAAAATATTTCTGTGGTACTTAACTATCACTCAAAAAACAAATCCCTATCTCCACTTTATTTCTAAATATGTTTTGCTTAGTCTGCTTTACACGGGCCACATTGTGGCACCATATAAAGTGGTCGTTTTTACCTGACCATTCATTACATAGGAAATGTTCACATAAGCCACCATATCACTGCGGCGGTGGTTTTGTCACCCTGAATGGCGCCCACTGCAATGATTAATGCTAAGCTCCATAAGATAATTTTGGATAATGAATTGGACGCAAAAACGTCAGGCGAAAAAATTCAAATTGTTTTCAAAACTAGAATGGTAAAAGATTATGCTAAAAGTTTTTCATGACAATATCTTAAAAAATAAACATTTTATGCAGTTTGAAAATAATCCGTTTTTAGGTTTTTTTTCATTAACCGTTGCTTTGAAAAACTATTTTCACATTTTTAAAACTGTCATAAAAAGTTTATTTTTAAAGATACCATTATCATGAGAGAGAAAAAAACTTTTTGTATCATCACTCACCAAATATTCTAGTTTCTAAAACTACTTTGAATGTTTATTTCCGTAATGTTTCTCCTAAAAACGTTCTCTTTAAAAATGTTTTTTTTCTCTCTCAAAAACAGTAAGTGGGAGGAGACATTTTATAGAACATAATAGCGGCCATTGCAGTGGCGCCATCCGGAGAAACAAAAACAAAATAAATATCTATTTAGCCACCTTAACTATATATTTCGTTAGAAAAATAGTCAGGAAACCAACAGAAAAAAAATTTGTTTCAAATCTTCTCTCATTCAAATATGTGTAAAATTCAAACAATATCAAAAAATTTTTTTTTGAGAAATAAAAATGGATATGATTCTCTAAGGACATCACACAGACACACAAACACTTTTCAACTTGAATGAAAAAAAAAAACAAAAAAACAATAAAAAAATCAGAAAGTAGATAAGAATAAAAATGACATTTCTTCTTTTACTTTCATTTTTTCTATCATGTCAAAAAAATAAGATCATCTCAAAGGCAAATACTAAGTCATAAAAAATAAGGACATTACATAAAGAGAGAGAATAAGAGAGAAAAGAAATAGAGCAAAAATTCTTTTAACATCTGTAGAAATGTACAGTGAAGAGCAGTGGGTCACACAGTACAAGATCAATGAAAGTCAAAGAAAAAGACGAAGACATCGTCTTCTTCATCATCATCTTATGACGTTGCAAAAAGAAAAACCTCCATTGACAATGAATAACATTCAAATAATTCAAGGTGACAGCATCACATATGGAATAATGTTCATTTTTATATCTATATACAGTATATATTGTAAATAACCTCTGGAAAAATAAATAATAGACTATTATATATCAATTTATGTTAATATTTCATGAAAATCATTATTGAAATCAAGAAATGAATATATTTTAGAACATCTTCATCTAAAAAATTTAACAATTTTGTCTTAATAATTATTTTTAATTAGTTAAAATTCAAAAAAGCAATAATTATTTTTTTTATCAACTCAAAATGTATGCCGAGATTGTTGAAAAATAACAATCAAATCCTAACAATTACCAAATTTAAATATCAGTGTATTTAATTTAAAGGTCTTTTGAAATATTTTTGAGTAGCTAAAAAAAGTGACTATTCATAAAAAATATTTAATAAATTTAGTAAAGCAAAATTGACAAATTTTTTTTTACATAAAGATGTTCTAAAAATATATATGCACTTTTTTGTTTCAATAATGATTTTCATGAAATATTGACGTATATTGATGAAATTTAGCTGTAACCTGGTTGCTATTTATTTTTCCATATCTGTACATGTATATACAGTGAAAACCGTTTAACATGAAAACGGATAACATGCACAAAAAAAAAACAGATAACACGAAAGATATTTTCGGTACAAAATTCTTTTAACACGAAAAAAAAAATATTACGATCCCTTCCATTAAGTCTTAAACAGTTTTTTTCACTGCATATAAAATATCTTTTTATATCTACCTTTTTTTCCTCTCATTCTTGTAATGGAAGGAAATAATAAATCTTGAAACGAATCTATTATTTATTAGGTAGAAGTAAGTGGTCAAAATCACAGCCACAAAAAAACGAACTTGAAAGCATTAACACACTAATAATTTTTATATTTATGTTTTTCGTGTATGTGTGTGAATGTGGCTAAGTGATATAAATGGGCGCATTCGGAAACTAAAGAAAAAAGCTAATAGCAGTAATGTCCAGAAACAACATGTGGGTCTACCCTTCTCAAGAAAACAAGCATCTACATCCAATGGCTGTAATGGTCCCCTCATATGAGACCCTCCCCTCATATTTGAAAAGGAAACTGCAAATAAGCACATCCGGAAATTCTCTTCTTTTATAGAATTATATCTAGAAGGTGGAACAAAATTACCCTTCTAGTTTATTTACAGCATAAAGAAATGTCTTTAGTTTCCAGTTGCGCCCATAGTTCTAATATGGGTAGACAAACTAGTGTTAGCAGTGATTGCCTACGTTAAAGGGGCTATATGTTACCCAAATGGCTTTATACAAAATGACTTCCAAATAAAAAACTAAATAAAACCAGTAGAAAACACAAAACACATAATAAAGGCCAGTTTCGCAAGGACCACTTTGTGTTTCCACCTAAAATTGTCGTTTATAGCAAGACCATTGATTACATAGGGAGTATTCACACGAGCCACCGCCAAAGAGTGGTTTAGTCCTGCCACAAGTGGCACCACAAAGTAGTCCGTGTGGAAACTGAACCAAAAGATACCGTATCAACATAAATAGATTTATGTCACATGAATGATTTATGATGGTCAATAATTTACGTACATGTATAAATTATTATTTTTATACTAGAGTGTATGGGCTCGTCATTTAGCCTTTTGTTTAACTCAAGTTAAAAACTTACAGCTTTTCATTATAATAAATATTAAATCACAGACACAAATTACTAATAAATCAAATGTTTTTAAACATTAATGGCTGTTTACTAAAAATGTTGAGCTTAAATCAAAGCTAAGCTTGAAAAATTTTCCATATATTCGCCATGTGTTTAAAGCTTAGCTTGTATTTTAATCAACGATTTATAAATACAGGGCTACGAAGTAAAACGTGGTCCTGACTTAAAAATCAACCTCATTCATTGTTGTACTGATTTTATTTTAGAATTAAAAATGGTTTTTTAATATTAAAAACGTAGAAAATCAAAAGATTTTCCCATGCATAAATATATTGTGTATATTTATAACTTTAATACAAAAAATCCTTTCATTAGCATCGTATATCAAACATACTGTATATAATTAATATTATATACAGAAATAATGTTTTTTTTAAAAAAAAATTAATACTGCTATAGATTTTAGAAAGATCTTTTGCTTTTGAAAAAAAAATATCAAATAAGAAAGTAACTACAAGAGAAAAAAAATTTCCAATTCTGTAATGAAGTAAACAAAAAAAATACAGTAAAGTGCATACATAATGAGCTAGATGAGATGAAAAAAGAAAAAAAATGAGAGAGGAAATAGAAAAATGTACCATTTAATTAAACGACAGGACATGGTACAATATAGAATGTCTCAAAAATTAAAGAGTAACATTTGAACCGAGAGAAAGAAGAGTTAAATTGCATTACACCCGTAATGGTAACAAATGCCACTCGTTTAATAACCATCAAAGGGGGGTTTCAAATTAAATAACAAATGCAAAATTCATGTCAGCAAATAATGTCACAAGCACAAAAAATATGCATAATTATTTTTTTGTGTTTTATTTTTCTTCTTCTAATGGAAACAACAACATGCACCATATTTATTGTACGTGCAATGTATGTTGAGAAATAAAGAAAATTAAACCAAGAATATTTCGTGGGACTAAAGGGCATGTTACTTTACTCTCTATATCAAATTGCACTTTCGTGTGCCCATAAAATGAGTGCAATTCATTTGTTGAGACACATTAAAAGAGAAATCAAATACACACGTTTATACAGGATGAGGTAAGTAACCCTTGCCACCTCCTTCACCTTAAGTGTGACATATGGAACGAATATTACAGACCGCAATTAAAAATCATAACTTAAAATTTGTCGTTTAATTAACACTTGTTCAAGGGTGCACTAAATAGGGATGAACATTTTGTTTAAAATACATTTCATTTTGAATAATTACTCGGCAAGCAAACTCAAGAGGGCTTGTGGCAAGGGGACTATTTAGTCTAAAAGCAGCATGACAATTCCTAATACAAGCAACTCATGGCAGCTCATTCAATAGCACCCCTAAAAATTCCCAAAATCAAAATCTTCCTCGTGCACAACCTCCTCTGGAATTCAATTTATTGTCAAATCACCCTAGGTATAAATGACCAAAAATACGTGCATGTATGTACGTGGTCACTTCTACCCATATACAGTGTATGTATATAGCTTTGTGCAGCGTACTAGAAGATGGCTTTGGACAAGACCCCACTAACATTTTTAACATTTTTTTTAAAGAATGTTGAGACTGAAGTCAATTCTACAAACTGCCAACATGTCCCACCCAGGTTCTTTAGTCCCGCTTTCAGAGTAATGAATATTTCCCGGAAACAAACCTGGCCGCTCTGCATTGGACCATTTCAACAAAATGAACTAAATTAGCAGTGTGGGGACTTGACGTGCTGACATACATTATACATGTATATTGAGCATATTTATAAATTATAATGGTCACTAAGTGAAACCCAAACACCTAAGTGGTCATTGTTAATATAAATTCGCCATTTTCAGTGTTAATGCAAACTAAGTATAGCTAAAGTGTGGTTAATTGATATGAGTCTCAGTGTGTATGGGTGTGCGTGTATGTGAGTGTGCGGCACGTGCCCCATCCTATTCTTCTTAACTGAAAAATTCTATACCACATTCCACCAGAAATATAACAATGTCATAAATATGTACATATGCATAATGCCAAGAGGAAAATAATCACACAAAACGTAAACCCCCCTCTAACTAACTCTTAAATGATTTTAATCTAGATTCATCTAATAATGTTTAAAAAGCTGCCACCTACCGAGATAGATCAAACACGAAAAATATCTACAAAACTCTCAAACCGAGTGTCAAATAGAAGTCAAATTTACTAGATTAAATTACTAACAGGTTAAATTTGTCACAAAATTCATTCCGAATATTACATGATAGAAAACATAACCAAAATGAAATGATTATTAAAAAAAATGATGCTATTATTTTCGTATCAAAACGAGATTATATCATTAGTCAGTCAATCAATATTTTTGGGGGTTTGACATTTGTCTAGAGAAAATGAAGAATTTCGGCCATTTAATGACTTTATGTTAATATATATTTTTCAATCAATATTCGTCGAGAGCAAAAATCTAGACCCTAAAAATGGACAAGAGATGGATTTCACTAGAGAGATGAAATTATATATATCCATCACCAAATCCATGCACTTGGTGGGGGCCACTTGGATCATCATCAGAGATCAGTTGCCTCCTAGTGTTCATCATCATTAAAGAGACCCTATTAAATGTGTTTTTCTTGCAGTAAATATCCGAAGAAAAAAAAGACAGGAAAAATCCATTGTAGAACAAAACAAATACTGAATTCGATTTAGACGTGCAACATCACTGGCCACATGTATTCAGATACAATTCGCTGCCTCAGGCAAAGACATTGTCAAGTCACTGGGTACGCGTGCCCGGCGATTATTGCCTGGTCTGTATGAGGCATTAGGTTTAAACTTTTAAGAATGTTTTGCTGACATATCAGACAAAATGCCACAATCTTAAGATTTTGGATCAACCTCTCTGACGTCACAAGCTTCAAGTTTACAGTAAGACTACTGTAGGTTAGCTTAAGAATAAGTTTGGGACATTAGAAAAACGTTCAACATCAGATTTCACTGTAGAAAGTGAAAAGATTTAATTGGTAAAATATAATTTTCACTCATTTCAGGATATTTACTATAACATATGCATTTATTTATATATAGTTTATTGAACAATCAACCCTACACTTAATGAACGAGGAAGCACCCTCAAGTATCTCTCTCTTTCATCTCTATTTCTATCTCTATATTTCTATATATATCTCTTTCTTCCAGGCAAAGCAAATCATGAATTTAGCAGAGAAAGAGAGAGAGAGAGAGAGAGAGAGAGAGAGAGAGAGAGAGAGAGAGAGAGAGCTATTAGTCAATGGCACCATCCATTGTTTGCCATGAAATTAAAGACTTATGGTAGCATATTTTCATATAGAAATTATTGAAAAAGCATCAAATTTAAAGCAACTTAAAAATGAGAAATATATGTTGTAAAACAAAATTGGTTAAAGCATTCAAACATACCTTTGGTTGAAGAAGATTTTTGTGGGACCGGAATTGAAAGTTTCGAAGACCTCAATGATGTCGACGACAGAATGGGTGCCAATTTGTGCCTTAGATATGGTCCATTATTTAACTTCATTCTGAAACCCTTTTTCCTCTACTTTTTATTTTTAAAGTTGTCTTGAAATCCACTTTTAGGTCCAAGATTTTTATATATATATACAATATATATATAGTATATATAAAAAGCCAAAATCTATGAAATCCAATAAAAAAAAAGAAAAACACACAAAAAAACCAAATATTAAATCAACTGAATCTGAAGAAATGTGTTCAAATTTTCTGTCATTGTCATTTTTAAAAAAAAAAATAACTGTTTACTTTGTGACTGACGTTGCGGATCGATGTTGTTGTTAAAAGATTTTCTTGGTGGCGGTGGTGGTGGTGGACGGCAACATAAAAAAAACAACCAGAAAAGAAGAAGAAGAGCTTTAAACGGCTTCTTCTTTCAGTTGAAAGGATATTGGACCATTGAAAATGATGGGCATTGCTTGCTTGCTGTTTTTTTATAACTGTCTTTTTACTATAATTCAAGAAAAGAAAAGGATAGGAGAAAAAAAAAAACGTTGGTGATGGAGCAACAGATGCAATCGACCAACTCACAACCAACTCCTGATTGAAATGTGCCCAAAATGTGTGTGTTTTGCTTGCATTCCATCCAATCTCTCTCCTCCTTTTCCCATGCAACCAATTGCAAAAATATAACGCATGCGTCGTACTGTCAAAATCCATTCTTTCATCAAAATCTACAAACCGAATAAAAAAAATAGACAATATAAAAACAGAACAAAAAATATTAGATATACATGTATATATAAACATAAAAAAGTATGTAATCTACGAAGATAGTTAATCCTTCGCAAATCAAATTAGACAGATACATATTTCATATAAATTAATTATCAAATAATGTATTATAAAGAGCAGTAGGAGTACATTCAAGTAGGTTCATGTCTATTACAAATGTAATAAATAAATAACATTTTGCTATTATATAAATGTAACATTCATTTTGTCTATTGTATTAATCTTTCTGCGTGTTTTTCTAAGGTCTTAAACTCTGGTTATTCTGTTTTTTTAGGAGCACTTGAAAGTGTTTTAGAAACTAGAAAGGTAGCTCAATCACAAAATAGTATTTTCCTTTTGATATCTTAAAATACGCTTTATATGACAGTTTGAAAATGACCTCACTTTTAAGTTTTTATCTTAATAACAAGTTTCTTCTAAAAGAAATCAAGCATGAAAATACTACCTTCTAGTTTCTAAATCACTTTCAATTTCTCTTTGGTGTTGCTTCTGAAACACGTCTCGCTTGCAATTTATGAGACGCCATTTATATTAAAACCTAGACAAAAATCTGTTCGTATAAATGAACAGACTCACGAGGACATTTTCAAATGAATGGCGCACCATTCATAGCAAGCTTTTGGTGCACTTAGAAACTGAACGCACCCATTGTGTGTTATGTGTTTGTGTTCCTTTTATAGCAACACTCAATTTTTATAATCCCTTTACTAGCTTTTTCTATAGTATACTATATGAATCCATATGCTGAAAAATCATAGTCCTATATGATTTAAAAACCAGTAGCAACGACAATTTTAAGCTACGTACGCGCAACCACAATTAGATATTCCATCATCGTTGTTATGTTCATACTTTAGCTTTTTTTTTTAAGTACAAATAAAATGTACCATTCATACAACTTGTATTACATATACATAGTTGGGTTGACAGTCATTATTTTTAGAATAAATAATGAAAAGCTCGACATTTTGAGGGTAGAATTAGTCCATTAAAAGGATTGTAATGTTATTTGGCGAGTTTAAATGGCATCACTTAAATAAACAGCACAATGATCCAGTATTTTCTACGTATAAACACGTATCCATAAACAACATCAACAACCAAAAAAAAAGAGCAAACAACTTCAAGAAAACTCTAACAAGTTATCAGATATATGGGAGATACTTGTACAAAAAAAACTAACATGTAATGATGACAAAACAGTTTTTCTAAAGAAAAAGAAGTCGAGACACTGTAGAGTTAGTTTATTGTTACTATGCTATTTGAGATATGCAAGAAAAGAAAAAATATATCACATCTTTTGTGTTGATGTGTCATATGTGGTATGTCATATGAGGTTTTTTAATCATTTTAATCTACCCAAGTCACCATAGATGACCAGGCTTCGCGTGCACACAAGTGAAGTTTGGGTCGAGCACGAAATGGGTTGTCTCCAAAAACTGCTGCAGTGCAAAGCACACAAGCTTTGTAATTTTTTGTAGCAGTAACAGTAGTAAAGCCCGTTTATACTATTCTGTGATCTCATAAGTTACAACCCTCTATTTTAATACCCTACTGTGTAGTTTGTTCTTACTACAAAGTTTGATTCTTCATGCAATAAGCAGTAGTAGTAACCCAATGGTACAAAAAGAGGCAGTAAAGTTATTACTGCTTTAACTGATTTTTTTAAACCTTTGTTGCTAATGATCACTACTCAGTTTTATGACAGTATGTTAGGCTATGTGTACTGCATGCCAGAAGTATTATTTATTGCATTGCATTTATTGCATTTATTAAATTTCTGCATTCTGTTTCATTTTTTAGACAGTGTGCACTACTCTTTAAGCACAATGTTAATGTAGATTAAGGTAAGGTCACATTCTACTGCGCATGTACGTTGTTCAACTAAAATACATGATATTTCAGTTGACTGTGCATCCTGCATATGTGCACAAAAAATCGACCTTCACTTACCCTAGATTAAAGTACAACATGTTGATATAAAAGAGGACATCAACTATATTACATAGAAACATAAAAGTACTGATGCTAATAGGAAAAACAGCATCTAATTTAATTTAATTAACTAATCAGAAGAAGAAGAAAAAAAAGTCATAATCACATTTACTTTAACATTATAAAACTGCGCCTACGTAAAAAGCTTATATTAAACACAAAACTCAACCACACAAACTCACTACAATGTAATAATTTTAAATTTTTCAATTTATTATCCTGAGGAGGAAAAGCATGAAAGTTAAGAATGTGGTAAAAGTATATAGGAAGTAATTAGTAGTAGACTTAAGAGACAAAAACTAAAAAGGCTACATGAAGAAAAAAATTAAAACTAAGCTACAAGGAAAATCAATTCCACTCATTTGCAACTCAATGTATCACTTGCACTATAGTAATTCAATTACAACTGGTTAACTTCATTGTTAAGTCGTAAATCCTTGTATATAATTTATGTCTTTCATTTTTTAAAATGGTGTCGAAATTACTTTTACCATCAACTTTTAAGATGTATTATGAAGAGCTGATTTTCGAACTCTTCAGGAGCAATACTTAAAAGAAAGTGATTGTGTGTTAGAAACTAGAACGGTAGCTGAATCACTTGGTAGTATTTTCTTTTAGATTATCTTTCAAAATAAAGTTTTTATAAACAAAATTTAAAAAATATCGTCTGCTTATAGATAGGTTATTTTTAAATTGACATAAATTTAGTTTAAAAGATATCAACATGAAAATACCTTTATGTGATTGAGCTACCCATTTTAGTTTCTAAAACCACTTCAAGTTTTTCTTAATTTTGCTCCTGGAAGATAAGAGAATAACCGGAATTAAGAGGGTCGTTTACAATTAAAAGCCACCTTAAAAAATAACCTCGAATAGAATTTGAATGTGAGTAGAAGAGAAACATAATATAAAAGTGTGTATGTCATTTTTATAATAATGATGTATTTTAATAATAAACTTTTTGTGGCTCGTTTCAAACCCAATTTTAAAATATTTTTTTACCAAAAAAAAAAATTCAAACTGTCATAAAACGTATGCAATTTTCTTTACCTCTCTCTTTCTCTCTTCTAGCTTAAAATACATCTTTTGAACTGTTGCTAGAATGAAGCTTTCTACCTGTTTTTTCTACTTCATAAAACATGGCAGCAATCAAATTGAAAAAAAATATATATAAAAATATCAATTAACTGGAGGGAGAAAAAAAATTGAAATTGATCTATGTAATACATGTATTAGAAAAACTAAACACCTTCCTGAGAAAAAAAATATGTAAATAGGTTATATAATAGTGACAAGGTTATTCTACCAATAAAAGGTGTAGTTTAGTTATATAAATGTAGTAACAGCTTGTAACATTTTGTGTTTTGTGTGTGTGGTAAGCCAAGTTGAAGCCGTTTTGCGGTGGAAATTATTCCCAGTGTGCATCATTGCATCTGCGCAACACACCAGATTGCCAATAACGCCCTTAAGCCTGTTATATTCAGATCTGAACCTCAATTTTTTGATATTAGGTGTACAATTTTGTTTCCTTTATTTTGGGCAAATCGATTGTCGCCATTTGTCGTCTCAGAGAATTAAAGCAAGATGCCAAAAATAGAACGGTGACCTTTTTCAATATAAGAAATACACCCACCCACACGCATTTGCCCGTGTAGCCCGGGCCAAGTATGCCACCTATGGAGCACACTCAAAGACTTTATAAAAAAAAATCATCTTTTCAAAAGAGACTAATTAACAATTCACTTATGCATGTTTAATGCTTAAAATTAATAATTAAACATTAAAAACATAGCTAAAAATTAATTAGCAAAAACTAAGACTTAAATTAACATAAAAAGGATTTTTTTTATTTGCAAAACTACTAAAAGCAAAGACCATTAAAGACATTAACAAGTTAGTATTAGACACAAATTCAAGAAGGAAACTAGACCTTTGAACTTCAAATTGAACCCTCTCTTGAGTAGGATATTCCTAGACAGAAAAACCAGGTGCAAGATCACTCATTAAAAGAAATGTTTTTCTACGTTGGAACCCTGCTACGAGCGTAAGTGGGTTTCAATTTGAAGTGCAAATGCTAACTTCCGTTAATGTTAGATTAAAATACTTTTGATACTAAAAATAATTAATACCTTGGCTAAATAAACTAATAGATGTCACCTAAGATCATAGCAAATTTGTGGCAACAGAAAAAAAAATGCGTGCATTAATTAGAAATGTTCCAAGCCTATGTTTAAATTAAACGTCATTTAACACAAATTATGCTTCAATCAACATCTAAATGGCTAATTTATAACTAAAGGTTAAAACCTTTATGCAAGTAAAAATTCAAAATATGTAAATTGTTTTCAGAAATTATGGATTGTATATGCAAATACAGTCTTTTCACAACTTTTTTGCGCATTTAAAATTATGTTTTCGAATTTTTGGCCATTTTTTTTTAACAAAAATGAAATCCATATATGAACTCATTTTCCTTCCATTTTTCGAATTAAAAAAATCTTGATGAATTTTTTACTTTTTGTGACTTTTCAGAAGTGCAGAATAAAAACTATTTGTTTAAAAAAAACGTTTTGTAGAATCATATTCCGTACAAAACGTTTTTGTAAGTAAAACTTTAGGCAAAGTTCCAAAACTTGAGCAATATTTGCATTGCATTTGGTGCATTTTCATTTTTTTGATTAAACTAATTATTGCACGTGTGACACTAAACGTAGCAGCATCATATTGAACTCAAAACTGATTGGTAACTGTCACTTGGTAACTCTCCTATGCAAGATCTTGACAATACAGTACTTAATTATCACTATGTGGCATCAAATTATATAACAATTAAAACATATATGATCCCCCTTGCATATTTAAATCGTGTTTTCGGAAAGGTGTCCCTAAGAGAAAACTGAATAATATACACAATGATGATGATAAAAACTATTATTCTGAAATACATCATGAGGTTGTTCGTGTTGACGTCATCAAGTGAACATAAAGAGAACCCAACCCAACCATATGTGTGTGTGTGCACACATGTGTTCATAAGGTGAAACTTTTTGTATTATGTATATGTATATAATAAAAGTGAACACATGTGTTAGTTTTTTTTTATTCCTTGTGTTCTTCCAAACTTTGTGTTGAATATTGTGGAAAAACCGCGGCCATCATAGCCACTATTGCAACCAACGTTATTGCATCTACTGTAATAATTATGTAAATCATATAACAAGTTTATAGTAACTATATAAGTTTCAAGTAAAATGTAACGAGAAATTTTCTTCAAACTAAAGAAAAGAAGAACAAGACAAAAAAAAGTAATGTCCAAGACAGTTTCTTGAAAATACACTTTGTCACTATGACAATTAATTGTGCAGCTTTTCAAGGTAAATTACATGTGATATTGTTTACTGTTCACATAAAACGTAAAAACACAAAACGTCGTAGTCAATCACTATTTACTTTACACTCAAATTCAACTTATAAATATAGAGGAAAAAAAATGTGATTTTAGTTTTAGATGTTATGCAATTCATTGTTAATAAATAATTTTCAAAAAATCAATGAATTGCAATGTTATATAAGTATATAACTACATAATAGATTAAGGAATGGTTCAGGTCAAAAGGTTAATGTAGGTTAAGGTAAGGTACATGTGTTGTGTTCAAATGCACCAACCAAGCCAGAATTCCGCACGTGCGCATTAGAGAGAGACCTTACCTTTACCTACATTAACCTCCCAGTCTGAACCAGAATTTAGTTTTATTTGAAATGCAACAGCAGAAAAGAAAACTTCTCAAAAGAAATTTAACTAAAAGTAGTAAAGATCTTTAAGTATCATCTTCTTAATGATTGCTAAGTCAAAGCTAGCACTAAACTCAATGAACTTTTACATGAAACTTCTATCAAAAGTTCATGAGCGTAGTAGTAGCTTTGACTTAGCAATCATTAAGAATATGACCCTAAATAAATATAAACTTTAATGTCCTACCATTTACCATCATCAATAAACTACAAGAAAAAAAAACTATTATTGGAAAAAGCAGAAAACTTTTTTTTAAAAAATGAAAAATATTTATAAGTTGTTTTATGAATATTGGATATACTGTAAGCTCATGATAAACTTGCAGCACAAATTTATCAAAACATAATAACAAGAAAATTCAATCATATACATTGCAGGTGCTTTAAAAAGTGTGAAAAATGTCTCGAAACGCCACTAAAACTGGACAAGAAGAAATTCAAATACAACAACAACAACAACAAAACGACAACATGCCTATCATTGTAACATTATCTGTAGCATGTGGATTGATATTGTTTACAGTTGTATGCGTCATAGTTGCTTACATACGAAACAGACGAATAAGGGCCAAGGAAGGAGCTGGAAATAATGTATCCATGCTAGTCAAAGTACCATCCAAGGCAGGTGTTATACAAACAGAAACAATTGAATTCGTTTTGCCCTACACCAGTGCTGAACCAACAGAGGAAGAGGCTTCCGAGCAAGAACCAGGAGCCTCATCTTCACAAAACAGTCCACCAGGAAGCAATAACAATGGTAGTCTACTGACTGTTCCTCAACAAGGAAGACATTTTATCAGAAAGGACAGCATTGCACCTGCACTTTACGGTAGCAGTGAAGGTGAAGAAGAGCAACAAGCATCCTGGTTTCCTGCTAACACAAACCTTGGAAAAGTTGGATTTTCCATCACTTACAAGTGTGAGGAACAACAGATGATAGTTACCATTATGGGAGCCAGAGGACTGACAGTGAAACGTGGCAAAAGCAACCACCCACATGTCAAAGTAGCACTTTTACCAGAACGTGCACTCAAAAGTTTCACTAAAGTACAGAAAAATACAACAGATCCTGTATTCAATGAGGAATTTTCTTTCATGCTTAGACCTGAAGAGGCTCAGAATAAAATCCTTAAGATTAGTGTCTGTGACTTCGACAAGCTGTCAAGAAGGATTGCGTTAGGACATGTGTTTTTTCCTCTAAAGAATCTTGGAATAACTGTAGACACCACAGGTGATGTGATGGTGTCTGAAATGTGGAAGAACTTGTATCCCAAACATTTTGGCAACGAGGTAATCATAAAATAAATATGCACACTTATAAATATGGACACATCAATGTTAAAAATATAAGGCTAAAAATCAATAATGTTTCTAAAAAAAATGTATTTGTATGTCTTGTAATATTTTATAGGAAGCTTGTGGAGAACTGTCACTAAGTTTATGTTATTCAACAGATGCAAGGACACTTCGATTAGGAGTCCACAAAGTCCGGAATCTTAAAACAATACAAGATGAAAAAGACATTGGTTCGTGTAATAAAATAAAATTTGCATTTTTATTTATAAGCAAAAAAGATGGATGCAAAAGTTAAGCAATGATGCAACCATCTTTATAAGCTGTACCGTAAAAGATTAAGGTGTCTCCGTTTATGTTTTTGTACGAAAAATTGCTTGACGTCAAGCAAACTTTATTTAGGAAACATTACAAAAAAAATTCAAAATGCTTTCAAAACTAAAACTATAGAAGATTATGCTAAACGTATGGAGGGTTGGGGGGGGGGGGGGGTAATTGGCTAAAAACAAAATAAATATCTATTCAGCCACGTTAAGCGTATATTTTAATTTGTGTTTTAAATATTATAATTTCAGCTTGTTTATACGGCAAATTGACCCTGTTTGAAAATGACAAAATGATAAAGTCGAAAAAAACAGGTACCAAAAAGAAAACGTTAGAACCAGATTTTGAAGAAACGTTCAACATAAGAATTGCTCGAAAGCGATTGAAGGATGTCGTGTGCACCGTGGCGCTTTGTAGCAGGAACCGTTACGGAACGCGTAAAGTGATCGGAAGGACTCAAGTTGGCCCTTATACACTCGTCTCTGGTCCAGGTGCTGACCATTGGAGTGATGCCTTACAGAGTCCAAATAGCACTGTTACTCAATGGCATACCTTGCGTTGACCTGACCTCGCTCTCGTTATACATTTTGTTTGTATATTTTGTTGGTGATATATGACAGACTTGACAAACAAACCTTACAGGTTGATGCCTCAAACGAAAATAACAAATGTATTGCAGACAAGAATACTGTGACCTCAACTATTGTTAGAACTCATTAAATATTCAATAAGAATAAATACTTTACTAGACATGTGCAATCATTATTGTATATGTATAATACGAAATAGAAGGGACCAGAATATTATTTCGTGTTAAAAAAAATGTATGCTATTCTAAAAGATCAGACCGAAAACATTTTGTGTTAAACAGTTCTCACTGTAAATAACAAAATATGTAATTTCTGAAAAAAAACAAAGAATTAAGCAGTAAACAACATAATGAATCTTTTCAGCATCAAATCTTTGTCTAATTAATTACTAATTAAAAAAAAAACAATCAAAACAAAATAACTAGTCAACCCTTAGGTGATAGACATCGCAACAAAATCAATGTTAATTATGTACACTTTTTATTATAATACAAACAATATAATTAAGATATATAATTACAATTCATTCAATTTAACTTTGTACACATACATACAGAGTGTCCCAAAAAAGTATACATATTGCAACTGTCAACATGTTTACTTTCTTAAAATTAGGTTAAATAATTTTATAATTAAGAATAAATATTACAATAATGATTAGATATAACAGCATTGCTTTGTTTTATGTTTTAAATGAGGCACTATCTTAAGTTTTCAAAATATCGTTCCTTCATCGCTAACATCCGTAAGAAACTGATCTGCAAACATCAATTAACGTATCCCTTCGTAATCGTGCGATAATTCTGTTCGATTTATTGCATTATCTGTATTGACTGATGTTTAGAGAACAGTTAACAATGTTAACAATGCCTTGAGATAAGAATGGAAAACATTTGGAACATTCAAACATAAAACATGTAATGCTGTTATATACAATCTTTAATGAAACATTACTCTTAATTATAAAATTATTAAATTAAATTTAAGAAAAGAAACATGGCAGTTATTAAACAACCAAAGTGTATATATTTTTTAGACAATCTGTATTATTATAATGTGAATGTATTTGACTTAGATGGTATTGAGACAGAGAGAGAGAGAGAGAGAGAGAGTAAAACTATTATTTCCTTATTTGTTTCATTGAAGAAAAAAAATATTTGTTGTACATTTTTCTTAAATAAAAATTGCCAATTTGACAAATGCTTTTTTTTTGTAACTGTAGAATACAAAATCTCCAATGTATTTTTAATATATGGATAACAGTGATCAATGGATATTCGGTTCAACTTCTAGAAATCAAAAGCTACATTTGTTTTCATCTTTTATTGTGTGATTGTGAAATTTGAAACGGTGATGAAGCTACAGTTCCACTTAAGTTTCGTAACCGGGGATTTAAGTAAGCTACAAGTAACTGGAACTATTTTTTAAACGGTAATACTCAATGAAATTGATCGTTTTAAGTAGTTTTATAAAACATCCGAACTCTCCTCCATCGTGGCCTCTATCCAAGGAACATAGTTTGGCACTTTGACATAGATACCGTATTTCCCTTTACGACCACATCCCTCACCAAAACTAGTGATACCGTAAACATGCCACCTGCTGTTAACTTCACACAGGAGCGGACCTCCGCTGTCTCCGGCACAGGAGTCAACTCTACCACGGCGATAACCCGCACAGAACATATTATCAGTAATATAATAATCCTTATAGACATCGAGACAATTGCTTATGTCTACGATTGGCACTTTGGCTTCATTGAGGACATCAGTTCCAAAAATGGCCATATCTTTTTCTTTACCCCATCCCAAAATGGTGCATTGTTTTTCTTTAGGTAATGGTCCATTATGTTTCGGTAAACAGGCCACTTGCACATGTTTATTGATCTCAACTGGAGAACTAAGTTTGAGTAAAGCAATGTCGTTGTCTACCGTTTCCGGATCGTAATCAGGATGAAGATAAACATTCACTACTCGATAATCCTGTTCAGTGCCTTCGTTTGAACTAAGGTCGTGTTCACCGACACGCACAAAAAGTCGTTTACGAATACAGTGAGCAGCAGTTAAAATCCACTGATGAGCAACAAGCGTTCCACCGCAGAATGCTTCTTTGAAGCGATTTAAAACAGCAACCTAATGAAGAATAATAAACCAATGACAATATTTGACAATTTGTCAAATACTATGGGGTTTTAAATACCTGCCAAGGCCAACGACCTTTAGTTGCAGACTGGCCACCTATAATACGTAAAGACATTTCTATACTAGTGACATTGGAGATGCCACATTCTTCAACAATCGGACTTCTCGTGGCAGCCTCTTTTATCGGATTTGCTTCCAATTGGGGTTCTAGAACAAATCAAAAGTAAATATTTATTCAAAATATCAGTCAAATAAACCAGCTAATTAGGATGGGAAAAAGAGCTAACCAGTGGATTGTTCCGTATCTTTCTTCAAACGCCGGAACATCCTTTCGCAAACAGTGCCTCGAACGTAACAAAATGCATCTTCTTGAATAACACTGGAACCACACATAAGCGCCATTTTGCAAGTACGATAACGACGCGTCCTGCAATTACGAGTACATGGAGACCACTCGGACCAATGCGAATACAAAAAGTTCTTCATGCCTCCGGAATTAAGACCACGGTGTTGAGGCGAAGTGTCATCCACTACTGTGAATGGCCGTTTTCGGCAACGTTTTCCAGTACAAGAACGTTCCTCTTTCATGACAGCATTACCACATTGCCACGGGTCTTTACACTGACGTGATCGTTCCTGTTTGCATTTGCGCAAACACGTGGACCATTCACTCCATGGTGAATACATTGTATCAAGAGCATCACTGTCACTTGGTTTAAAAGGTGCCGTGATAGACACTGACGGATCGGTTGTGGCTTTCATTGGAGCTGTTATAATCCTTAACTTTGTGTCCTAAAATATATATAAAGCCACCTAATGTTTAAAATTTAATTTTGCATGATAACTTGTACATAATTTACAAATAATGAATAGTAAATTAAATTGTTCATAAGTGTTGCATATAAATTATTAAGAAACAAACTTTATTTTTGCAATTCGTGACTGTCTATAATAATAACAAACTACCGGTATGTTAGATAAATATTAGTTTTTCAAAAAATAATGCTTTTGTTATGATAAATTAAAAATAACATTTACAGTGATGCAACATTAGAGTAAAATTGTTAGAAAATGTTTATTTGGAAGATCGTGAACATCTTGAAAATACTTTTCACACATTTGCTAACAATTGTTGTTTTTAACATACTTTTTCACATTCCATTTTAAAGTTTACGAGCATACCATCCACATTATGAATTTTTGCAGTATTGGGGCAAATTACTTTTCAAAGTATTATTATAACTGTGAAAAAAAAACTAATTACAACAATTACTAAATTTTAAAAAGAAATTAATCTGTATTTATTCGTTTTATAAAGAATTTCAGTCACTTTCCAGTTACAAATCAGGTGACACAAAAAGATGGACAATAATTATCTAGAAATAAGTTAACTCAAGTACTCAATAGTTTGAGAAGAAAATTGTAAAAACAAAAGTAATTTAAATTGCATATTGTAATTTTTTTAAAAAAATAACTAATTACAATAATAAATTACAGCACACTTGTTGAATTACTAATTACTTGAAACAGTAATTTAATTACAGTAATTCATTACTTTTAGTAAATTATTCCCCTCTTTCATAGCAAACTTTAAATGAGATAAAAACCTTCAAGATGAATTGAACAAAACATGTTACTATAATTACATGCAAAGACTCAAATCATGCTTGGCTTTAAATGTTACTTTCAGACACTTGATTCTGTTGTTTTCTCTAACGACTCCTGTATCCACTACCCTTGACATTAAGGTTAATGCATCAAGTAATAAATTAAGACTTCCACAAAATACACATTAAAAGTAGAAACTATGTCAAAAGTTAAATTTAAGTCGTGCATATTAAGTTAATATGGTCCTAACATTGTTGGAAGGAGTTTTAAAAAAGAGCTATCATTAAATACCGTTAATTGATGGTCTTTAATTGAATAAGGCAATAAATGACCTAAGAAGAATTCTACACATTTCCACACTTAAAAGAAATAAAATGGGATTATTGTATTAAATTATAAAATGTTTCTTTGCTTAAGTGCGCATGTGCATTAGAAACAAATGCCAACTGGATAAATTTTTAAGACAAAAAAGTTGTCTAAAAGCATGGACCATCGTGAGTTCAGATTAAGTGAAATCATTAACAACAGGTGATATTGTGTGTACTTCTTAAATTTCATGTTCAAATACAACATCCCGGGTTTAAAAGGCAGGTGGCACAAGAAAATGACACTTGAAATGTTAACTAAACCCCACACGTGTAAGAAAGAAATTATAATGCTGGAAAGGCACTGAAACAAGATGCCATATTTTACAATGTTTTATAAACAGAAGAAAATGAAAGTTTGTTAGAAACTAGAATGGTAGCTGGATCACTTAATAGTAATATTTCTTGTCGATATCTTGTGCAAAATAAACTTTTTAATGAGACAAAAATTAACCGAATATTGTCTGTTTAAACTTGTGTCATTTTCTAACTAACATAAAAAAGCTTATTTTAAAATATATCAACATGAACCCTTAAAGTGATTGGGCTACTCTTCTAGTTTTTAAAACTTTTTCAAGTTTCTCTTTATTTTGCAGCTGAAAAATGGAATAATCAAGAGTTCGTGAGGTGTTCATATACTCTAAAACCCACCTTAATAAAATAAATCTCTCTCTTAATTTTACGCACAGAACACATTTCTGTGACATCCATTGTTTCAATATCAATGATAAAATAAAATGTATTATTTTGCAGTAATTGTCTTTGAAATTTTCTATAACCAATTATAAAAATAAGAATTAGAACATAAAAATAAAGTTTGCAAAAAATTATAAAGGTTTCTCTATTCATTCAAATACAAAAAAAAATTGAATATCATATATTTATCTTTACGATATGTAATAAAATAAAATGGTTCATTTTATCATAAAAATCTGCATTATGACATCTGTTATCATTTTTTTTGTTGTTTAAAGTAATAAAAAATAAAATTTTGAACATGTGTTCATTTGCATAAATGACTTTATGAAATTCTTTGAAAAGAAAGGTTGATAACATTTTTTTTCAATAAAAAATTACTTATTAAGCATTAAAAATATTCTTAGAAAAAATTCTTTATTAATCATTAAAACTATTTTTAAACTGAAAACAATTATTGTGAAGTATGGGGATTGTGGGTATCTTTTTTGTTGTTTACTTCAAATGAAAATAATTACATTTGAAAGAAAAATCAGAAAATATTCGAAGAAAAATGAAGAAAAAAGTTCTACTTTAGTGTAGTGAAGTAGAATACAGTACGAGCCACACACACAAAAAAAATCAATCTTGCAAAAACTATACAGTCGGCCAACATTTAAAAATAACCCGGGTCTGTTTATATAAGCTACAAAACAGAAGTAAAAACTTTGAAAAGATAAATGTTTTGTTCTTTGGCGCAAAATGGGGAGGAAAAAAAATATATACAAGATTGTAATTCTTAGAAAACTATGTACAATATACATTAAGGTGGTTTTAAAGTGTAAATTACCCCTCAAACTCCGATTATTTTGTCGTTCAGGAGCAACATTTACGAGAAACTTGGATGTGTTTTAGAAAACTACAAGGGTAGCAGCTCAAACCACTTAGGGTATTTTTCATGTTCCTAACTTTCAAAATAAACTATTTCTGTTAAGCTGACCATATTTTTTTTTAATTTCTTGTCTATAAAGTTTATTTTGAAATATATCAAAATGAAAATACCCCTAAAACACTTCCAAGCTACTCTTTGTTTTTGCTCTTCTGAAATACAGAATAATCAAAGAGTTGGAAAATCAGCTGTTTATTAAAACATTAAATGAAAGCAACAAATTATATAACACAACTCTCTCTTGAAGTCCGATTATTCTGTCTCTCAGGTGCACAATGAAGAGAAATTTAAAATTGTTTTAGAAACTAGAAGGGTAGTTCCAGTGCCGGCCTTTGGAGGTGGCGAGGTCGTGCACCGCACGAGGGCGCTCAGCGAGTTTTGGGGCGCCTACGGCGCGCCTCTTAAAATTCTTTTATATTATGTTTATTGGGTCGAAACATTTTCACCTTGTGAACAGAACAACTCGACTTTTGCCCAGGTCTACAATGTCACAAAACAGACTTTCCAGTTAAGGAACTCTTCTCCATTGAAAAAGAAATCGACTAAAATCTCGACTTTTCTGCTCTAATTAAAGCTCTAAAAGTTGGCCGTTCTGGAATTTTTTTTATCGGCAAGATAAAAAAAATTCCAGAACGGCCAACTTTTAATCTTCAGATATTAATTAAACTTAGTTTAATATTTTCTTTTGATCTTTGCACTAGTTTGTCATTTTTAATCTAAAAATAATATGGTTTTCTCTATGGATATATTTTGAGGTGTTTTTGTACTAATAATGAAACAAATATTTTCATTTTCTCATTTTGAATGGGGCGCCCTGAAAAAATCTGTTCCAGGGCGCCAAGGAGGCTAAAGCCGGCACTGGGTAGCTCAATCACTTAAAAGGCATTTTTTTATGTTGATAGCTTTCAAAATGAGCTTTTTATGCGATTTTGAAAATGACCCAATTTTAAGTAGATGACATTTTTAAAATTTTTGTCTATACAAAGTACATTTTGAAAGATATCAACATTAAAATACTCTTTAGTTTCTAAAGCACTTTCTAGTTTATCTTAATTTTGCTCCTGAAAGACAGAACAAGCTGTTCATAAACCATCTTAATTAAATTCAATTATGTCCACAATGCTACCAAAAGTAATCAGTTAAAATAATAAAATATTGACAAGATTTATAATAATAGTGCTATTTATAAAAAAAAATTCTCAACAGCACAAGTTTAGGTAAAAAAAAATCTCACTCTTAAATCTTTCTGCTTCTAGATTTCACTTTTTTGTTTTTTTTTGTCTAAAAACAAAAGAAGTTATTTTTTGTACGCCAAATGTGGCATTGTCATAACCATGAAACACCATTCATGGTCTGTGAACTTTTTTCTCTCTAGATATTCGCAGCCATTTCATAATTGGCATGTGTCTGTTTTTTTTAAACTGAAATATGTTGCTGCTCCTCATCATTAGTTTTTGTTGTTCTCTTAAGTACTAATGTTCCAATAGAAACACTTCTCTATCTTTCACTATAGCACATATTCTATTTCAGAATTACAGTTCCATTTTTAAAAAAACAAAAAACAGTTCAAACCCAATACGCTTACAGAAGCATTTACTTTGGTTATGTCTGCAACAAAACACAAACGGGGCAACATTCCTTCAGACAAAACTTTTGTCATGCCAAAAAAAAAAGCCACAAAAAAATGCAACACTTATGAACAAGAGATTGAAAAATCTTGTAAAAACATACAAGTCACAGAGTTGGTGAAACAAGTATTAATTTAACTTACCAATTTTCTTTTATGATGATGATGGTGATGTCGATGTCTCACTTTGATGCCTTCAACAATACAAGTTGAATGAAAAATGCATAAAAGTACAAAGATCTTCAGCAGCAATTCCATCTTTATCCACCTCTTTGATTTAGAAGTCCAAAAGTGTATTGTCCAATGAAGGTTGCGTTGTTGAGTCAAGCACATATTCAAACTATACTAAAACTGGTTATTGCATGGATTCACACACACTGCCATTGTTTTCTATCAACCCCTCTTTAAAACATTTAACAAAATTACAGCAGTTGTGGCTTAAAAATCACACAACTGAACTATTGGACACGTCTTCGTGTCTTTACGTGGCTTCTATGTTTGTGTGTGTGCGCACTAAAGTCAGTAATAACTGATCAGTAGTCACTGGAGGAACTTTTTTGTATCAATAGAATCCATGAAAGTTACTGGGAATTGGATTGCTTTTATATATACACACGTGGTTTTGGTTCCAACCGCAAGCCAAAACAATGTAATTTGCACATGTGAAGAAGAAAAGATCATTATGTGTAACCATTCCTGAGTTCCTCTATATCTTCTCCAAAAAAGAAAACACTTTTGTGTAATTTCTTCAGTATGGTACA
Organism: Brachycybe producta; assembly: GCA_036925085.1. NCBI lineage: Eukaryota > Metazoa > Arthropoda > Diplopoda > Playtdesmida > Andrognathidae > Brachycybe > Brachycybe producta. Next base: position 1,957,657 of record JAUPFP010000024.1, on the reverse strand, counting down.
CATTTCCAACGGAATTAACTAATACCAAAAGTAGAAAATTCTGTACTTTTTCTTTGAAAAATGTTTTGAACCCACAACATATGAAGAGGAATCCTCATTATAAGGATGTTCCACTCTTTGGCCATGGAAAGAACAATGTGTTGAATGACAAAATAAGTTAAATGCACAATAGTTTACTCCTGTACTAGCTCCTCCTATATGTCACTTTTGAAAAAATCTTGGTTATGTTCCAAGTTCCAACACAAATTGACAGCAGGACTTATCCCAACAATACCACAAAAGAAATCCAAAAGAAACAATAATCCAAAAAACATTTCCAACAGTTTCATAGAATTTTCAAAAAGAGGTTACAAAAAAAAATATATGAGGCTATGACAATAATGCCAATATGATAATATTTGCATTTTGCAAATTAAAACTACAAATTGCAATTAATTCATGTTCCAAATAGCAATGGAAGATTGCCTGGATCAGATCATGAGGTTACAGTACGTTAAGGTAAGTTCGCTCTTTACTGAGTAGAATGCAGTCACTAAACGGCATCTACTTCGATTGGTTTATTTGAACAACAGCGACCGTGCCTTACCTTACATTAACTGATCAATGATGTGTATATTCATTTAACATGTCAGTTTAATGTAAGTATTGGTTCAAAGAGTACAATGTGGAATAACTGACTGTCCTGTGTGTGTCACTCGCAAAGTAGACCTTAGTATACCAACCAATGCCAAAAAGGATTGCTGGAAGTTGAACATGCCGGCTCAACAAACATAATCTATGAGTTGTCACTCTTTCAAATGACAGACAACACAACTGTTACAATGTCTAACCCTTTTTCTTCCATTTTTTTATGGACGTTGTTGCTTTTAAATATTACTCCTCTCTCACCAGAATCTTCTTACTTTAAGAGAAATGAGAGGTTCATAATGAACAACCCCTCCCCATCAACTTACATGTAATTGATACAGTCTCTCCTATAACAAAAATTAAAAGTTCATGAAATGTTTAACTTTTTTTTGGCCCCTCCCCCCATCCCCATCCCCTCGTTTCTCCTACGCCACGAATTGTTACAATGTCGTGTGAAATAAAATAAATTCACTAGGTTCTATAAACACGCGCTAAATAAACATAACCTACACAAAACACTAAAATACTTTCAGTACAAAGTCCAGTAAGAGACAAAAACAATTTCTTGTAATATTTGTAACTAGTAAACTTGTAATTATAAGTAATCACTAATATAAAGAAAAATAATGTGCCAACAAGCCAATAGAATTTAAGTAAATATTACACGTGCAACAAATGTTACTATTAAGGGAAAAGTTCCATGCAAACAAAACTTGAAAGATGTGCAAATTGTTTTTTAGAATTTAAGCATTTTATGCAAATGAATCACCCATAAATATAAAATTTTGTAAAAAAAAAAATTGATTAATTTTGAGCAAATAGAAACTGTATTCCCATATTTTATAAGAAAAGCACGATAATCTCAAACAAAAATATAAAATCAACACTATTTCGTTTAAAAAAAAACGTTTGCAACCTTTGATGCAAATTCTCCCCAACCAAAAATTCTCCAATTTGTACATTTTATGTATTTTATATTTAGAATTAAACTGATATTTATTGCACATATGTCAGTCTTAATGGCATCATCATAGTGTACTCAAAAGGGGATGGGGAACCGTCCTTATACGTTTTGTTCAAAAAAAAAAAACTTCAATTAATGACAAATCATTAATAATCATAAAATTAAATAGTAAGAGACTTTCAATTTTACCCTTCACAGGGAACAAGAACTACACAAATTTTGTCACAAAGTTCAAATTAGGTTTTTAACTAATGAATATTTATTGTTTTTTGTTTTCTTTTAAAAACAATACACCAGACAATTTTACTGTCCAATAATATAACCCGTCATATTTTATATATATATTATCATTTGTTTTATGCAGATATCTCAGTAGAAGAAATGGCTGCCAATTTCTACTAGGATTGCATATATATACCTGTAGATTTAACCCTATACTACTGTAAATTGTATGATTTTTTTACTAAAAGGAAACAATAGCCAGCGAACACACATGGAAAATGGATCATCATACATATTGAACACAGCAAGAAAACAAAATAACTCTCTCTAAATAGTAACACACGAGGGCTAAGAATAGCAAAATAGGCAGAAAATGTGGAAAGATCTTTACACAAACAATAATCGTGACTAGCACACAACTAAACACATTTCCAGACTCGACTGTGTCTGGATTATGAACAACAACAACAACAAAAAACAAGAACAAGAAATGGTTTCAAGATTTTCATTTTCATTTTCAGGACACAATGAAAATGATGATAATAATGTTAATATATTCCGGAGGAGAAAAAAAAAGAATAATATTATTATGAAATCAAGTCTAAAAATAACCTCCTACAATCACATTAGATCTCAAAAAGTTACTATTACTACATTTGAGTTAAAACTACTGTAGACAGTTTGTTGAATCTCAATACACTTCTTCATACATAAAACACAAGATAATAATATAAGTGAAATTGCCTTTGAAATGTCTCTTTAAATATACGTGGGTGGCAAATCCTCATGAGGCACATTCACATACACACAAAGAAAAGTGTGATTGCAAAAGAGAGGATTTTTTTTTTTCGAAAATGGAAATGAAAGAAAAAAGCTCACTAACATTAATAAAATTGAACAAAACTGCTATAATATACTCAATTCGACAGGTCATTGTACTCAGCATATCCCCTATATAAATGATAATCCCAATCCTCCTCCTTCTCTTCCTACATACTTTCTCCATCAGTAAATTATTCTACTAAGAATACAAATTGTACACTTAACAGTTACTATTATGTTATATAAATAGCTGGGTTATTAGCCTATAGAAGAAAAAAATATAACTGAAAATATTCTTTAAAAATTGGGGAATTTTTTTTAAAGATTTAAAATTGAAATTTAAATAATTATTTCCATTTACTAAAAAAAAAGTAATCTATTTATAGAGTGGTATAGGTGGTGTTTCTTTCAGAAACAAATGAATACTATAAAAAAAACTTTAAATTGTTTTTATTTTTGAAACTTAGTAGGGTAGGTCAATTTACTTAAGAGTATTTTCATGTTGATATATTTTAAAATAAGTTTTTTTTTACATAGTTTGAAAATGATCTGAACTTTAAGCAGACGATATTTTTTTATTTTGTCTAGAAAAATCCTATTTTGAAAGATATCAACATGAAAATAATTAATTTTTCCTTAATGTTGCTCTTCTGAAACGCAAAATAATAAAATAACCAAGAGTTCGAAAATCAGCTGTTCATAAAACATCTTAAAGACAATAAACAGACTCACTAAAGAAGAAAAGCTCTAAAACAGGCAGGTAAAATTTATCCAATGTTAATCCAATGAAACGCTGATCCAGTTAGTTGCACGTGTTACTTTTTTTTTAAAACAGGATATAATGGATTGATGGAAAGAATTTAAGTGACAAATTCCCTTGAGAAGAACTATACATAAAAAAGCACACACACACCTGCAGAAATGAACGCAAAATTATATTCTTCACAACTCTACTAACAATTTGTTTTAAGAAGAACATTCACATCTGTAATCACTAATCACAGAAAGAATTCACGAAATGACAATCCAAGAAGAGTTACTTTGAAAACACGTTGTTGATTATTATTATTATTATTATTACGAGGCACCTGCATCACAAACCCTCAAGTGACACATTATAAGTTGAGCCAAGGATCTTTGAATGGATCACTAAATAATTTTGGTAAAATATGTTTGCAACTGGCAAAAGATGCTGTATACAAATTCTCATTTGCAACACTTAATTTTGATCACGTGGTTGAAAAAATGCAGGTACATTTTTTTCGTAATAATATTTGCTCATTTGCGAGAAGAGTGACACAAATCATAAATGGTACAGTTTGATTTAATAGTGAAAATTGACTCATAAAGAAGTATAATATATTATCGGGATATATGCTATCGGGATATATATGCTATCTGTATGGAATTATCTCCTTTAAAATTAAACTTTTTTTTAGTTATGCCACTTTTTCTGCATATGAGCGACATGCTAAATAAATTCCAATGAAATAATTGTCAAGTTAGAAAATATTTTCTATTTACCAATCAGCAAAATATGCTATATTGTTATTAAAAAATATTTTATATATATAATATCCCAGGTCTGCGTGTGTGTGTGTGTGTGGAGTAACTGTACAAAACCATTGAAGCACGTTGGAATTTATATAAATTTGAATAAATGAACCGTTTTTTTTCTCAAGGTCAACTATATGTTGAACTCTTCCTTTGGAAAGTGTAGAAGGGGGGGGAGAGAGAGAGAGAGAGAGAGAGGGAGAGAGAGAGAGAGAGAGAAAGAGAAAAGTGGGAGGGGGTGACTGAAATTGAAATGAAAGGAGTAAAAAAAGAAAAAAACGACGCGCATGCGCACAAATGCCTGTAAATTTTGCTCCCGTCATTTATGACGGGTTACCCCACTAGTTGTATAATAATACTTGTTCTGCTCATATTCAAAAATAGAATGTTGTCTTAAATAACAAAGTGTATTTAATTTAGAATTTTTTTTATATAAAACCAAAATTTACTTTAAAAAAGTAAAATTGGAACGTTTTTGGTAGATTTTGTTTGACAAAAACGATTGAAACAATTTAGAAAATACATCGAAACCCATTTAACAAGAAAACGGATGACATAAACATATTTTAAGTACGGTCCCTTAGAAAAGGATAACCCAAAATTCGCTGAAAACGAAAAAATATTACGATCCCTTCCATTTTGTGTTAACCGGTCTCCACTGTATTTTAAAAAACTATTCAATGTTTTTATAAAAATACTTAATATATTACAACCTACAAAATAATGTTGTTTTATTTGAATTTGAAAAATTACCCTGCAAGAAACGAATGAGAGCCTGTGACACAGGGACAAGAGTCCCATTGAATGACTTTGGAAGGAATGAATGCATTTTTAAAACCCGAAAATAGATTATATACCAAACAACAGTTGCAATGTGTTCTGATGAATAATAAATATCTGAAAACAGCACGAAACATACAGAGAGAAAAAAAAACCCAAATACGTACATATCCCTGTATCTACTCTATCATAAAAATATGTTATTATCTAATAATCCTTGCCTGTACACATTAGTGTCGTAAATATTAAATCAACCAACCATGATGATGGCAACTCTTGTTATTTTGAAGAAAGAAAAAAATGAAAAAAAAGAAGTATTAATAGTGGCAAAATGGTTAAAGTAGATTATTATTATAACTTAATTAAACATAAAATAATTGTGCTCAAAAAAGGGAGAGAGAGAGCCATTGAAACGACCTCATTTCGAACAACGTAAAACAACAACAAAAATTCTAACTGAAAACTTATGTAATGAGTAACAGGTGAAGACACTTTAATCTTATTTAATCCAACACATGACGCAGACATTTTATTTGGTTGTCTATCACAAACCGATAAACCATACAAGGTTGCTGTTCGCATCTTTCAATCTACGTCTTATGGAGAAGAGAACTTTTATTTTTCTTTTATTTGAAAAACACAGTTAATGGGGCTCAATAGATATTTCTTTTTTTCTTTTCACTCCAGGATGGCGCGCACTAGCGTGGCTATAAGAGGTCTGTCTTCCCTCCAAACCAGCGGTTTTGAGAAAATTTATATTTTTCAAGCAAACGTTTTCCAGAAGAAACATTACAAAAAAATTCAAAAGTGTTTTAGAAACTAGAATAGTTGGTGATAATGCTAAAAGTTTTTTTCATGATGATATTTCTAAAAATAAACTTTTTATGACAGTTTCAAAAAGGCAAAAATTGTTTTATTTTATGAAATGTCAATGGAAAAAAAACCCTAAAAACCGGTCATTTTTAAACAGGTATAAAATGTTCATTTTTAAGATATTTCCATAAAACAAACTTTTAGCATATAATCTTCTATCATTCTTGTTTTGAAAACAATTTGAATTTTTTTCATAATATGGTTTCTATTCTGAAAAACGTTCGCTTGACGTTTTTTTTACGTTCAAATAGTCCAAAAAGGTCTATGGCGCCTTAAAGAGGGTGGGGTTAAAAGCAAAAATAAATATATCTATTCAGCCACGTTAAAACATTTACATACACATAACACATACACACATCTATGTTATTTTCTCTGATTCTATCTATATATAACACGGATGACGTTATAAATTGATGATGTATTTCATCTCTTAAAACAAGTGACGTAATTCAATCATTGAGCATAAACAAACATGTGTACATAAAATTATAAAACTCAGTGACACGTAAAAACTTTACAAACGTTAAACTCGGTAATAACAGCCACCAAGTTATCGATCGATTGTCATTCACTTACGAGCTATAACATATTATTATACCTTTTAAATAATAAGCAGGTCGATATTTACATCTTTAATCGACACAAACCGTCAAATGACGAACTCACTATAAAAACATTATGCCCAAATTATTTGTGGCAAGCGACAGAATCACCTTTTAACATGAAAAGCACTTACGAGAAAAACAAATTTTTGTTTACCATTTTGGGTATTTTTAATAATAGTTTTTTTTTTGTATTTGAAACTGTACTTAGTACAGCATAAAAGTTTAAATCAAATTTCATCTGACGATTCACATAGAGGCAACATGTGTTAACACTTTCACCTTTAACAGGTTTCCGAAACAATGTCGCCATTATTGTAGATGACGGATGTTGCAATATGTTGTTAGCTTGTTGAGCTGTAAACATGAAAGGGTAAATGGAAAGAAGCGAAGGCGACGTGTGAGAACTGTCACTAGTTGTTTCTCTAGTGTGGTCGGGTCGCCACTCGTCGCGTCATGTTCACGAGTTGCCGTTTGATTATTTTTCTTCCAACAACTTTGTTGCTCCCATGTGGATACTTGTTGTGAGAGACATGTAGCAACTAGTTAGTTACCAAAACGGTTTTGTGTGTCAGCCACATGTTGCCACTATGTGGACATACCGTTTTCTCTTGTTGCCACCTGTTTCATCTTATGACAACTTCTTTCAATCTCGACACAGAGCAATACAAATGTCGACACTCATTGCTTTTGTTTGGACTGGCGACTTTAGATTGCCAAGAAAAATTTTATGTGATAAAGCCACATTGAGATGAGTATCCAAAAAGTTGTTCCCCATAAGTTTACGACAAGTTGGTAACCATGGGTTTCAACTGCGCTCCCACTGCTACTGTCTGCCCATCGCCACGGAAACCTTTCTTGTGTCAACTCGTGGCCAATGTAAAGTAAAATTGAATTCATGCCTTTTTGTGTGTGTTTGTGTTTTTACATAGATAAATAAAAAAAATGAACAAAAAAAAAAGAAAACGAAAAATTAAAATCCCCCAAAAAACACGAAAACTTAAGAAACAAAGCGACAGAAAAAGGAAATTTGTTAAAAACTTGAAGCGAATCCGTACGAGGAATTCACGTCATTAATTCAACTAAAAATACATTTCAGTAAATCGATTCTGTTCTCAAACAGGTGTTCGTACTGCACTTTAGTACTTACAAACAAGTTCCAATAAACATCACATTGCATTAAAGCATCTTACGATTTCACATAAGAAAACTAATTTCTCTTTCTCGTTCTTTTAAAATGTAATTTCGCAACAAACACAAAAAAAAATAGAGAAATAAATAAATGGTAGTCCTACCTGGATAAAAGAAGGGTGCACCACTCCAAAAACATTTCACATCGATGAGAAAATAACAGAGGGACAAGATGAAGAATGCAAAACACGACGTAACCAAAACAAATGAAACAGACCTAAAAAAAAATAGCAAACAAAAAATGTTATTCTTCAGTTGGTTTTAAAGTGTAAACACCTCTTGAACTCTTGATTATTACAGTCTTTCAGAAGGAAAATTAAGAGAAACTAGAAGGGTATAGCTTAATCACTTAAGGGTGTTTACATGCTTTTGACATCTTTTAAAATAAGCACTTTATATGTTTCAAAATGAACAAAAGTTAAAGCAGCGATATTTACAGACAAGTTATAGAAGTTCTAAATTCTTGTGGTTCCATTATTAAAGCACTTACTGTACCTGGGAATAAAACGGGGTAGAGGAAGACCCAAGCAAACCTGGGACGTGGTAGTAAAACGGGATATGGTGGCATGTGGGGTTACTGGGGGCTTGGTGCAAAATCGGAAAGAGTGGAGAGTTAGAACCAGCAAGGCCGACCCTGCTGCTTGCGGAATAAGGTACAGGAAATGATGATGATGATGACTGTACCTGTGGTTAAATGATCTTGTCTCATTTCTCTTGTTTGATTTTACTTATAGCGTTAAACAATTCTGCATTTTTTTTCTTCTCTGCATTCTTTCATTTCTCATTCAAGTCAAAAATTGAGTACTCTCACTATCCGCCATCTTGTTTGTAGGCTAAATTTGTTTGAACACAGGAAGTGACGTATTTAACCCATTCAATAATGTGGTTAACTACATATGACAGGCATCTGTAGACAGCTTCAGAATTGGCTCCGCCCTTTTTTGAGCGTCATCAATTTCTAATCGGTTACTTCGTCTGATGTCACATGCCTCGCCCTTTTTATTTCTAATTGGTTGATATTTGGTCTGACGCTCATAAAAAGGCGGAGACATAGAAATTCTGAAGCTGTCTACAGATGCCTGTCATTGCATCAATGCAGTTGAGTTAACTGCATTGTTTCAGATATTTAACTATGATTAATGGAACCACATTCGTTTCCAACTAGAAAAATAACTGTGGTTAATTTTTTTTAACCGCAATTAATTTATGTAGTGAAAACAAGGTATTAGCGTTGCTCATCTTAAACTACAGAATAACCAAGAGAAAGTCAGCTTTTTTTATAAATTTTCAAAAAAGGATGTTTGAGAATTACCACAAGTTTTTATTGACAGGAATCCAGCCGTCGTCTTTGGATGCCTTGCAAAGAACGGCACCGATGACACCCTAATACCATATACGAGAAAAGAAGACCATTAGATTATCACGAATTCGCAATCATGTTCATGTTTACTATGAGATTATAAATGATGCTCACAGTTACGACGGACCAACTAAGCCAACGCACTATCCTATCTTTATGACTTTTATGGATTATGATGATCATCCCTGCCTTCAAAATATAACTGTTCATTAAACCAATGACCCCGTTTTTTTAATATCAAAGAGTCTTTCATTTACTTGTACTCCGAGAAAAACAGAGAAACACGCCTGAAATGTACCCAGAATGCCTTCGGGATCATAAGGCAACGGAGTATCGTATACATCCTGTAATAATACGCATAAAAGAGACAACATTTAAATGAGAATATTGGGAACTATGATGGTGAATACCTCTTATTATTCAGTTTGGCGCTTATTCAGCTTTCCATATGTACAGCATTTCGCCGTTATTGCGCGCAGCAGTGCTCACTTGCTGCACTTATACGAGCTCTGCAGTTAACGCTTGGAGGCTAAATGATTGCTATTTTTGCAAATTTTATTGAAGATCAATATGTTGGTTTTGTTTGACACTTGTTCAAATTAGCTTTTATTCAGTTTGGCGCTAGACCAGCGCCACCAGTGCTCGTGATATCACATTTATTTTGTAACAAAATTATCATACCTTTGCAGTAGGATTTTGATAAACATGTTCATTGCCAAGAACTTGTCGATCAACATAGCCACTAACACCTCCGGTACAATTAACATAAGCCCCGTTATGATCACGACCGCCAGGACCCAGATAACCTCTTTTGTAATGAAAGAAAATGGAAATATTCGTATAAATTGTAAAGAATGACGTTAAATACGATCGATCAAAATGTAACGAGAGCGCGAAATTAAACCTCGGACAATCATCTACTTGTAGCATCAGAGTGACCATCAGATGAATGAACACGAGCATTAGTATAATTAACCACTGAGGTAGAATGTCCACAATGTCTTTAATGAAATCGTATTTCTTAATGTAAAAGAAACAAAAAAACGTGATTCCTAAGTAAACAAAAGTTAAAACCTTTTCTTTTTTCAATCTTAGTAAGTTGTTTTTTTCGTGTCTGTCGAGTAAAATGTTGTATTTAAGATAAACCTTAATGTGGTTTTAAGATATAAACCGCCCCCTCAAACTCTAGTGAATTCTGTCTTTCAGAAGAAGAATGAAACAGAAAGAGGAAAGTGCTTTAGAAACTAGAAGGGTAGCTCAATCACTGAAGGATATTTTCATCCGCTAACCGTTCTAGTTTCTAACACATTTTCAATTTCTCCTTGGAGTTGCTCCTTTAAAACGTAGAATGATCAAAGTTCGAAATATCATCTGTTCTTGAAACAATCTTAAACCGATGCTCTTACTTTGAAGGTCTGAGCTCGATTCAGCTTCAAAAAAGCCAAATGCAACGAGGCTACAATGAGGTAGGTGATTCCAAATCGCTGCAAAACTCCAAATATTCTCATTTTCTGAACATCGACAACTAAAAAGTAAAATTAAAAACCACGATTAACAAACAAAATCACTCGTGTGTGTGTTTTAATAATTAAAAGCAAAACATAATAATTCATTTTTCACGAGTTGACTTACACTCGCCAGTGTTTGTGAGAGCCAACCCCAAAGCAAACAAATACAGGGACCGTTTGATAACCTTCACGAATGCTCTCGATTTCAATTCCTTTCGCTTTAACAGAGATCGCATCGATATCGGAATACAAACTCCCATCAACCACATAAACCTCGAAATTAACAAATACGGTAATTATAATTTCATTGCGACCCATCTACAGTTTGTTTTTTATTTGCAAAATGCGTTGCTTTGATTTATAAATTTCTATTAATTAATTACCACGGAAACACAAGATCTGCCACTGTTAAACCATTCCAAATGGAATGATTAAAAAACCAATAATATCCACCATTATAATTGACAAATATCATCACACTGATTGCAATACTAAATAGGAGAAGAAACAAATTGCAACATCAACCACTTCAACCAAACTCAAACCACATTTACTTACCCTCGGAATGTATCGACCGACTTTAGGCGTTGTTTTGACTTTACCGGTTCTTCGACACGTATCTAGGAATAAATATGCAGAAAAACTTGATTAGATTGCAACGTCATTTGCATATAATTAATCTTTCTTACCTGTTTATTAGCTGATGTTGCATTGGTCACTTGTACTTCGTTCGAAGCGTCCAAAACAGCATCACCATCTTTGTGTTTGGTATATAAACGTCTGTAAACGAAACGCACAAAATAGCTCGAAATACCGTCGTTATATGAAAGTAGCCGATATATTAAAGCAAAAGAAAACTTACTTTCCGAGGACCCAGAAAATAGCTAATGCCAAATAAAAAACACAGCAACAGAGGATTGCTGTCAAGAAACAACAAACGAGGTTTACACTTTAAAACCAAATAAATGACATTTTCGTAAAATGGCTTGATATTGCAGTCATTTTACACATTGTCTATAACTCCTGTCAAATGTTTGTTAATTTAGATTTAATACTGAATTGATCTTAATGCAAAATGACACATTTTCTACTTTAAAGTTCTTAAAAAAAAATATTACAAAATAGTAATTCTAAAAAATAGGCTATAATTAGAAGTTATTAATTTCTTAATTTGTCTGTTTAAACAACTAATTTGTATTTTTATTTATTAGTAATAATAGTAATAATAATTGTTGAGCTTACGCCAATAAATATTGGCTCCGGGTTCAGCTTCCGTACATGTGCAAGACACTTGAGCATCTTGAAGCAAATTTACGCTGCAGTTATAAATACCAAATTCCAAAAATCTACCATCTTTTCTGCAAAGAACAACAACAAGAAAAATACCAAAATGACAAAGAGGTTGGAAACAAACAAAAAAAAAAGTATTTTGACTTTCAGGACCATAATAAGTTCTGACAGTTGATATGAAGACACCATGGGCGCATTCGGAAACTATTCAAGTAAAACGATTATTCCCCACTTTCTAGAGACTAGACAGTCCTTTAAAAGAAATAAATTTCCAGATGTGCTTTGTTTGATTTTGCTATTTTCTTCTCAAATAATATGGCCATACAAAGCCTTATATAAGGAGGCCAGAGAAGGTAGCCATATTAAGTTTTATCTTCTCGAGAAAGCAAGTATGTGGATTAATTAGGATGTTTGCTTTCTTGAGAAAGGGTAGGTGGAGCTAGCATAAGTTCTCGGGTACGTTTTCTTTGTAGACGTTCTTCTTGCCCAACAACATGTTGTTTCCGGATGCTATTTTTTCTATTTTCTTCACAAATAATCATAACTTTTTCTTTTGTTTCCGAATGCACTCAAATGCCATGTGTTGTAATTTAGAATTCAAGAAGAAAATTCTTAAGATATTCTTCTTATAAAAACACTGATAAGCAACAAAAAAAAACTAATTTCTTATCTTCAGTTGATAAGAATTCAAAGAATGGGATGTTTTTTTCTTTCTTCTTTTGGATGATGAAAAAAAAAAGTTTTGTTGTTTTGTTTTCTTGACATGATTTGTTATTAGCATAAATATAACAACCATCACAAGATTTTTTTTTCTTCTTCTTCATAATATCGCAACCCCTTCATTATAATATTCTTATTCAAAGTGTCTCATCTCATAAGATTTACACATCTCGAAATCTGTCTGTTGGTTTACTTTTCTCCCCCATTTCTTAATTTTAATTAAAAGTAATGAGGACTTTTAATATAAAATTATTTTTTTTTTTACAATTTTATGTCATAATAATATCATCATCAACCAAAACCAATTAAGTGAAGCATTGACTCAGCAAGGCAACAACAAGCCATAAACCGAAAAGAAAATTCAAATTTAGAAAACACAACCTACTTCCAAGTTCGAAAACAAAATATCGCAAAAAATACAAAAAGTAAATATTTTGCTTGTTGCGTTTTCTATGATACAAGTGTCAACATCACTTTAGATAAGATTTTTCTTTTGTAAATAACCATTACAAATTATGCAAAATGTAAGAAAAATTCAAAATTTAAGAAGTAACTTTTAATTTTTTTAAAAAAGCAAAACTTTTCTGCAAATAAAAATCCAGAAATTTGTAATTTTTTTTTTTAGAAATTATGTTTTGTTGCAAATGAAAAATAATCTAAAAAAATCAAAATATGCAAGAAAAGTGTTCGTTTGATGCAAATACAAAATGTATATTGGCGTCTTTCCATAGAAAAATATTGCAACGACAGATCAGCCACTTTCAACTTCATTTTGTCGTCGAAAAGTCTTTCAAAAGTCGCCTGTGTGCCAACGCCTTTAATGCGTGGTAATTGTAAATTTCACATTTTTTTAAATTTGAATTACTCTGTAAGCAGCCCAGAGGGCCTGTGCTAGAGGGACTACTTATTCCAAAAGTAGCGTAATACACTTAATTGATTAAAAAAAAATGATTACATTGTTCCGCACCCATGTTAGTACAGTATTCATCCAAATCTACATGTTTCAGGTTTTAGAGTTACCCAACAATGTTCATATGTGATCAACCTTTTTATCCTGACCCACTATAACTGTGACTTACGAGCATTTTGTTAAATTTTCTCCATGACTATCTAAACTTGCAAACAAATCCAAATCATATTTAACATCAATAGTGTCATGGGCTTCACCAAAAACAGGTTCATTAAATTGGAGTTTTGGATCACACTAAATGAAGAGAAAAACAAATTAAGATTAGAAAAACAACAACAACAACAGCATCCATTTTCACTATCTGTCTAAGATTGTTATAAATTACTTACACCAACACATTCATCAATTAAAGAATAGAAATAAACCGGTGAAGTTAAATTATTCTCATCAGATTTGTAATAAACATAAGCTTCATCAACATTTAGATCTTCCATATTTAATCCGAAAACAGTTCCAGAATGACTTTCAAAGTTTCCCATTATTATTATTATTATTATTACTAAATAAAAATTAAAAGAAGAAGAAGTGGAAGACCAAATGAGTGATGTTGACCAAACACCATTAAAACCGTGCTCTAACTGAACCAACAAAAAATATTCCGAACAAAAGAATAATATGCTTGAAAAATGAAAACACGTGATGGGAGAAAAAAAAAAACAATGACCCGAAATGCTAATTAGGTATAGCCAATACCCTTGCAGGCAGGGTGAACAACAAAAATGTCTTTAAAAAAAAACACACAACAAAAAAATAAAACCAGAATTGAACGTAAAAATATCCGTATTTTAAAATCACACCATCAATATCGAATCAAAAGGTGGAATCCTAGTGGAAAATTTCGTTTCCATTATAAATTTAGGTAAAAGACTAGATAAAAACAAGTATACTTTTGATTGGAAATTATGTTTATAACCTATATTATATATATATTTTTTTTTTAAAACAATTTCGAAATAATTTTTATTAAAAAAACAAAATATCATCAAATTGGATAGAAGTGAAGGGGAAAAATGGGTGTAAATATGTATTAAAAATGGCTGCCGTACCAATCAGAGACGTTTCTAGTATCATTTTTTTTTTCTCATTGAAAATTTATCTATCTATATCTCAGCAAACTGAATTATGATAATAATAAAATAAAAGTGTCCATCATCAGAAAAACAGATTTCATTTAAGTTATAGCACAGAATAATAATAGAATATATAAAACTATATCGGAAATCAATGTGGAAAAAAAACAACTATTATTATTATCAATCAATTGTTTTTAGATAATAAAAGAAAATGAAGAGAAAACTATTAAAAAACATTTTTAGGAGTAGGTCAAGGCCCAGTTAGTATGTGATAGTTGTAAATTAATATTTATATTAATCATTATTAAGCTCCACCTTTTAATTTTCCATCAAATAAGTGGTTATGAATAATTTACTTTTTGTTTTGCTTTTTTTTGTATACAAAACCAGTATTTTAAAAGAAAATGAGGTGAATAATCTTTTGTCTAAAAACTGGCTTATTTCAACCTTGAAACTGATCCTAGATTTATAGTTTTGATAGAAATTTAAATTCACTATTTCACCTCATTTTCAGGCATTTTGCTTTTCCACAATAAACACTGACAATTGGACACAAGTTTTTTTTTGGCATGCCTCATTAGTAGAGCTCGGATTTCTATGTAAATATCAAGCAAATGTTTCTTAATTTGTGGCCCAAGTGCCAAATGTAACCACCATCATTATAGCAACTGCAATTAACAGGCAAGTAAAGACAGTAAGATACAGTCGTTTGCTCCGCCCTTTTTATGAGGACTGGCAACTTCTAATTGGTTTGTTATGTGGTCTGACGTCACATACCCCACCCTTTTCAATTTCCAATTGGTTGATATTTGGTCTGACGCTCGTAAAATGGCGGGGCAAACGACTGTATCTCCCTGTCTTTACATGCCAGTACTGCAATTATGCTTTTTCTGATTAAAAAAAGGCAGGTTAGAAGCTAATGTCTGATTACTAACAGTTAACTAGAGTTTTAGCCTCTAACCAGTGTTATTTTTATTGAAAAAAGCATAATTGGGCCGCAGATTGAGAAACGTTTTCTTGATATCGCATACAAACCCCGAGCCCTACTACTCATTAAAATAAAAATGTGACTGTCATGCCTTATGATGTGTCACTGTTTATTATCTATCATGTTATATGACTGTCAAGGATATAAGGATACACATATGACAGTATTTGTCACAAAATGTTCTTGTAACTTCAAGTGAACGAGCTCCAGGCAATAATTCACTTTCATATGACAGTCTTATTACTAAAGTGAAAAGAATCATACATTTTTCAATCGACAAAACTGTTCAAGAGGTTAAAATTCTTGCAATTAAATACGCAATGTTGGTAGAGGGTATACTTGCCTCACTGTAAGATGAAGCTTGTGACGTCAAAGGACGTTGACCAAAAAAATTGGGCTTAAATTATTATTATTGTTTGATGAGAAAGAGGTAATGACAAAAGAAGGCAAGAATGCTTTTGGTTAAATTTCCTCTCTGACATCACATGTTTCCTCTTTAAATGAAGCAACTATAGGGTAAATGTGCAACCCTTGAATTCTAGCCTCTAAACAGTCTCATTGATTTCAGCCTCAAGTTTTATCTACCTATAAATGACTCACAGGATTTCCCCATTAGTGATAAACAGTTTCCCCTCTTATAATTAATCATTATCAATAATTTTTGATAACTAAGATACACATATCTGAAATCAACATTATAATCATTTTAAAGGGTTACAACCTGGTCATAAAACTGGTTTTACATCCTTCAAAGATAAATTTTAAAAATTTAGTTTCAAAGTTTCAAAAAAAAATTGTTTATTGCTATTTAAATAAGAAATGTTTGAGTTACTACATAAAAATAACCGTATAATTGGTCTTTCTAGAATTAAAATCTTCCCGAATTCACTTTAGAGAACATAAAAAAAACACTTTTAATGAGTAATTTTTAAAAGGGATGAGAATTCAACTTAAATAATCAGCTACAAATGAGAAAATATCATCCATCCCAAGCATTTCTTCCAGTTAATAAAGAAAGCAATTTTAATAAACTGATGTTAACTAACTAACCTTCAGAGAACGACATCATCAGATTCATTACTTTTTATTTCTTTTGAGAAACTTGTTTTAAAAATTAGTTTCTTATGTAAATTTTGCACTTTTAAATATTTTTTCTATAAGAAGAACAAAACACATTCACAGAGATGATGTCCAAACGTTGAACTTGACTTCTGTTTTTGCTCTTCTAACTTTTAAACTTAAATTTTCAAATCTGAAATAAAACTCTTGAAGTTATTTAAGGTAAGAAGGAAAAGCAGAGAAGAAAAAAATCCTATTCATTTGTGAAATAATTACTTAAAGCTTTTTAATTTAAAAGATGACGACAACTAAAAATAACAAACAATGGTTTGTTATGATATTGATGATGATGATGGTTTTGAGCATGGTGGACAAATTGGACAGTTACGAAATCGCCACTCATTGTCATCCATGGAAAGATGGCATAGAATGGAGATGTGGCAAAACGGACTACAGAGGAGACTTCATCGTCATCAGGAATAAAGGATCAGTTTACACGACATACAAGATAGGTGAATGGGAATCCGTCTGCAGAAAACCTGGATACAATTACGGAAATTCCGAATGGGGATTATGGCCAGGTCAAATTTCTTACCACTATTTCAAACAAACTCAGCTACATCGGTCCTTAACTGGTTTAAGCTACGTTTCGGGAATTTGTAACGATTTTTATGTTCACTCGTGTTCCGCTGGACCATGTACTCAAATATTGAGTGTACAAGTTCAGAATAAAATTAATTAATATTAATAATTAATTGTGGTTCATTAAGGTGGTGTTCATGAGAAAAATGTGCAAATAAATCAATTGAATATTAATTTAATTTTTTGTTTTTTTGTGGGGTTCATAAACATCATGTTGGTTATACAGAAACAGATGAAATTCAAATTGTTTTAAAAACTAGAATAGTAGCTAGTAATATTTTTTTCTTCATGAGAAAATACCTGTATTTATCTATGTTTCAGCAGAAGCAAATGAAAATGAAATTGAAAGTGTTAGAAACTAGAACGGTGATTCATTCAATCATTCATTCAATTTCAATGATTCACTCAATGGTATTTTCATGTTAATATTTTTCAAAATAAGCTTTTTATAAATAATTTATAAGGTATTGTCTGTTTTAAATTGGGTCATTTTCAAACTGACATAAAAAAAGCTTATTTTAAAAGATAACAACACGAAATTACTCGTTTAGTGATTTAGCTACCTTTCAAGTTTCGAAAACACTTTCATGTTTCTCATAATTTTACTCGCCTGTACTATTGTATATTTTGAAATATGCCTTTTAATAATGGCCACCGTCTGACCACCCACTTTGAAATATTTCATTTTATAAATATTTGTAAAAATTAAAAAAAAAATATGCAATGGTGATATTGAAATTATTAAGTGAAGGAGAACTTATATAAATATGTAACAATGATAAATATTGTCGCGCAATGTTTTCCTACCTAAAGGTGCGATCACACTACGACTATATTGACACCAATATATTCTTACAATTGTTACTGCCAATGTGTTAATTTTCTTACAAGACTAGCACAAGACCTGTTTCAAGAAATTGTGCAAAATTTAAAGATACATTTTGCTTTATTTTTTCTTCCTTTTAGTAAAATATTGTCAGTGTGATCTCGCCTGCTTTATATCTATTTATTTGAGGTTGCAAAACACTTTTATGTACTGACATTGACTAGAGAAAAAAAAGACCCTGGTAACAAACACCTCGTTCTAAATACATTATTTCTCACCTTTAAAAACCATATGATATAATAGTCATAACATTTTTTTATACTAACTACATCACTATTCACTTAATGACTCAATATATAAAAACAAATAAAAGCAAGTGTCGTTATGTTATGGCAATACATGTGCTGCCTTCTTGTGTCAATTATTCACATTATATCAAACACAGGTGTGTGGTTTTTTATGAAACTCCAATTAGGATGTGATACAATAACATCACTACTACTACTACTACTACCTCGTACGTAATTTACTCCTACTACGAACGTCACATTGTGAACATGTTCAACATGGAGTTTGTAGGAGATTAGGAAAAAACTCAACAAAAAAAAGATGATTGACGTATCTCACCTTTTATCATCATTCCTCACTGAATAATATTTGTTGTAAAATAATCATTTTCATCCTTCAATAAGTCACAAAAATAATGGGAGTTTGGAAAAGAAATGTAGAAAAGGCCACGAAGACGATGGCAGCAAATAACGAGGAGGAGGAGGAGGATGAGAACATCTTCGAACAATTTGTGATTCCTGCAAATAAACATCAAGAAAACGAAATAATAAGTGACAAAGTTAAAAATACAATTGGTAAGAATATTCGTCTTATGAACATAATTATTTCTAAGTGTAAAATTAAAACAAAATATTTAAAAACTTTTATTTGAGGATGTCATCATTTTAAATTTGAGCCCATCTGATACACATTTGTAGTTTCTATTAAAAAAACACTTCTTAATAAAATACATTATTAAGTTAATTGCTAAAATATAATTTCCAGTCTCTTGAATATTGCCACAAAAAAAAACTTTTGTCTTTCTAACTTTTTTTAAGATTTTTTAAAAAAAATCTAGTTTATTTCTGCAATTTTAGGAGCAGTTACACTAAGTAGAAATTTTGAAATTGTGTTAGAAACTGGAACGGTAGCTAACTCATTGAATAAAGTTAATAGTATTTCATATATAATATATAATAGTATACATAATATCATAATATCATATATAATAGTATTTCATATATTCATGTTGATTATCAGAGTGCTTGGATTTTTATGCAAATGTGTCTTAATCTATGGATCAAGGGCCATTTGTGAAGTAACAATCCAGTTTAAAGCAACCAACAATTATGGTTTTTTTTTAATCAGAAATACTGGTTAGAGACTAGAACTTTCTAGTTGACAACTGATAGTAACCAGTCATCTAGCCTCTAACCGGCCTTTTTGATTAGAAAATCACCACTGCAGTTTAATAACAATTATTTCTTCACAAAATAAGAAACATTTGCTTCATTTTCTTAAAGTTGGGTCTTTTTCAATCTGACATAAAAAAACTTATTTTAAAAGATGTCAACATGAAAAAGCCCTTAAGTGATTGAGCTACCCTTCTAGTTTTTAAAACACTTAAGTTTATCTTAAGTTTGCTGTTGAAAAACAGAATTGTGAAGAGTTCGTGGTAGGCTTAACACCTGTGTAATACAGTGCTTCATTCGGAAGAACTGTCCTCCGGCCAGGACCATCCGCCACGAACGTATTTAAGTTTTTATACAATTTATTGTGTGGAGGACATGTTTGCCTTCGTGGAGGACGACGGTCCTGGTCGGAGGACATTTCCTCCGAATGGAGGACTGTCCTCCACAAAGGAGGAAAGGTGGCAAGGTTGGTTCTTGGGTCATTTAAAGTTTTAAACTTTAAAACCACCTTGATTAAGTAAGTGTTGTTGTAAAATTACCATTATCAAATTTGCTGGAAGTGAACCAAAAATTTTTTTTGTCTTTCTATCTTTTTAAAACTTTTAAAAGTTGGCCTCTGCACTTTTAACAATGCTTTTTTTCGTCTCTCGAAAATGTTCAATAATAATGTTTTTTTCGGTATATACTTATGTTATTAAAATTGCCATTTGTTAGTCTACGGTACATACACTTAGTACAACCTTGAACTTATTGTATGACTGGCAAAAGAATGAAATACTGAATCCACTTTTGTATTCACGGCCCACATAAACAGTGTATATAAATACACGCACGTCAACGTTAATACATATTTTCATTTCAGTTTGTGGGTGAAGAAAAATGAAAGTCAAACAAAAATCGACAGGTGTTTCTCCCATAATAAGAAACATCCTCTCCTCATCCTCAATGGTAGAATAATAATAATAAATTTGTTGTCATTTAATATGAAACATATGGAACCATTGAAGCTGTCAATCCTTTTTATTTGATAGGAAAATTAGTACCAAACATGCAAAATAATAATAAAATATGTTCCAGAATATGATTGACTATATTGAATAAGTGGATCGTTCTAGTTTCCTACTTTGAAATCTAGTCTTCGTCATAATATTCTACACAATAACAACTGAATTATTGTATATAATACTTATAATAACACCTTGGATTATTATTCATTATGAAATCTGATAGCAAAATTATTCTGCAATAAAAAATGTCATCTTGTATCATAGAAACAATTATATTTATTATAGTTTATTATGTATTATATATTTTATTGTACGATTTAGAGAGTCCTATAGGAGCTTTTGCAAAAGCTAAGCATAGTTCATGGGTTCGACTTGAGGCAATTTTTTCGTAAAAAAAAAAGTTCATGAGCTCTATGAGTCTTCTGAGCTTGTGGGCCTCAATGGGATAGGTGGGTTTATAACAAAAACCCAGTCCCTGGGAATGAGGAATTTTGTCTCGCAACAGTCCCCAGAGTTTGGAAAACTGTCGCTAGAATCTAGAATCTCGACAGTCGCTAGACAAAGCCAGGTACTAGTGTTGCGAGACATTGTATCCAAGCCTTTAAATGCTAGAAATGTAGCAAAAAGACAAAAACCATCCACAAATTGTGTGTGATGTCCATTGCCCAGATATGAACCATTATGGCAATCTAGTATGGATGTACACTTGTAAAATTCCAGACATACTGTTACTAAGTACCATTGTTTTAACTAAATTTCAAGTTCAGTATATTCACTCTAACATCTACAAACATATAATAATCAAGCGGTCATTGCAATTGGAAATAAAGCTGGGAGAAATATTCAAAACCTAACATATTATGGATACACCAATATATATGCAATCATTATATAACTTTTATTGTTATATTATGTTATTATTTGTAATCCAAAGTACTAGAATGTTAGAATGTGCTTTTTGTTGTTATTGTTGTTTCTTCTGTCCCATTATTTTTCTAGAAAACTTATTCTATGAGTGTTGATTTAAGATAACAATTGTATTCGTTCCTTTGGTCATTCAATCATCAACTTGTCATAAAAACAAGAACCCCATTTCGTCATTCTCTCCTGAAAAAACATTACAATAATAACAATTATACACATTGGACATTTGTAGTTTAGCTCATCTTGTCATTCAGCCCTTCTCTAATGTCAACTAGTATAATATTTTATTGACACTTATTATTGTACAATAGTACAAATATAGCATATTTAAACAATAGCAGCAGCATTCTAGCTTTTATTTTGTGGCGAGTCTCTCTCGTCTATAAAAATGTCATTCTATTTGTTCGAGATACACAATAGACGAATGAACAAACTTCTTTTGGAAGACAACGGGAATGTTTCTTATTAGATACGTCCAGGCCCGTGCCAACCGTTAGGCACAATAGGTAGTGCCTAGGACCTACGAAATATTTCAAATTAAAAAAAAAGTATATTTACTTTTTGTGAATTTTTTTTTTTGGAATATTTCGAAATTCTTTGAAATAAATAAGATTTACAAGAAGAAAAATATTCGAAAATAATAATTATTAATTTATTATTAAGGTAAAAAGAATTATGCTTTTTGCATTCATGATTCAAAGAAGCTGGTTAGGGGCTAGAATTCTTCTAGAATTAATATACAGCTGATTTAGCCTCTAAGCAGCCTCTTCGATTCCAAAAAGCATAATTCCTTTTGGACTTGCGTTTTTCTAGCAACAAACGTGCTTTAGGGCCTACGAGAGTGTCTTAATTGCGGCCCCTGAGCCACGTTCTTGTACAGAAGAACCCAAATATCATCAGATAGTGATGGTTTCTTAAATCTAAACAAAAAAAAACCATTTGTTACAAATAATATCAACTCAGGTAGTGAAAAATCAACAATGCAAAATGTTTAAATCTAATATGTAACACGTTATCTAGGTTTAACTTAAGAGAACGGTACTTTTATTTATTACGTCATCATCGAGCTCCATATGATTCTATGATATTATATCCAACCACATGTGACACAATTAAAGTTTTCGAAAAAAAAAACACACATGTGCAGCAGCTTCCAAAGCAGCAGTACTACGACTTCACTACAAGTACAGCTTATGTAAAATACGCAAACGCTATTGTTAACCCAGAAAAAAAAACTGCATCCTTGTTTGAATAAGTCCAGATGGTGTTTTGCTTACTTTTTAAACGACATCAATCGTTTATGACGTCAAACGTACAGAGAGAAAAAAAAAGTTCTTCTTCCCTTCCAGTATTATACATGTACATATATTATAAGTACCGGTTCGGTTCTCTGAATTCACGCGATTACATAGGCCTATTACACAGTCGAAAACCAATAGTGGAAAAACTTTTAAATTTAATACTGTCTGACAATATTTGTAATTGTTTAAAAAAAACCTTAACCTTCAACAAAAGAAATTACAGTCCAGAGTGAGAAACAATGAAATGAAAAATCAAACATAAATTGTAAGAAAAATATTGACGTTTTCAAATTATGTCAAAAGTTTTGTTCTGAAATATTTTTAAAAAAATATATTTACATATTTTAATTGTAAACGACCCTCAAACTTTGGTTATTCTGTCTTTGAGGAACTTAATTAAGAGAAACTCTGAAAAGTGTTTTAGAAACTAGAAGGGTTGCTAAGTCACTTGAAGTTTTTTTTTTCATATTGTTATCTTTCAAAATAAGCTTTTTATCTCAGGTTGAAAATGAACCAACTTTAAGCAGACGATATTTTTTTTAAAATTATTGTCTATAAAAAGTTTATTTTGAAAGATATCAACACGAAGATACCCTTATGTAATTCTAGTCATTCTATTCTAGTTTTTGAAACATTTTCTAATTTCTCTTTATTTTGCTCTTCTGAAAGACAAAATATAATCAACAGTTCGAAAACCATCTGAAGTTATTGAACGACCCTTCTAGTTTCTAAAAACACTTTCAATTTCTCCTTAGCGTTGCTCTTATAAAACTGCATCATAACCAGAGTTTCATAAAACATTTTCAATGAAGTTTTTATCCAAATTATGTCTAAAAGTTTTAAATATTTTAAAAACATACGTTAAGTTATTGATTTTGCACGATTTCTTTTTCTTAGATTCGATGTTTTGGCAACCAATCACATACATGTACCTAACAGTAGGAGTACTGATCTTGATTGTCATATTCGGATTGAGCCTAATTATTTACAAGAAGAACAGAAACAGACAAAAAGTCATTGAAAAAATACCAGAAAACTGTAAAGATCTCTGGATACCACCATCAGAGTAAGTCTATATTTAAATTAATAATTATGTCATTTGATGTTGTTTCTA
Source organism: Brachycybe producta (assembly GCA_036925085.1). Classification (NCBI taxonomy): domain Eukaryota; kingdom Metazoa; phylum Arthropoda; class Diplopoda; order Playtdesmida; family Andrognathidae; genus Brachycybe; species Brachycybe producta. Next base: position 1,933,780 of record JAUPFP010000024.1, on the reverse strand, counting down.
GTATGTAAAATCCCATTTTCTGTCTATCCTATTTGTTCAGAAGTTATAAAAACTTCGGCACTTTACGTTGTATAACACCTTACGTGAATCCTGAAGACAGCAGTGACGAAGACAACGGACAATTTTCACCGTTAGACTCTCCCATAAGTGTCACTTCGGGTTCTATAGTGTCTTCCGTCATCCAACCGTCAGCAAATCTGGGAGCCATCGAAAAGAAACACTCGACATCGTCACATCGACGACAACGAGGAAGTTCTCTAAGTTCCTCTCCATTAGAAAGGTAAGTTTCAACGCAGGTTTTATAAATACAATCATACCTCCGCTTTACGTTACCTCTGAGAACGATACCTCCTTGCTTACCTCGCTTTCGTTGATTCTGGAACGTATTGCCATCGTTAAGAAAGGTACGACTATACTTTTGAATGTTTACTTATACCTTGCTTAACGATAAGATTACGTTCCTGAAAATTGTTCCGTTTAACTGAAACATAACTGACATAAAGCCACGTTTAATGCGCTCCTGTACAAAGCTTCATCAACAACGGTTATAGCAAGGAACCGTTCTCAGAGGAATCGTAATGTTCTAACTTGAATGCCATTTCTCTAACAGTTCGTCGAAAGCCTCGGACGAAGACGATCCGGATGATATTCCAAACAACAATGGAAAGATATGGTTCAGTGCAAAATATCAACCTGAAGATCAAACCCTTTCAGTTGAAGTAATCAAAGCAAAATACCTAAAAGGTATATAAAACCATGAAAATCCATGATTTCAATGGAACAAAACTAGAATAGTTGTACAATTTTTCACTCAGGCCGAAGCATTTTCTATTCACCGAGAGATCCTTTTGTTCGAGTCTATCTACTTCCGGATGAAACCAATTTCTTTCAAACCAAAGTCAAACATCGAACTTTTTCTCCAAAGTTCAAAGAAACTTTCACATTTAAAGTACATTAACTCTCTTATATCGATTAATCATTGATTACCATTTCTAACAATCTGGTTTATCTTTTATCGTTTTTCGAAGCTGGATCTGGAAAATTCGGCAGTTTGTAGTCTGAAATTTGTGATCTATGATTTCGATAAAAGAAGTGTTCGACATTCTTTGGGACAAGTTACCGTACCGTTAGCAAAGATCAACATCACGACAGGTGACGTCGTCTGCAGTGAACTGGACGACAACCCACAGGTTCGTTATCTAACCGTTAACATGTTTTATGAACAAGTTCGATTTTCGAACTCTGATTATTCTGCGTTTCACGAGCAACACGTTACCGTATGTTTCCCCGCTCCAAAATCGAAATGAAAATCTGTCCAAAGCAGATCTTTCTAGTCAAGATTGAAGTTTAATCAAAATAGGCTTGAATTTTTTTTAAAAATCCGCCTAATATACACGATCAATTATGGTATTGAAAAACCTGGAATTGATTGTCAGAATCCAGTTTTGAATAAAAAAAGCCAAGACACAATTTTTAACTCGTGTTAATATCTTTGATTGTTATTGTCATTACAGAGACCCGTGTACATTGGTGAGATATTACTGTCTCTTTGCTGCAATCCGTTCAACGACAAATTCCGAGCAACAGTTGTCCGTATACGAAACTTGCCAACAAAAGGAATCTGTAAACAATCAGATGGTAATTTCATTTTTATAGAAAACTTAAAGAAAAAAAAGTCCTTCAAGACCAACAACGATACACTTTCAACAATAAGCAGGAATTCTGCTAAAAGAGAAGTTACTTCATTGATTAAAGTTTCTCATCTTGTGTCCATGTTTGTAGTATTCGTCAGAGCTGACCTTTACCACGGACGTCATCAGGCAAAATCCAAAACATCCTTAATGCATCCTCTGGATACAAACATTGAATTTCAAGAAACATTTTCTTTTGGTGTTTCCGGAAGATACTTGGATTCTTGCAGTGTTGTATTGACAGTAGTTCGTCGTGTTCGAGGATCTTCGAAAGGTGATACTCCGATAGGAAGGCTCGTCGTAGGTCCTTTCATGTTCGCAAGAGGGCGTGCATTGTTGCACTGGCAAGAAATGCTTTGCAATGCAAGATCATCAGTGGAAAAGTGGCACAATTTATGCGAAGTGACGTAAAACAAAAAAGTAGAATAACCACCACCCCCCCTTTTCTGTTGAATCTGTTCTGTTGTTGATTAATATGTGTTCTGCTGGTGACAGGACACTTCAGGTGTTATTGTTGGACTAAATACAATTTAATTGCAGAATTGAGATGATGTTGATTCATCAAGTGTTGACAAAAGTGTTGAAAAAGTGTCAATCACAATGAACTAATTTAATTATTTAACTAAAGAGAAAGGGAATTTGTGTAAATATTTTCAATGAGTTTCGCAATTCAAAGAATTATTATATAGTTTATTTTTAACTAAATTTATTCTATTGTTGAAATTGTAAATTGTATAAAATATGTTTTCTTTGTTTGTTTGAATAAAAAAAAAAGTTTATTTTTGACTGTTAAGATGTGGTTTTTTTTTTGTAATAACTGATTTGCATACTCATTGTTATTTTTCTGCTGTTTCAGATGTGCAATTACCTACACTAAACAAAAATTGAGTGTGTTAGAAACTAGAAGGGTAGCTGTTTAATCACTTTAATAATATTTTCATGTTGATATCTTTCAAAATAATCTTTTTTATAGAACAACAATTAAACAAATATGACAAAACTGAGATAAAAAGCTTCTTTTGAAAGATTTAAACATAAAATTATCCTAAGTGAATAAGCGGGACTGGCTCACTACAGCTACCGTGGGTCACTACAGCTACCAAAAAATATAAGCCTTTTTATTTATCAATACAGTTTAGATTCGGCTCGGTTAGGTTTCATAGGTTTGGTTAGGTTCGGTTTCATTAGGTAACCCTTCTAGTTTCTGAAACACTTTCTAGTTTCTTCAGAAGAACAGAATAACCAGAGGGTTTTAGGGTCTTTTTATACTTTAACCTTTAAAACCTTTTAATAATTAAAGTGTAAACGGTCCTTAAAGAGAATGAAAATCATATTACAATTGCTATATTATTAAAACTTCAAAAGCAAAATTTAAGTTATAAACTAGAAGAATACCAATTTGAATGTGTTGAAGATATTTTTATGACAATTTTTTTTATCAATTTGAAAAATATTTTTCAAATTGTCATTAACAATTTATTTTTAAATATAGGCCTACTTGAACTATAAAAAGATACTTTTAGTAAAATTTTCCTACAATTCTAGTTTATATAAAACTGAGAATATTGTTTTCCAGTAACGTCTTTACCATAAGGGCACACGGGGCCCGTGCCCAGGGCCCCCGACCTCATGGGGGCCCCGAAAGGCCGATATATTCGCTTACACGAAAAAAAGGAGCTCAAATTTTTTTCTATTTTTAGATAGATACCTACTAAGAATTACCTTCAACATTTCTAAATTGAAATGTTAATCGGACACCAGATCAGATTTTTAAATTTTTTCTAAACAGTGAATATTTTAATAATAAAAAATACCGTATTTTTTATTATTAAAATGTTAACTGTTTAGAAAAAATTTAAAAATCTGATCCAATGGGGCCCCCAATTCTTGTGTGCCCAAGGGCCCCAACATGCCCTACGACGGCCCTGTTGTTTTCTCATAGTATGTTGATTCTGAAAAAAAAAACAATTACATAAATTATGTAAATCTTTTTTTTTTCTAAACTATTTTTTTTTTTAGAAATTTCATTGTAAATTGTGAAGAACCTTAAAATATGCAATTTTTGTTTGTTTGTAGGTAAATACGGTTAAATTTCAATATGGCTGCCACAAAGAAAAATGAACAAAAGCATCTCATTGTACGTCTTAGAAGTCAGTCAACCATCAACGTTAATTAAACCTCACTGTTATTAACACCATAACATAATCTCTCTCTCTCTCTACCTATCTCTCCCTCCCTCCATCCCTCTCTCTCTCTCTCCACCTATCTCTCTCTCGCTCTATCTATCTCTTAGGATTTATTATTTTTTTTCTCTCTTTCTCTTGAAACAAAAAAATCATAATTGGATGTGATAATAACAACACATAAAAGATGCTTTTTTTGAAACAAATCTTCAAATAGCAGGTGCTTACAACAATTTCGGTCACGGATTGGTTCCTCGACCGAGTGCTTTACTGCTCTCCCTCTCTCTCTCTCTCTCCTCCCTTCTATCATCTATCTTTCTCCCTCTCTCTTGCTTAATCTCTCATTCATTCTTCGCACTAAAATACAAATTCATAATGCCCGTTATGAGAAACACTTTTTGTGTCTTCAAACAACGGCCCGCGGGCCAGATCCGGCCTATACAACTTTTAAATATATATTTTCTAAATCTGATAATCTTTTGATGTATTTTTAAAAAAAAAAATTGTGTTTCAAAATTAACACAAACTATAAGACATTTTTAATTTTCTTGTTAAAAATATGTTTTGCTAATTAGATATTTTTATATTTAAATTATGCTTCATAGCTATACAGATAAATACAGCGCAACTGTGCAAATCGTTTAAAAATAAATGAAAGGGATTAGAATAATGTTTCGTGTTAAAAGAAACAATTTTTGTGTTATTCTAACGAAACCAACTGAAAATATATTTCCCGTCGTTATCCGATTTGTGTGTGTGTTATCCATTTTCGGCGTGGCCCACTCAATACTTTCACACATTCTTGTGTGGCTCACCTCTGAAAAAAATGTTCAGAAACTCCTGACATTTGTAGTGCACCATCTTTTTTTTTAAAAAAAAAAAGAAAACCGGTTTCTATAGACCTATTAAATATACATATAAGCAGGTGAAATTCAACATAGAAAGAGAGAGAGAGAGAGAAGTCTACCTGTGGTCAATGAAACGGAAGAGTCTTCGTAACTTCAATCCCTCTCCTCAATTCTCAACTGAACAAAACCTGTTGTAAAACACCATCACCAGCCAGTACCACCACAACCACCACAACTCCAACCCCTCTCAATCTACACATTCAGAGAAAAACCTACCTTAAAAATCTCCCTCCTTCCTTCCTTTCCTCCCCATTATTCTAACCTCACCTCACCTGTCCTTCACTTTAAAAAGTTGAAGCAAAATCGACTGACTCATACAGGTTTTTTTTTTAAGAAAAAGTTTTTGAAAAAGTTTTAGAAAGAAAAAAAAAACGTCAAGCTAGCAAGCAACACTTTTTTGTAAAGCAATGCAAATGCAATGGAATTTACTACAAAGTAAGGTTTTTTAAAAAAAAACCAAATATTTCTTAAGTGAATCTCAAGTAAACATAAAAGTGCTTCTACAATTTCAGTATTAAGTGATACAATTTTGGAATATTAACTAATAACAATCTACGCAGCTTGTCCAGTGTCCAGATTTTGGAAGCCATGACCGAGGAAATGTCTCTCAAAACAAGTAAGTTCTCAAAACCTAAAAAAAATTACCCATTTTTCTGATGGCATAATAACTAGAGATAAACAAAATTTTGGTGTTGAAATTAAATATTTTAGGACCTTTTTTTCTTCTAAATTCGATTGTTGTTTGTATTTTAAAAGCCAATTGTTAAGCCTTAAGTTAAAAACAGAATTACTTTTAATTTAAATAATTTCTATTGCTTTTTTTTCTGCCTACTTTTTGTCGAATAAATAGAATAGTTATTTAAATTAGAGACGTTTCTTTTTTTTTTCATTCAACGTTTTCTGCATGTGTGATTTTTAAGCTAATAGTTATTGCTTTTAGGAGAAAAAAAAAAGGGTGACATATGCTGAAAAGGCCAACTGAAAACAGAATTAATCAAATTTAAATAATCTCTTATTTGCTTTTTTTCTGCTTACTTTCTGCCAAAAAAAAAAATAGAAGCTTTATTTAAATTAGAGAAATTCCTTTTTTCCAGTCACATTTCCAGTCGGTGTTTTCTGCATGTGTGATCTTGACCTAACTCTTAAGTTACTTTTTATTTTGTTTATATAGAAACCTCAATTAAATATCGTGAATATTTCAATTCATCAATTCGATTTTAAAAGATTTTGTATTACACATCAAAAGCTACCATATAATTTAAAAAAGTCAAAATTCTAAAAGAAAAAAACCAATTGTCTAATTAATTACCAGAATGACGACGGCCGTATTTTTTTAAAATATTTGAGTTAACACTAAGCTTAAACAAAGTTAAACTTATAACCTTTTTCCATTGCCTCACAAATAGAAAACATTCTCTTATGTCATGTTTAAAAAAAACAGCCATAAGTAATGATTAGAGCTCGGATTTTTATGCAATGATTCTCAATTTGTGGCCCAAAGGGTTATTTTTTAAATAATCATCATCATCATCATCATCATCATCATTAGAGCAATTGCAATTATGCTTTTTCGAACTCAAAAAAATGGCTGGTTAGAGGCTAACAGTTGTCAAGTAATGCCTTAAACTCTAACCAGTGTTTTTGATTTAAAAAAAAATCGTAATTGTTGGTTGAGATGTTACTTCAGAATTGGCTCTTGGGCCACAGATTGAGAAACATGTACTTGATAATTGCATAAAATGTCGAGCACTAGTGATGATGATCAATACATCATAAATCTGCATCAATAAGTTGAAATTTCCAAATGTGTTTTCTTGCATTATTATAACAATGTGAAAGTAAAGCTTAAAGCAAAGAAAATATATATTATTGTAATAACAATACAACAAGACGCAACACAAACAAGGAAAACTTTCAAAATTCATTTCTGATTAGTGATTACAACACACCACAAGGAAAACAAAAACAAACTAATAATAATGATTATACATAATTAATATACAAAATACCGGATAAGAAAACTTTTCAGTGTTAAAGGTCAAAGAAATTATTAGGTTTTTATCCATCATAATAATAATAATAGTAAAACACCCACTAAATTCTTATTTCAAAGCAACACACAAAAGTGAAATTATTATTTTTTTTTATATATTTAATAAAAGGGTTAAAAAAAAGGGTTGATCCGATCAATCTTCAATAAAATAATAATCGAAACTGAAACCGTAAAGAAAAAAATAATGCATTTTTTCTTCTTCTTCTTCTTCTGCTTTTCAAAACCGGAACGAATATTAGGGTTTCAAATTTCCAGTCCAGACTTTATGAAAAAAAATATAATGTATATAATACAATTAATATATAGAATATAGTTGGCCCCTTTTTTTCTTCAATAGTTTAAAATATTTAAAAAAAAACCATTCTAAATCTGGTTCAACCAGTTGTTGTTTTAAGGTCGACAAGTGACAAGAAAATTGGTTTTGTGTTGTTTTCTTCTCTTAAAATGTATTTTTCGAACTTCTTAAAGTTTTCTACTTTTCAAGAGAAAACCAATTAAAATTATATTTTTTTAAAAAATATAAATAATTAATAGCCAATTAAAGAAAATCAGTCATTTTGCACTATTTACTGAGCAATGCAAAACACCATCAATCAAGTAACAAAATTTACAAAATCACTAACATTTTCAGGCACTGTATAGAATATTTAAAACAAGCCCATAAGGCAATATTGTACAACATATTGATTAGTTTGTTTGAAGGAGCCGCCATATTGAATTTTTTTTTCAAAAATGCTAATTTAATACCGAGTTGGTGATTTTGCAGATTGACTAGTCAATTTCCACTTTCCACTTCCTACTAGCCCACAGCTGACTTTTGAGTGAGCAGTCCACACCTGGCAAATAAATACCAGATGGGCCCCTGGGTATTTCCCAATGACATTCTCTCTCTCTCTCTCTCTCTCTCTCTGAGATTCATGTTAAAACATAATAGAAATTCTACACAGGTTGAAGAGAAAGAACATGATGATAGCCAAATGTTATCTATAAGGATTACCTTTCTTAACGACTGCTAAGTCAAAGGTAGTGCTAAACTCATCAACTTTTGATATTAAGGGTCGTATCTTCTTAATGATTTTTAAATCAAAGCTGGGTCAAAACTCATCAAGCACTTGCTTTGACTTAGCTGTCATTAAGAATACAGTCGTAAGTTTCATTTAAAAATATATAAGTTTAGCACTAACTTTGACTTAAAAATCATTCAAGAATATTATCCTAAATGCCAAGTTTCTGTCTTTGAATTCAGGCCTCAGAGTAGGCCTACACTGAGAGCAGTATTCTTAATGATTGGCTAAGTCAAAGCTAGTGAGCTATTAAATTGATGAACTTTTAGATGAAACTTCCTATTAGAAGTTAATGAGTTTAGCACAATTTTGCACTTAGCAATCATTAAAAATAGAACCCTCTAAAAAAGCAAGTATTAGTCATAGAAAATGCCACAATGAGCCATGATGACAGAATGTGAATTTCTAAGAAATTGCAATTTAAAATGGCCAAAATGCGTGACTTGTGTGTAACCACCACCATTAGCAAATAATTCTATTTGACCAAAACGGATTAAAGCAGTTATTAGAAATATATGTACGACACGTTTTAAAGAAAAATAAAATCCGAATTCGTGAGTTGGTTTTTTATTGTTGCAACAAAAAAAAACACCAACGTTTTTTTTTATTGAAATATCTTTCTTTTTTTTTTGGTAAATTTTTTTAAACGTTTCACTTTTTCTGGAGTCTGACAAAAGTCGTTAAGTTGGACGACAAAAAAACCCTCCGAAAAGAATGAAAACGCTTGGTTGATCAACTTTGAAACAAAATTACCTTTAAAATTTTTAAGTTTCAAGAGATCGCGCATTGTCAATTTTCTTAACATTTTTTAAATTTCACTACAAATATAAAAAAAAGCTACCAAAAGTACGTTTTTGCTTAGAATTTGTTTAATATGACCATTTATTGAAGTTATTTTATCGCGCAGATTCATGACAATGATAACTTCCAAGTGTCTCTTGTCTTTCAAGTACCGAAAGGAAGGAAGAAAAAAACTTTGAATGTTTTTTTAGAAACTAGAAGGGTCGGAAAACCACTTAAGAGGGTATTTTCATGTTGATATTTTTTTTTAAATAAACTAGTTACATGTTTAGTTGAAAATAACTTTTAAAGATAACATTCTTTTAAACTTTTCTTTATAAAAAAAGTTTATTTTGAAAGATATCAAACATGAAAATACTTTAAAGTGATTCAGCTAAACGTTTTAGTTTCTAACTCTCACTTCCACAACACTACTTTTTTCAGGAGCAAAATTAAGAGAAATATAAACATGTTTTAGAAACTAGAAAGGTAGCAACAATCACTTAAGGATAATTTCATATTGATATTGATTTTAAAATAAACTTTATATGGCAAATTGAAATTTTAATTTCTGATAAAAAAAAGTTTATTTTGAAAGATAACATGAAACTACTATTAAGTACTTGAACAACCTTTCAAGTTTTTAAAACACTTTCAATTTCTCTGAAACTTCACAATATTTAAAAATTTCGAGGAAATCAGCTGTTCAAACAGAAACATCTTTAAGTTCTTTTAATCCGTGATTTAATTCCTTTTATTTTATTTGACTTTTTTGTTGTTGCTATTTTTCACCTAAAATATCGATCACAATAGAAAATTGATTGTCATATCTGTCAAATTGTTGCTTTCTCATTTAATCGTCAATTCATCTTTTCTATTCAAAATGTGTGGTTCACTGCCCAACCTAATCGGTCTTTTTTTTTAGAGAAAATGTGTTCGAAATCTTACAAACAAGAACCACCACCACCACCACATACTATGATGTTTAATAGAGTACTATAGAGCCCCCTCCTCCTCCTCCTCTTATAATATGATGATGATGACTCGATGAGTGAGTGAGTGTGTTGTATTATTATAATGTATATATTTATCCATTCTTCACGGCCACCATGAGAATTTGCAAGTTCACATGACTCTCTTAGAATAGAATAGAAGAAAAAAAATGGTGGACCAACAAAAAAAAAATGCATTCTAAGTTTAGCAACAAAAAAAAGTCCATTATGTTCATCATCATCATCGCGGTTTGATAAAAAAAAAATTTGTGTAAATTTTAATGGACATTCAATAGAAGATTTGAAAGAGAAGAAAGAAGAAGAAGAAAAAACTTTTAAAAAAAACTTTCATTTCTAGCAATTGTAGGAAATTGTGTGAAATTTTTAAGGTCAAAATACTTAGTTTTTCTCTCACTGAATAATAAACCAATTTAAGAGACATCAAAGAGACCAAACTAAGTCACTTGAAAGTTAGTTTTAGCTCTCAAGATTACACTTTTGAGTTAGTTTTAGCTCTCAAGATTACACTTGAATTAGTTTTAGCTCTCAAGATTACATTTGAGCTAGTTTTAGCTCTCAAGATTACACTTTTAAGTTAGTTTTAGCTCTCAAGATATACATATTACATGCTTTTGAGAGTTAGTTTTAGCTCTCAAAGAGTACACTTTTGAGAGTTAGTTTAAAACTTCAAAAAATATACTTGTGTTTAAATATATACTTTATTGTCACCACAACTCAAGTGTTTTTTTAAAAGAACTAAGAAAAACTCGAGAAGTATTTTAGAAACTAGAATAGTAACTACTGATCATATAACATATGACCTAACTTTAAAGGTAGTTTTAAAGTGTAAAACGCCTCTCAGGTACAAAACTAAAAGAAACGACCTGTATTGTAAAAACTAGAAAAAGTAGAGTATTTTCATGTTGTGATATTTTTTTCAAAATAAGCTTTTTTTTATTTGAGTTTTAAGAGGACCCAACTTTTAAGTAGACGATATTTGCGGAAATATTCTCTATAAAAAGTTTATTTTGAAAGATAACATCAAAACATCAAAATATTATCAAGTGATTAAACTACCGTTCTAGTTTTTAAAACACTTTCTAGTTTCTCTTAATTTTGCTCTTCTGGAAGACATGTCCATAAAACGCATCTTAAATATATTCTACAACAGAGAAGAGACAACCATAACAGCAACAAAATGGTACTAAATTGTAAGAATGTCAATGTTTTTTGTTTTTTTTTTAAGACTGAAAAATCTTCAATGAAGTTCATTTCCAAGTAGAACTAAGAAGCTGATGACGCAGCAAGAGCAGCAGATGCTCCAAGAAAATAATGAAGATGGACGGGCGAATATTTCTCCTAATTTGCTTCACTGCAATTGTACAACACCCAGGTGAGTTTCGTTTTTTTTTTCTTGTTGTTCTTGTTGTTTTTTCCTCTCCTAACTAATGAGGCATCTTTCACATTATTGTGGTTTGTGTGTTACATCATAATGTATATATATTTATTAATATACATTATGTGCCATCACACAATGGACATTCCCATGTAATATGTGAGTGACCTGACCGACCAACCTTCTGATAACAAACACAAAAGACTAAATTTAATTTAGGACTAAAACAAAACATCATCATCATCATCATTGCATTAAAAAACGTGAACAATTACGTATGCAAAATTGAAAATTATACCTTAAAAACTTAGTTTTTTCAACATTTCTGATAGTTTTTATTTCAGTGACATACATATTTACAAGAAAACATAGAATACGTTCAGTTTCTAAGCATCTTTTGAAGTTACTCAAACAGCTCGCTATTTATGAAGCGCCGTTTTTGTAAAAAAAAATGTCATCAATTTGATCAAAAAATAAGGCACTTTGCTTATTATGATCTGAAAGGCGTGTCATACTTTGCAAGCCTCCTCTTTTTAATTCTAGCATATCAATATTCTGGCTCGTCAAAACCACTTCTGTCCATTTTTTTTCTCTCTCTTGAAATTTAATGTGGAGGTAGCGTCTGTTTTAACTAATTGTTCATTTTTCCATCATTGCCAAAACTTTAAAATGTTGTCAACAAATGTGGGCTGTTTCCACGTTGCAAGGCATGTTCAATCCACGACACACACACACACAATACCGTCAAGTCTTCTTCAGTTCAATTCAAAGATTGAAGTGGATTTCTGGCCAAGCTAATTGTTCGAGTCAAGATTGAAGAGCAAATAAATTAGCAAAATCTCTACCACATAAACGATCAATTTTTGAATTTAAAAACGTCAGAATTGACAAACCAGAATTGATCATCATCATCATCTGTACACCAGGTTTAGCCTTAGGCACCGAACGAACCCGTATATACTAGTTTATATCAAAACTATTTCCTAACCGGAACTGATTCCTTTCCTTTTACTGAATAAATGAATGAATGAATGAACACTTCTAGAAATCCACATTTCTTAAAGTGTATTTATTTTCCCTGTGAGCTAGAAAAACTTAAGTGTAAAAAAGTACCTATCAAGATAAATACCAACCTATTTGTCTATCCTACCTGACAACCTGAACTTATAGGTTTTAACACATTTATATAAAAAAACAACTAAAAGTTTCTTCTTCTTCTTCCTTCTTCCCACCTTTTTCATTATTATATATCTTATAAATTAAACAACTTGAGTTGGTATTCTACATTTTGAAACATTGTCCAGGTCGACACATAAAAAAGGTACGAGATTAGGCCTCACCCAATCCATAAGAGAGAGGGAGAGAGAGGTCAAGAAACTTGCCAAAACTACCTTTTTCTCGTGTGTCATGATTAAAAGGAGAATATTAAGTGTATACAGAGTGTATTTCAAAAATGTATGCACATTTCGGTTGTTAATAACTGCCACATATTTATTAAAATTTAATTTTAGAATTTTAGAATTTAAAAAAGTCAATGTTACAATTTAAAAATAAAAGATATAACAGCATTGCTTGTATTATGTTTTAAATGAGGCATTATCTTAAGTTTTCAAAGCGTCACCCAACATTGCTGACATTCATAGGCGTAAATTAGGGGGCGCGTCGGGTAGTGGCCGCCACCCCCCAAAAAACTAAATTAATTTTCTTTTTTTAAAAATTACTTCTAATTTTTTTCTAATAAAAACAGGATACAAGTTCACACATTTGTCACCAATTTATCTGTCCTCGGAAGTCTGTTGAGCCCTCTCAAGTTCATTTCAGTGCTTTTCAGGGCATCTGGAAGACTTTCATTTTTTGCCAGTTTTTGAAAAATTTTCCAAGAGATTTTGGAATATTTTCATTTTTCGATAATTTTTACTTTTTTGAATTTATGGGTTTTCATAGTCTTCGGAAGTCTGTTGGACCCTTTTGACTTCATTTCAGTTCTTTCATCCTTCCAAAAAATGCAATGCATTACTAGGTTGATCTAGGTTGATAATTGATCTGCAGACATCAATTAACATTATTTTAATTATGTGACATTTCTCTTCCCATTTATAAAATTCTAGCAAGAAATCGAAGAGAATTAATTGTCTGTCGCATAATTGCAAGACATACGTTAATTGATGTTTGTTGCAGATCACTGAGATCAGTCTCTTACCAATGTCAGCAAATGCGAATGGGAGACAAATTTAATATTTGAGATGATTTTTAATGAAATCTAAAACATACAATGCTGTTATATTTAATCTTTATTATGTAAAATTTACTCTTTAATTATAAAATTAATAAATTAAATTTAAAAAAAAAATAATCATGGCAATTATTAACAACCAAAATGTGGTATATATTTTTGGGACACCTTGCATAAATATAGAAAACTAACTGCAGACAAAAAAATAAGCTGAGAGTTTTTGAGCCGAAATTTGCTTGAAGCTAATAACTTGTGTAAATTTTGATCAATTTACTTATTGGTTTTTTTTTTAGAATATATATATTATATTGTCAAACTTGCATGCCATAAGGTCATGGTGGCTAAAGATAGAATAAAACAAACACTTCCTTAGTACAACAACAACAACAAGTTGCTGAATATCTTAAGTAGACAAGAAGAAAGAAAAAAAAAACATCTGAAAATTTCAAGTGTGATTCAGGAAAAAAAAAACTATTATTCATTGTTATAATTGTCTCCATACGTGCGGATGATGAGGATGTGTTTGTTTTAGATATATTTATATATATTTAGAATACTTTTTTTTAAATGAAATCTATATCTGTCTATTCCCTCAAAGTTCTTCATGTGTGGAGAGAAAAAAACAAAACATGGAGGGAAAAGTCAATGTCATCATCATCATCATAAATGTCCGTGGAACACACATTTGTAACCAAAATTGAAACCAATTTCTTCCTTCCATCTTGAGAGAAAGTTCTCTGTCCAATGGATACAATTGTATTGAAACTGACATTTCTTTTAGAAATCAAAGAAATTCAAATTTCTTTTTGTTAAAAATAAATGAGGCCACTTAATCAGAAAAACCTCTCTTCTCTCTCTCTCTCTCATGTCCTTTTAATTAGACTTTTTAAAGACAATTGAATTTGGCTTTTCTTTCTTTCACGAAAAGACCAACCCCCCCCCCCTTAACATAATCTGTTTGTATATAATTCACATTGACATATTTCTCACACAAGAATTGTAGGTTGTTACCAAATTAACTTGATATATACAATAAAGGATCAATTAAGATCAATCAAATTAACTTCGAATGTGGTTTTTGTATTATGAGAAATTTTTTATCTCTCTTTATCTTCCTATTATAGTTGCTGTTGTTGGAAATCTACCGCCCATATTTATCAAGGATATGAATTTGGAAGCAATTGCAGAAGACACACCCATAGGTAAGAACCAACATACATACAGGTAGCACAACTCTAGATCTAGGTACGACTGAAAGATCTGGGGCTTTATCACAGAAAACGTCATAAAATATTATTGTGACAACCATAATAAAGGATGTCACTGACGATATTTTGTCACAATAATATTTTGTAATTTGATTTTGTGACTGTTACAAAGTTATGAGCTACATATATGATAATTTACTATTCTAAGGCTCCGGATTTCCAGACGACTTCTCTGGAAATCCGGGGCCACATTATAGAAGGAAAATAAGATTTTCTTATATGAATACCACAAATCGAACAACCTCCTCTGAGAGGAGGTTACTTGATTTCGAAAATTCATTTGGGTGACATTGAAAAAGGCATATACTGTATATACAGTAAATGCTACCATTCAACTCAATATGTTTGCATGGGGAATTGTTATAGTAGGTGATAGAAGTTTCGTATGAACAAGGCATTTTTCTATGCTGCTTTTGGACTAAATGGTCCTTCTGTCACAAATCCTCTCTGAGCAGATTGCAAATTAATTATTTTTTAATTCACTTTCAAAATCTCACATGCCCAATCACAAACATAACTGATGGATCTAATCTGTCAGTCCAGATCTCTATCAGTTCCGATCTGGACAGTCTGTGCGTGAATCATATTACAAGTTCTCTCTATTAATTAAGAGAAATCGAAAAGATGAGAGAGGATGAGGGTAAGATGAATAAAATAGAACCTTGAAGAGAGGCTAAACAATTACAGATCACTCTAAGTATGGAGTTGAACTATCTCTATGTATATATTTTATTTTTAATAATAATTATACTAATATAATAAACATGATATCTGTTATAATTATATTTTCTAACCTCCTCTGAGGCTCTGACAATGATAATCATAACATGAGACAATTTTAAAATTCCTCTCTAACCTCAAAAAAACTACATTTTACTTGATAAAAATCTTCAGTTTTCACAAACATTATTATTTTTCCCACCAAAAAAATGGCACAGAAAAAATATATAATAAAAGTTAACAAATTATCTTGATTGTATGAAGAAAAAAACTGTTTCACTCATCAATTATTAAGAGTTCTCATAGTATAAAGATAACATTTTGTTTCACTTAAATCTCAGTAGACCATAATACTGACTCTTATTATTATTATTATTATTATTATTATTATTATTATTATTATTATTATTATTATTATTATTATTATTATTATTATTATTATATACATGTAGGTAAACGGCAGCCATGCTTGAATTTTTTCTCAAAAAGTCTAATTTGTAATATGATATCATATGTTATCTCTTTATGTCATCGAGAAAAGTTTTTTTTTAAAGAAAAAAATTCAATACAAACAATGCTAATCAAGGTCTATATATGATGTTATTGTCAATCTGCGGAATCAGTCAATCTGCAGATTGTCTTGACAATCTTTATAAACAACCAACCTGCTAGTAGTTAATCTGAAAAAATTCAATACCTAAAATGTATTGAATTTAGCAGGTTGGTTGTTTTGCAGATTGCCTAGACAATATGCAGATTGACTGATTCCGCAGATTGACAGTAACGTATATACAAAGTAGACTAAAGAATTAGTTCTTTTGTTAAAATCTTAAAATATATAACAAGAAAACTGAAACTTGTTTCTTTGGCTGGCTACCACCTACTAAATTATAAAAGACAAACAAAAATGGCCACACCTTCATGCAACAAAGAACAAAATGAAACCTTTTGTAAAAAAAAATAAATTATAACTTTCGATTCAAAACCTACGCTAAGTATTAAGACTGTCATTAAAAGTTAAGATATTACGAGAAATGTGTACAACACCAGTATATTTATAACTTTCATAAGTTAAATTACTGCATGATTAATCATCCAATAAAATAATTACTGTAACCTTAACCGGTTTTTTTTTCTGTTTCTGAATAAAGGAACCTCAATATACCGTTTAGAAGGCAAAGATCCAGAAGGAGGACCAGTTACTTTCGGACTTTCTGGAACGGACAACCTAGTCGTAGATTCCGTAACGGGAATAGTCACAGTAGAAAAACCCTTAGACCGAGAGGTAAAAGAATTTTCTAGCACAATAAATTAAGGCTAGAACTTTTATGTAAATAAAAATTTAGACATATGCTAAATGTTTGTTTTTTAGAAAGTATGCATTTTATGCAAATTAAAAATAAACCAAGAAATGCAAAATTATGCAATAAAATTGCTTGTTTTATGCAAATGAAAATGTATATTATTTAGCAAAAACGCACTGAAGTAGACAGAAAGAAAATACAAAGTCAAAATTATGGAAATTTATGCAAATTTCTAAAAAAAAAATAGTGCAATTTGTGCGTCTTATGCATTATTGTTTTGAATTAAAGCGCATTTGACCCTCCTAGAGGGTTGGGGTTAAGCTAAGGTTGGAACCATCATTATGCGTTTCGTGTATTTTTAACGATAAATTACCCCTTAGTATATAACTAATGCGTGTTTCTTCATAGACAACACAGACATTACGATTATCTGTAACAATCGAAGATAAAGTGGGAAATGGACAAGAAAATAACAAGGTTCGATATTGAAAATATTTAATATTGTCTCAACTTTCAAGGAAATGAAACAAAATAAACCAATTTGTTTCCTTTGTGTTGTGTAAAGGTGACACTTCCAGTCTCAGTTCTAGTATTAGATGCCAATGATAATAGCCCAGTTTTCGTGGATGAACCATACGACGTCGTTGTACCCGAGGTCAGTTCGGTTAAGAAATACAATTAGTAATAATCAGCATCCGTAAATACATTGGAATGACTCAGTGCTGCTGTTTCTTATATAGTTTCATTGTTTTCATATATTGCAATTGTATGATTTGAATGTTTTTTTTTTCTTCTTAAAACAATGATAATAATGATGATGATGGGTGTCTTTGAATGACTCTTGGGTCGATGTATCTTTTCAGAACATCCCAGTTGAGACCGTTATCTTTGACAAAATTAACGTGACAGACGTTGATGTAGTTGGAGGAAACCTCAGTGTGGAGTGTTTAACACAACCAATGGTTAGAAAACTAAGCATGAAATTAACCTTAAGAGACACTCTTGCGTTGGCATTTGCGTATATAGACGTAATGTTAAGTGAAATTTGTCATTTTAAAAAACATTACCTCAATTCTAACAGTAAAACTGTTTACGAACAGAGTTTTGAACAATAATTTAAGTTACAATCGCATCTTTATTAAAGCTCTTTTGGTTGTAATATTCAAAAGAATTTTTATGTTATGCACTTTTGAATTTATGCTAATTTGCTCGACCCATGTTAAAAGCTCATTGACTTCAGAAAGGTCCAGATTGTAAACAACAAGCCATTTCTACAGGAACATCGTTCGGCATCAAAAAAAAAATTATCCGTATTCCTTAATATGTTCTTCAGATAACGAGGTATTTTCGTGACGTTCCAAATTGTCGTTTGGTTGCTAGAGGCATTCGAACAACTTTGGAAGTGCAAAATTGACCACGTCTCACATACGTAATATGCAAACTCTGGAGTGTCTAGGCTCTTAATAAATTAAAACAAAATGCGTATCATCTTTTCTTTAAACAAAAAAACAAATATTTGCAGTTCCCTTTCACGTGCGATATGTTTAGTGTCCGAGTGAAGGAGGTCACGAACTCGCAACTAACTGCTACTTTGATACTCAAACAAAAACTCGACTATGAAACGAGTCAATTTCATCAAGTTCTATTGGCTGGTTCCGTAAGTGAACTAACCTATGTCTTAACGGTTCACTTCTGTCAAACAGAACAATGATTTACTTTTTTTTTTTACTTCAAAGGATGGAAAACACAATGTGACAACAACTGTCACTGTAAGATTGAAAGACGTTCAGAACAAACCACCAGTTTTTATTGGATCATTGTTCGGAAGTATAAACGAGTCGTTGCCTACTGTGAGTTGTTTTTTTCTTTCTCCTTTCGAATATTAAAAAAAAACGGCGTCATATAAAAAAAATGTGCCTAAACCCCATTATGTTTGCAGGGAACAACTGTGATGATGATCAAAGCCAAAGATGGCGACAAAACCAATCACAGAAACATCACTTATGACTTAACATCAAGTACGTAACCATTAAGTTTATCAGATAGAAAAACAGCAATAGTGCCTCTGACAGTTCACCTATTTACAGATCCAGGAGGTTATTTTGACATAAACTACTTAACGGGAGAACTGCAAGTAATCAACAAAATAGACCGAGAAAAGTTACAAACCAGTGTTATCACCTTGAAGATACGAGTACGAACAAACACTAACAAACAAACTTAAGCGTTAGAGCTAAAATTTTAGGACTGTACTTATTACAGGCTCGAGAAAATGTGAACGGTGCACCACAAGATGATATCACAACAGCAACAATAGCCGATGCTTACGTCACGGTCAACGATATCAACGATGAACCTCCCAAATTTAACAGAGAAACGACATCAGTTACGTTACTGGAGAACCGACCGAAAGGAACGTCGTTACCAAATCTTAATCTGTTTGTTTCCGACCCAGATATTGTAAGTACTTTTACAGGTTACAGATTTCTGAAACCGTATTCTTTCAGCAAACGCGTGCTTTCTACCAGAACGGTACCATCAATGGTTTTTATTATTACTATTTTTTTATACAGAGTATCAAGTCAGAATTAGCAGTGACATTGTCGGACCATTCGGGTTACTTTCGTATCGAACCAACCCATACAAATGGTTCTGGTGTTGTAAACATTTTTACGAGAAATGGCCCATTGGACTACGAAAATCCAAATCACCACAAATTCATCTTATTGGTAAAGTTGTGTTCAAGTAGCTATTACAAAGAACAATTCAACGTAATGTTTTCACATTAACGTTCAGGTAATAGCTAAAGAGACCCATACAGCAGAACAACTGTCCAGTACGGCCACCGTTATCGTCACAATAGACGATGAAAACGATAACGTTCCACAATTTAGTCGTGAATCGTACGTGGCATCCGTAATGGAATCGGCACCTCTCGGAACCTCTATCACTAAAATTAACGTAATATCCATTCCACTTTTAAGTAGAAGACAAATATTTATTGTGTTAACGTTTCTTTAGGCCATTGATGCGGATGGTGTACATTACGGCGTTGAGAGCATAAGATACTCTTTGTTCGGCGAAGGAGCTAAACATTTCCACGTGGATAATATTACTGGAGTAGTTACCGTTGCATCGTCGTATCTAGATTTCGAGACACGGATATCGTACTATCTGAGTTACGAAGCTCGCGATGCAGACGGCACTGGTCTCATGTCTGTCGTTCCTCTGAGGATCGACTTGATGGATGCCGACGATAACCCGCCGACGTTTCTTCGTGATCATTATAGTGGAGTAATTAACGAAGGAGATGTTGAATTTACACCACGGCTAGTTATCGAGGTAACTTGCGATGGTTTCATAGTGTAAACGCACTCTCGAAGCCTGATTATGATGTCTATCAGATGCAAAGTTACGAAAAGTTTCGAATTGTTTTAGAAACTAGAAGGGTAGCTCAATCATTAAATAGTATTTTCATGTTGATATCTTTTAAAATAAGTTTTTTTTATGTCAGATTATATTTTTTTTGCTTTTTGTTCGTGAAAAAATTTATTTGGAAAGATATCAACATAAAAATATCCAAACGTGATTCAGGTACCCTTCTAGTTTCTAAAACACTTTCTAGTTTCTCTTGAAAGACAAAGTAGCAAAAGTTCGATGATCATTTCAGTTCATAAAACATCTTAAATCTTATTCTCTAAGGCTTCGGACAAAGATGAAAGTTCCACTCTTCGATACGAAATAGTTGACGGGAATACGAACAGTTCATTTCAAATTGACCCATCGACTGGTGAACTTCGATGTTCTAATTCTTCCGGAATCAGCTTGAGTTCTCCGGGTAGAGGAAGGTGAGTAATTTGAACATACGAAGAAAAGAAAAAATGAATAAAACCCAATACCATTTTTTGATAAAAAATTTAATAAGGTTTAACCTAACCATCAAAGTAACTGACAGTGGTCAAAACAGTGCGCAAACCACCGCAAGTGTTACCATACAGGATATTAATAACAACGTTCCGATATTTCATCGGAAGTTTTATCATGGAAACATCTCGGAAACTGCACTGCCAGGTACACAAAAGAGACTTAGAAATTTGTGAGGTACAGTTGACTGTAATCCCTTTAAATCTATTCCAGGAACTGTGATCACGCAAGTGTCTGCGACTGATAGCGACTCTCAGGACAACGGTTTGGTAAAATATCGCATTTCGCACGGAGCGAGAGATAATTTCATCATCAACGAAACGTCGGGTATCGTTTCGATTGCTAGCGATGCAAAACTTGACTACGACGTTAGACCAGAATATAACATAGAAGTAAATACAGATCTTTTTGAAGGCGTTTACAAACGAACGTTTTCAGTGGACTGCAAGAAGTAGTTGCCGTATGGCCGAAACCAACTAAGAGGTCTCTCATTACTTCGAAGTAGTAGTAGTGTAGTTGAGAAAACTACTAAAAGTGGTCATATAGACCACAAGAACGACCTCAGTAGCCATTCGGTCGCAAAACCGTAGAAGATCATTGAGATGCGACATGTGATTCATGTGAAAATAAGAAACGCTGCAGTCGGTTGTGGGAATGGAAAAGCGTAAGGCAACATTCCGTTAGGTTCCGTGTGTTCTGGTCTGGATGCTATTCATAGCAATGCATTGCCAACCACAGTGCGGCAACCAGCTGTCGCTTTCAGCTACTTTTTGCAGTCCACAACGACCTCTAAAAACGCCCGTCTATAGGCGCTCTAAGTCGATTTAACCGTAATTAAATGAATTCCCTTGTTAGATTGTAGCTGTTGACCAAGGAACACCTCCACGAACGGCAACAGCTGCCATCGTCGTCACTATAAGGGATAGTAACAATAAACCACCTGTATTTACTCCGAAAATACAACAAACTCAAGTTTTCGAAGGTGATTAAACCAACAAACATTCTTTTGCTGATGATGTCACTCACCATCATTGAATAAAACATATAACTCGTGTCACTTGTTTCAAAAGATGCGAAAATTGGACAGATAGTTTATATTCTGAATGTCACCGACCCTGATGCAACATCAGAAGATGGACTCATGTATAAAACACTGAATGGAACCAAAGTAATCGATGAAATGGGAAAAGAAATGGCGTCCCATGTAAATTCGAACAGATATAAACATACGAACATCATCAAGATATATCTTAACGTAATTTTTGTATGTAAAGACAAACGCTTTCGAGGTGGACGAAGACAATGGAGAAGTTCGAGTACTAAGAGAGCTGAGACGAGAGAAAGAGGCAGAAGTGAAGATGACAGTAGCGGTTGTAGATACGAGTGCGACCCCACCACAGACAGGCACAGGTACGTCGAACAATCACACGTTCCAGTATTTCTCACATATTAATACTGATTCCTAGTGATGGAGAAGTAATTTGCCAAACTTGATGAATTACTGTAATTAAATTACTTTTCTAATTAGTAATTCACCAAAATACTTTTGAAACTTCGCAATTTGCAATTCTAATTACAAGCTAGTACATTTCCTATTCGTTTTTATTGCAGGTACTTTAATAATATCCATCATCAACATCAATGATGCTGCTCCCGTATTTCCTGCTCCATGGTCCGCAGCAAATCCCAACATCTTCATCAACGTTTTAGAAGAACAGCCAAGTGGATCCATTGTCTATACATTTGTAGCCATTGATGCTGATTCTAACATAGCTGGTTATGCTATAGTTCCAGAAGATCCTTACTTTGACATCGACATCGTCTCCGGTAAGAGATCAACTCTCGATTTCTTTCTCATAGAGCCACATTATTTATCACTACATTCGATCTCAGGCGTCGTGACAACAAAAAGTAGAATCGACTACGAAGCAATTCAAAAGCATGAATTCGTTGTAGTCGCTTTCGATACGGGAGTTCCACAGTTGTCAGCCACGGCACTTGTCACAGCGACAATCAACAACGTCAATGACAACGATCCAATGTTTAATCAGTCCGAATACATGATGGCCATAACAGAGAATACGAAACCAGGCACATACATCACTACGGTCTTTGCTGACGATAAAGACCTGGGTGATTTTGGCCGTGTTGTTTACAGTCTAATTGGAAACAACAGTGACGTTTTTCGCATCGACAACAACGGTGTTATTACCGTCAAAAATCAGACTGCACTCGACAGAGAACTGATCCCGATGTTCGCCATTCACGTGGTCGCCGTTGATACTGCACCAGCCGAGATGTCCAGAAGATCAGTGCCAACACCGGTACGTAAAGAATTCTTTCTGGTATTTCAGCTATTTGCGATGATGTTTGTTTTTGTTACAGGTCTACATAACTCTGCTCGATGTTAACGACAACGTTCCGAAATTTACTCAGAAGGTTTATAGCACTTCGGTAATGGATAGCATCTTGGTGTTTCCTCCTACGCCCATACTACAATTATCGGCCACTGATGACGATGACGGCATAAATGCTCTCGTCAAATATAAAATCATCAGTGGCAATGAAGATGGTCGGTACTTACGACATTTACAGTCGCACGGTTCCGTGTCAAAGACTTTCTTTTTTGTTTGTAACAGGCACTTTTCTTCTGAACTCTCGAACTGGAGTTTTGTTTCCGGCATCCTCACTTGCTGGCAAACCGAAACGTCACGTTCTTAAAGTAGAAGCTCGAGACATGAACGGAACGAGTGATAAATACGACGAAGCGAAAATTATCATTCAAGTACAAGAAGTCAATATAAATGCCCCTAAGATGGTGACACCAACGTTGAAAAATCTGACGATTCATATCCTCGAAGTAATTTCATTTAGTGATAAAAAAAATTTAGATCAGAAATTGAAAAGTGCTTTAAAAGCAAAGTGGTGTAAGTCATTTTTTTTTTGTTACAAAAAAACAAAACTTGTTATAAACGACTTACACCGCTTTTGAACTGAAACGCCTCAATTATATATTGAGTACTTCATTTGCTTCCGTTCATTTTACAGAATGAAATACCAGAAAATAACATTCTATGGACGATACATGCCGAAGATCCGGATCCAGGAGAAAACGGTCGCATTCACTACTTTATAAAAGATCAGGAACGAGATCTGATAGAAACAACTTATTTCTCAATTAATCCTGACAATGGACAACTGAAACTAAACGAACCCTTAGACAGAGAAACGAAATCAAAATATACGGTAAGCTCAATCGAAATATCCACGAAACCTAATTTCAAGTAAGTAACTTATTGTAAAATCAAATCAAGATTGTTGTCGTCGCTCGAGATGAAGGTGTGCCACGACCCTTCGAAGTATTACAGGAACTTCTATTAATTGTGGACGATATCAACGACAACGAGCCAGAATTTCCAAAAACAATGGTAAAGACCCAGTTCTTTAAAATTTAAACTGACCAATTGTAATCTGTAGATTTATACATTGTTTTTTTTCTCTCCTTTAAATTAGTTCACAAATCCGTACACATTTAAAGTGGACGAAAATCTACCTGTTGGATCTTTTGTTGGTCAGGTGGATGCATTCGACCGTGATTTGCGTTCAAATGCAGCCATTTACTACTTCCTTGATGGTATAACGATGAGTTCTCCAATAGAATCCTTTCATAAAGAAACAACTACAACTGTATTCATTTTTTTTAATTATTCCAAAACCTCAGATGCTAGCGACAGGGATGTTTTTGCCGTAGACAAGTTGACCGGTAGCATTTACACCAACCAGTCACTGGACTATGAAAGCCGATATCAATACAGTCTTATCGTGAAGGCAACCAACAATGCCTCCTATATTTCGTTAAACGTATGTAGCGCCTAAAGGGTTGGTTTATACTTTGCCAAATGTTGCTGTACGGCGGCTAAACAACGAATCACGATTGTATCGCATGTTGTTCTGCTTCACTTCGTTGTGTTCATAATAAACGTTGCTATTCATATAGAATGCAACGAATCGTTCCACAAAAAAAATTGCCAGAACCGCTCTACAAAAGTCATTTTCTTTCGATAAGAAATAAACCGACTTTTGCAGCCAACCACAGCTTCCGAATACTAAGGCTTACAAAGTGGAAACCCAATTTTATTGCAATGAAAGCTAAAGAAGTGTGAACGTGTTGCTGCGAAAGTTATTTTCTTTGTTTCACTTCTGCTTTTGCGCTACTCTTTCGCCAAGTGTAAACCAAGCTTTAGTCGATCTTCTCTCTTAGAACTGAAAAACACCAAATTCAATCAACTCTGAATTGTCTTGATATTTAACAGCGACATAAAAGAAGTGTCGATAAGACACTACAATATAACGACAATGAAACTTCGACAGCTCATGTAATAGTTCACGTTGGAGACATCAACGATAACGTTCCTACATTTCCCGATTCGTCTTACGTAGCAGGCAAGTCCATAACCGGAATAAAAGGACGAACGAAATATAGATAATAATAGAACATTACACACCACAGGAATCCCTAGCAATGCTAAAATCGGAGAAATAGTGGGCACCATCACGGCTTACGACCCGGATCAAGAAGACAAAGGTTCACTGATCTATTCGATCGAGAAGACCACCTTGTTCTCTTTGGGCACACGGAATTCGGCACGAGTTCTAGATACGCCACCGTTTTCCATTGGAAAAGAGGGCGTCGTCACGACTACGGCTGCCATGAATCTTTACAGCCAGGACCATTTTAAACTGATAATCAGGTCTAAAGAAAGCAGCCAACCAGGCCGTAGTGCCACAACCACTCTGGAGGTATGTAGCCTTATAGAAATTGAAGCGAGCATCATATTCTTACAGAAAGATCATTTTCTTTTCTGTTTCATGTTAGGCGTGGGTTTACGATACGGAACAACTCGTAAGAGTAGTTTTAACCCAAAGCGTTAACAATGCTCGTAAACTGCTTCCGACTATCATAAGGTAATTTTACTGACAAATTATCCAAAATAACCAACTTATGTTCGTTTTGTCTTCTACAGAAATCTCTGTAATGTCACGGATGGCATCGCAATTGTCACAGACATCAGGAAACATACAAATAACGACATTAACAACCATATTTCTGATTGGTTAGTTTGTCAGTCAGTGTTTACCTTACTCCCCCTACACTTCCTCACCCACTTTAAGGCAGTTAAATACTGTCAGGCAATATACAAACTAAATGAATCATTTGTAGGACACAATTGGCAGTTCTTGTCATCGACGATGAGAAGCGAGTTGTAAAACCCGTTCCAGATGTACTGGAAAGTATTTCTCGAAATGGCAATTACCTGAATGTTCAACCGGAAAAATACACTATAGTAGAAGTGTTGGTAAGTTGATAACTGGACACGTGATACCGTAGAAATATATTAGTAAATTAAAATATCTTCTTGGAATTTTGCTACACAGCCATATGTAGGTGAGGAAAAACCAATGAGCTTCGACCTCGCTATTACCACTCTAGTCTCTTTGTGCATAGTCTTATTTATTGGAATCATCCTCGTAGTGATTGTTTTTCATTGTCTAAAGCAATGGTAAGCCGAACTGACGCTGTGTTCACCTTAATATACCTGTTACCTTTGTGTATAGTGTGTCTTAACTAAAATATTGGGTTTTTGTTTCAGGTATAAAGACAAAAGGATTGCAATAGGTAAATGTCAGTACATACATTAACTATTGTTAGTAACATTATTCAACCTAAAACGTTTTTGAACTAATTCTTTATTATAATTCTCTTCTAATTTCAGTTAAGAAAAGAGAAATATCAGAACCTCCAGTAACAACGTAAGTAAAACTAATGTATTTGTGAATTTTAAACTGTAAACGCCCCTTTCGAACTCCGATTATTCTGTCTTTCAAAGGCAAAATGAAGAGAAACTTGAATGTTTTTTAGAAACTAGAAGGGTCGGTGTTTTCACGTTTGATAACTTTTAGAATAAGTTTTTTAAAAAGACAATATTTTAAAATTTGTCTTATTAAAATGTGAAAATACAATTAAGTGATTCAGCTACTGTTCTAGTTTCTAACACACTTTCAATTTCTCTCTTAAAATATAGAATAACCAGAATTTGAAAATCAATTGTTCATAAAACATCTTAATATAATTAATTCGAAAAAATCATGCTTTTTGATAATAAAAGACTGCTTAAGAGGCTATAGTTTTCACAGATTTAATTTAATTATAGCCTTTAAACAGTCCTCTTTTTATTGAAAATAAGCAGAATTTTCTAGCTTTAATTATAATACACCACACCATAAAAAATGTATTCCCCTCATATAAAAAATTGTTTATTAATTTACAGAGAAAATCCACTTTGGATTGATACGGATAGTCCGACGTGGGTCGATCCGTAAGTAATCATTGATCGATTTCAATTTCAACCATCTACTTATTCATTTTCCTCCCAAATTTCAGTGTTTCAAAGCCATACGAAGAACAGGTAAAAAAAAAATACTTAAATAAATATCTGAAGTGTTTCGTGACTTTTTTTAAAAAAACAAGTGTCGTTTATCCTAATAAGGAGTTAAGTATGCACGTGCTGACTGACCAAGAAATGCAAAATAGAAGAAACGAAGCTGCCGCAAATCAGGTACAACCTGATGTCATGTACGCAACAGTACGAAGAAACGGCCGAAGTGTAAGAGACAACCTGAGTGCCATGGAAGCTCACGACGGCTACGCTACTCTTAATCAAGATCGAACAAACACTTTAGAAAGGTCGAGAAACGACTACAATGGAACGCTGCAAAGCAACGTAAGTATCAAATAGCGTCATTCCCAAGATTACGTTAGTTAGAACTTAACGTGGTTTTCAAAGTGTAAACGTCCCTCGAAATCTGGTTATTCTGTCTTTCAGGTGCAAAATGAACTGAAGAAACTAGAATGTGTTTTGGAAACTAGAAGGGTAGCTCAATTACTCAAGGGTATTTTCATGTTGATATCTTTTACAATAAACTTTTTATGCCAAGTTCGTAGATGATCGAACTTTAAGTGAACAATATTTTTTTAAATTTATATCAATAAAAAGTTCATTTTGAAAATACTATAAACCCGTTCTAGTTTTGAACATACAATTTCTCCTTAGTATTGCTCTTCTGAAACACACAGAATAACCAGAGTTTTAAAATCAGCTTGTTCGTAAAATGGACTTCCTTTGTTTTAATAGAGATCTGGATATCATAATGGAAAAACGAACGGTTCTGGGACGATTCCGAGAAGACAGAATGTGTCTCCGGTTCCTCCGACCCCACATGTACCAATTGTAACGGTCAGACCTCAACAACAAGGAATCATTCTTGCCCACGAGGGAGAACCCTTTGCACGCACCGAAGTTTTGTGATCATATTATCAAACAAATGAACAATATGTTATTTGCAATTTGTTTGCATGTAAAAATGGACATCAAAATAATGAACAACAGACACTTTTTGCAAATTAGAAAAAGAAGACAAAATAAAAAAGAAAAGGTTCACGTTTCTTACCATAAGTTGGTTGTGATATTTCGATGCAGAAAATGACAGGAAACTCTTCTTCACAGTTATTATTTTACACAATGCTCAAATCAGTGAATCTCTCTTCTCTCTGCATTATCGGAAAAGTGACTTTTTTTTTCATCTTACGACTTCTTCGGGAAATTGTTATTGTGTTTTCTGCAAAGAAATAATAAATAAATGTAAAAATTCGGTATTATTCTTTAATACAGTGGAAAGCACTTAACACGAAATGGAAGAAACCGGAATATTTTTTTATGTTAAAAGAATTTTTAATATTAACTTTAAGGGACCCGAAAAAAAAACATTTTGTGTTATCCGTTTTCTTGTTAAACGGTTTTCACTTCAGTAAAAACCATTTAACAAGAAATCGAAAAAAACATGTATATTTTTTTAAGTTAAAAAAATTTCCTATTAAAAGAATTTTTATCCTATTCTTGAAGGACCGAACTAAAAATATAGTTCGTGTTATCCGAATTTTCGTGTTAAATGATTGTCACTGTAATTTACAATGATATATTTTATGTAAAAATAAACAGCAGCCAAAATGTTTGAAAAATAAATTATTTGATAAAAAAAAGAACGTTTTCATCTTCTGTTTGGCTTTTCGGCATTTTTCATAATTTATTTGTAGATTATTTTTTTCTACCTAAAATGTTTACCGAACATGTTTGTTGTCAAGGTAAGACATGCAAACAAGAGGTATGTATTTTGTATTATAGAGGAAGTAGTAGTAGTAGGGTCCTTTTATGGTACCTTACACTATGAAATATACCATTGTTTTGTTCTGAAGTAAAAATGTAAACATAGACGTGAGGAAGCAAACTTGTGTAATTAATATTATCAGAAAGAAAATACAATGCCCTCTCTCTCTCTCACTCTTTTTTCAAACACAAAATGGCTACCTTAATCTTCATCATGTACCCCACATACATTTAAACAATAAAATCTCCCTTCCCTTCTTCAATAGTAATAAGGTCTACTACACACCTGAGTATTATTATTATGCTATTACCTGTTTATGATAACCCCCTTTTTTTTCTTCTTCTTCTTTGCTTAAAAAAAAAAAAGAATGTCACATTATGCATGATCACGTCGCCCACTGACCTCTGACCTCTCTCACATACACTCTCACTCTCATAAAAAAATGCCACACAAAACATAATTGTGTTTCCATGTAGATATTATATTGTAAATAATAAATATACCTTTTGTTGATATAATTTGTAAAAGACAAAAAAAGTAATTCGACCGCTGAGAAATTCTTAAAATTTATTTCATTTTTAAACTTTGGTTTTCAAAGTGTCATATTTATTAAACATTGTTATTTATACTTGGAATTCTCACTTGATTGAATTCATTTGTAATTTTGCAACAATTGGTGGTGAGGCCCTGTTTCCACGTGATGAAAAAATTGTGTTAAACTTCGGAAATTTCAACTGGAGAAAAATGGCACTTTAACTATGGTGAATGAAATTAACTAATTTATCTGAAATAGATAGACCTAATAATGTCATTAATATGAGAAAAGAAATTCGATATGAGAGCTCAAACGTGGCTCGTCTATTCAATTTATATTGATTATGCTTTATTAAGTCAAGTCAATTGAAGTGAGAAAACCCCTATCGCCCTACCCACTTCAACTAAAAAAAAAATAAGTTATTTGATCATCATTATTTACATCAAAATGGTGTTATTTTAGGGTTAACCTATAAGTTAAATAACTAACCTACATCTAATTAAAATTCGTATTATATTAGATGAAATAATGAGTAATTAAAAGAAAAGCTAAAATATAAAACCAGAAATAACCTTCACAAGTTGAAAACAAATTCAACTAGTTTAAAAGTTGAAATTATTATTCAACCTTTTCCTTTGACAGCCATTCATTATTTGTGTCGTTTTTCTCTCTAATTTAAAACCAATTTTCACCTTCAATTTTGTCAAGTAAAAACGGGGCCTGAGAAGAAATTAAAAAAAAAATGTGACCCACCAAAATTCTAAACGAAACAAAAATGACTTGCTAAAAATTACAGAAAATAAACAACAAACAATTCAAAAGATCTTTAATTTAGTTATTTTTTTGGCTAAATTTATTAAATGGCAAACAGAAGAAGAGAAAAAAAAAAACTTGTAAATTTGTTGGGAGGAGGTGACTGGGTTAAGCATAATGATTTTGCATTATTTACTATTTCAAGCTTATTTTAACACTGATTTCCTGTCTAATATTGATAATAAAAAAAAATTAACCCGCCTCATGTCCGTCCACAATTCAATGCACATATACAACACAGTTTGCCATTAACATCCTTCCCCTTCCGTCCCATATATTTACAACAGTTGTGGGGGAACTGTCATCAAAAAACAGTCTTCTCCCCTCACTTGTCCAAAATTATCAAAAATTCCAATTTCCAACCAATACTATTTTACTATTTATAAAAAAAAATTATGTTCAGAGGGACTTGTGATCAGTGATGATAACAGCACGACAGAAGAATAAATACAATTGAATATTTCTATGAATGGCACTCAACTATAATATATATATCACAGTATGATACCTATTTTAATATAATATATGCAATAATAAAAAAGAACCTGAGCCCCATAGGTAGGATGTAACATACACATGTATATGCATATTAACACAGCCATTATAGCTTCAATGCCCTGTTTGTGATGAACCCATTTGAGCACTTTGGGGTCACTGACATTTTTACAAACATAACTTCATATAGACACCCCCAACTATTTACAGTAATAAATTCAGTATTGTTAGTATAATCTGATTATTTGGAGCAATACTTTTCAAGTATTATCATTATTATATGTCCAAACAGATCACATCCATACTTTTTTTTTAACTTCAACAAGTTTGTTTCTTTGAGATGATTAAACAGCTGATTTTCGAACTTGAAGAAAAACTCAACAGAGATTGAACAGCTGATTTTCGAAACTCAACAGAAAAATAAACGGGAACCTTAAGTTTTTTTTTTTTAGAAACTAGAAGGACAACTCTAACACTCAATAATATTTTCATTTTCATATCTTTCAAAAAAAATAAACTTTTTATAGACAAAAATTACAAAATATTATTATTTATTATTTTATTCATCTCAAAGGTGAAAAAACACAGCTTACATTAGACAACAAACAAAAGTCAAATCAATGCATAATGCAGTTACAGTCACAATACATCCACAAAATACAATAAAAAAATATATATGAAATAAAAATTAATATAATAAAAATCAGTTCATCAAAACTTAAACAAATACTGATGACTCATTTAAGAGTAAAAGATCCAAGTCAATTGTCTTGTTTAAAGTTGGTTCATTTTCAAAATTTACAATAAAAAGCTTATTTTGAAAGATTTCAAGATGAAAAATAACCATGTGATTGAACTACCCTTCTAGTTTCTATAAACACATTCAAGTTTCTCTTCATTTTGTACCTGAAAGACAAAATAACCAAAGTTCGAAGGTCGTTTACAGTGCTATAAAATCACCTTAAAGGTTCTCAAGTTTTATCTACCATAAAGAAAGTCAGCTATTTAAAAATGGCTGACTTTGAATTAATTCAAAAACTAAATAACTTTGCACGTATATACACAACAACCGAGAGTTAATTGGTAAACTTTGCTATTTTAGTAAAAAGGAATTCTTATAATTCGTAAGGTAAATAACCTAAAGAATCGCATATTCAAGTTTTTTTTTAAAAAATGATATCCCTTTTTTTTAAAAAAAGTATCTTTTTATAAAAAAAATGGCAAAATACAAAAAAAAAAATAAAGAAAAGATGCGTGACAAGTAATAAAAACAGACCACACTTTTTATATTAAAAGTGTAATGTTCTTTTTTATAATGTAAGATTTTAACATCCATTATATTTCAAAACTACTTCCGACCCCCCTCTTCTTTATACAACCCCCCCCCCCCCCCCCAAAAAAAAAGAAATCTCTCATTTCCCCAACTTTATTTTATTTATTATAAAAACTAAATCTTTTAATTTAAAACAACAGAAGTAATATTTATAAAAAAAATCCATTACACACGCATCTAACTGATGTCAAATGAAAACGGCCACGTGCGGCGGCGGCTCCTTCCTCTTCTCAATTATAAGACCCCCGTTTCCACTTGACAAAAATGAAGTTGAAAATGAAACTAGAAAAAAGCACGAAGAATCACCTCAACCAAGTAGGTTTTCAAAGTTGAATTGGATTTCAACTCAGTTGAATTGGTTTTCAACTCAGTTGAATTTGTTTTCAACTCAGTTGAATTGGATTTCAACTCAGTTGAATTGGATTTCAACTCAGTTGAATTGGATTTCAACTCAGTTGAATTGGATTTCAACTCAGTTGAATTGGATTTCAACTCAGTTGAATTGGATTTCAACTCAGTTGAATTGGATTTCAACTCAGTTGAATTGGATTTCAACTCAGTTGAATTGGATATCAACTCAGTTGAATTTGTTTTCAACT
This sequence comes from Brachycybe producta, assembly GCA_036925085.1. Taxonomy (NCBI): domain Eukaryota; kingdom Metazoa; phylum Arthropoda; class Diplopoda; order Playtdesmida; family Andrognathidae; genus Brachycybe; species Brachycybe producta. The sequence continues at coordinate 1,901,266 of JAUPFP010000024.1, read as the reverse complement.
TGGTTGAATTTGATTTCAACTTACTTGAATTTGTTTTCAACTTGTGACGTTGTGATTCTGATTTGTTATTTCTCTTTAAAGTTTTGGTCAGTTTCTATTTCAGCATTAGCTTCCATTATACACCGTTTTCAGGCAATTTAATATATTTTAATTAGATGTAAACATGTATAGCTTCATAACTACATGTATAGCTTCACCTCAATATAACACCATTTTTAGATATAAATATTTATGAAAAATGGCAATTTATGGTTTAGTTAAATTGTTAGGGCGATAGTTTTCTCACTTCATTTGACCTAACATAATAATGCAAACGATTATAATGAAACATAGGCCGGGGGGGCATATTTGTTATATTATATCAATTACCTAAGTAACTAATTTTCAGTTTTCGTCAAGTGGGAACAGTGCTCCACCACTAATAAATAATCTTGCGAATTGCAACTAAATTCAATCAATTGAGAATTTCAAGTGAGAATTCCGAGTATAATAACAACATTGTTTAATAAAATCTGACACTATGAAACCAAAGTTTAAAAATGAAATATAGATTTTCTCAGGAGTCAACAAACATACATGGAAACAGAATTCTGTTTTATGTGCACCATTTCACAGCTTAATAATTTTCGACAAGTGGAAACAGGGTACAAGGAGCCATTTTTATTCATCTAAATTGCAGAAACAAAAGAGCCACAATAATCTCTTAACATTTAAAGAACTAAATCTCCCACATTTGATAGTCAACAACCAAATAAATAGATTTTACAGGGCGGCATGCAGTTTCTTTCAAAACCGAACACTTAACTACGATAATATTTTATCCAGAAAGAGAGAGAGAGAGAAAAAAAAAAGATGGACTCAATTTTGACCGGTTGATGATATTTATTCCTACTTGTACTATTTCCAATTTCTCCAAAATTGAGGCTATAAACACCTGAATTAAAAGAAATCTCAATTTTTTTGTAGGCCTACACAAAAGGAAATATTCACTGAGAGTAAAGTAGATTATGATACACCCTCCCCTCCCCCCCTGTACCTTTTTCTACGAATTTTTTTTGTACTTCTAATTTTGCATGTGATCGCGATCAATGATTTTTTTTGTTATTGTAATTTAATCACTGTATCAGTGAGAATGGGTAAAAGTCAAACTAACACAAAAGAACTAACTCTCTTTCTATAGAAAGTAAGCCTTTAAAAAATATAAAACTAGGGGGTTTTTACCTCCGTGGATAATTTTAATACAGGCTGCCAGAATTCGAACCCGGACCCTTTTTTTTTTCACAACCTTTGGAACAAACACAGTCCCTGTGGTCATATTCAAATAATGACCGTCTAATCAAAGGTTTTTTCTAAATTTATCTAAAAGAACTTTATTGTTGTTTGTTAATTGTTCACCAATTTGGAGTCCATTTCGACTTAATCTATTGTAAAAGTTTTGTGAGTTTAGCTCTTAATTTTCACTAACAAGCACAAAACACAACTCCTTCTAATGGTTTAAAGTAGAGAATCCGAATCGGTTCTCTAATCCCTCAAATTCTTCATATAAGAATCCCATTATCATTCATTAATAAATGAAATAATATTAAATATTAAATTATTAATAATAAAAAAAAAATAAGTGTGGCACTCAGGGTCGCCACAAGGTGATGATATTGGTGATCCGGGTCCAACCACCGAAATTGCAACAATCGCCGATTTTTTTATGTTAGTGAACGCTGTTTCTATTGGACGTCAATGGAGCTAATTTTCCCAAAGTTTTTAAAAGTTTTTTTTTTAAAGTTAGGATTCGAAAGATGAAAACAGCGCGAAGATTTGAGTTTTTGAATCTCGAATATTTCTTCAAGATTCGCAGGATTCGAATGTCCCCATCATTATTTTAAAGAAACAGGAACTTCATCAGTTCCAAAAGTGTCGTCTTGTTTTGAATTTACAAGGAACAATAACTACTCTAGTAATAAAATTATACATGTTGGTAGTAGGACCTTTCAAAACGTAAAACCAAACGTTTTTTTTTTTTTGGAGTCATCATTCTTCATTGAATTTCATCTTCTATTTCAAGTTATGACATTCTTGAGTTTCTTTTAACATTTTTTCCTTGAACATTATATCTCTCTCTCTTTCTCTGCCTGTCTCTTCTTATTTTCCAATTCGCACCTATTCTCAGGTTTGTCGTTATTTTATTTCGTGCTTCTTCATGCAAACTCCTCCCTTGATCTTATAAAGTAATAATAATAAAATAGCCATTTTTTTTCTCCATTCTAAGTAAAAATTGAGAAGAAAAAAAAAAGCCAAGTTCTACACAAAAGAAGAAGAAGATATTATGAAACAATTCGATTCCCATGTTGAACTATTAACAACGTGTGAATGTATCCCAAGGGAACAGGATACCAGAAGATACTACTTACTGGCCATAAAGAAGAAGAACAACAAAACGTTTAAATTACACGATATAAAAGTTTAGAAACAAAAGTTTTCAAAAAGAAAAAGATATCAATTGGCGGCGATGATGGAGAAGATCACAAAAAAAGACAATAAATTTAAGGTGGTTTTATTATTTGATTATTGATTATTCTGTCTTTCAGGTGCAAAATCAAGAGAAACTTGAATGAGTTTCAGAAAACTAGAAGGGTTAATACCTAGTACAGAGCACCTGATAATTTAAATGCATTTAAATAATAAATGTGTTCTACAGAGCCCTGTGAAGGACAAACAAACAATATGTCGTCGAATTCAATTTATTCAGTTAATAATCTGAAAATATTGAGTTAATATAATTATATAAACTATTGATTTAGTATTTCAATTTAAAATATTAATAAATAAAGTCAATTTTTATTTGGTTCATGTCCTTAACTGGATTCCGTATAATTCATCTAAACACATTTAATTTGAACTCATTTAACTCATGTGAGTCTACAAGGTATAACTCAAGTCACTTAATGGGTGTATTGTCATGTTAATTATCTTTCAAAATAAGCTTTTGTCTATATAAAAAAAAAGTTTATTTTGAAAAATATCAACACAACAACATGAAAATAACCTGAAGCGATTGAGTTTTATAGTTTCTAAACCGCGTTCAAGTTTCTCTTCATTTTTGCTCCTCGAATATATAATAATAATCAGGGCTCGGATTTTTATGCAATATTAAGCAATTATTTTTTCAATCTATGGCCCAAGTGCTAATTCTGAAGCAAAAATCAACCAACAATTATGGTTGTTTTTAAATAAAAAAAACACTGGTTAGAGGCTAGAACCAATAGTAACCACACATTCAGCTTTTAAACAGCCTTCCTGATTAGAAAAAGCATAATTGCAGCTTCCTCCATTTCGTGTTAAACGGTTTCCAATGTGAGACAATAACAACACATCCGCAAAATATTCATGACTTTTAGAAAAAAAAAAAGCTTCAAGAAAAATGAAAAACTTTTAAAATAAAAATCACGAATGAAACAAAAGAAACTAAAATTGTAGACTTTAGTATTTTTTTTTATATATTTACAAATTATTTTCAAATATATAAAAATTAATAATATAGGTCATCAAACTAGCTTTAGAAGAAGAAATATATAATCATCCCATTCCACCCCCTTCTTTTCTAATGTAATATTTTTTTTTTCTTCATATTTTATAAATATTTTTTTTTACCTGAAATGGTTTAAACCTAAATTACTTGAACTGAAACTAGAACTTAAAAGTAACAACTTTATATAAAACTTAAAATGGATGGATGATCATTGAATGATTCAAAAACCGAGATCAAGTTTTGTGATTGACGACGACGTTAAAAGTTCACACGATTTTACAACTCAAAAAATATTATCAGAAGAAAAAAAAAACAGCATTAAGTTTATCGAAAATAAATCTAGATTTCGATTAGAATTTAGAAATCGCCCGTTAATTACAGTTAGTAACATTCAACACGTACTTTTATATATCACTTAACTAACATCTTTTTCAAGTCCCTCGAACCCTGATTTATACTTGTATTTCATTTTGAAAAAATAAAAGAGAAACTTAAATGTGTTTTTAGAAAACTAGAAGGGTTAGGAGGCTCAATCACTTAAAAAGTATTTTTTTTTTCATATTGACATCTTTCAAAATAAGCATTTTGTTGTTAAGTTTGAAAATCACCTAACTTTAATATTTAGTGTATACAACAAGTTTATTTTGAAAGATATCAAACATGAACATACTCTATTCAGTGATTCAGGTACATTTCTAGTTTCTAAAATACTTGCCAGTTTATCTTTAATTTTGCACCTGAAAGAATTCACTTATGAATATTTTCATGTTTGATATTTTTCAAAATAAACTTTTTACGTCAGGTTTAAAATGACGCAACTTTAAACTTTTCTCTATAAAAAATAAAAAAAAGTTTATTTTGAAAAATATCAAACATGAAAATACTGATCGATTGAAACTGCCTTAGAAACAAGAAAGATTAATTCTAGTTTCTAACATACTTTTAATATCTCCTTTATGTTGCTCGTACTGCAGAAATAACTAGATAATTCTAAAATCAGCTTTGTTCATAAACACCTTAATTACCTTGTGACACACATGAGTTAAATGAGTTCAAATTAAATGTGTTTAAGTGAATTATACGGAATCCAGTTAAGGACATGAACACCAAATAAAAATTGACTTTATTATTAATATTTTTAATTAAAATACTAAATCAATAGTTTATATAATTATATTTAAGTATTAACTCAATATTTTCAGATTATTAACTGAATAAATTGAATTCGACGACATATTGTTTGTCCTTCACAGGGCTCTGTAGAACACATGTATTATTTAAATGCATTTAAATTATCAGGTGTGTGTACTAGGTATAAATGGGGGGGGGGCAAACTATTCGAAATTACTATTAAGACATTTAAAGTAAATTAATGGGAGTAGGAGGAGGTGTTGAAAAATGTACAATAATATTAATATTAAAAAACAAAACAAGCCTCTCTTCCCTCAAAGGTGTCGGCGATTATTTTGTTTTCTTCAGTGAAAATTGTGAGATTTTATATTCTTCTTCTTTGTGGGGGTAGACAAATTTTTAACAACTCCTACTAATAATAATTTTACAAAATTACAAAAAATATATATAAATATTTGGTAAATATTTCACTTCCTGTTTAGATATTAAAAACAGTTAAGGTGTAATTGACATTTTTTTTAAATAAATACTTGAGTAAAGCAAATAATTTCAAACCAAAAAAAAGTTTGATGTGTGACAGTGGTTAAGGAAGCATAATAAAACTAACTGCTTTAAATTATTATTCATTTCAAATTTTGACACCGTGACGAATTAAAGTTACTTTTTCTCTCTCTGTTAAGTAGGCCTAACACACAAGAAAATAAGAAAGGGTAAAATAATAATAATAAAAAAAGACGGTGCAAGCAAATTGAGGTTTGTTTTTCAAATATAAAAGGAAACAAACACGCTCGAGTTATTACTTCTTGTTGTGTGTTTACCTGCTGTATCTTGTTTGTTACATTGTCTTAAAAACTAAAGGGTTTATAATTGCATTTCTACAGGAGAAAAAAATGCAAGGTGTTCTTAAAAGTACTGTCACCGGGTTCATAATAGGTTCATAATAATAATAAGACGACGACAAAACTACGAACTGGCTCGCTCGAAAATGGGAATTCGCTTGAAAATGAAAACTCGCTCAAAAATGGAAACTCGTCCTGAACAGGAAACTCGCTCGAAAAACGTAACTCGCTTAAAAATGGGAACTCGCCCTAAATAGAAAAATCGCTCGAAAGACGTAACTCGCTCAAAAATGAAAACTCGCCTTAAATAGAAAACTCGCTCAAAAGACGTAACTCGCTCAAAAATGGATACTCGCCCTAAATAAAAAAAACTCGCCCTAAATAAAAAACTCGCTCAAAAGACATAACTCTCTCAAAAATGGAAACTCATAGTAAATAATAAAAAACTCGCTCGAAAAACGTAACTCGACAAAAATGAAAACTCATCTTAAATATAAAACAAGCTTGAAAGACATTACTCGCTCAAAAATGGTAACTCGCCCTGACTAGTAAACTCGCTCAAAAAAATGAAATTTTCTAAAAAAAAAAAAGTAAACTCCCTCGGAAATAAAAATGTACTTGAAAACGGAAAGTTGCTAGAAAAAAAAATCGCTCAAATGAGAGAAAATCGCTTTAAAAAAACGAAACTGGCTCGAATAAAATAAACTCGCTTGAAATAAGAAACCCTTTCAAAAAAGAAAAAAAAACAGAACTAACCATGATGAAAATGACGTCAACATGACCATTAATCAACTATTCAAGTCTCTGGACAAAACATTGAATTTTATCTTTAAATCACACGTCTCAAAATCGTCCTAATTAATATGTAAATTTCATCGCTATATTTCATACACGTTGAGCCAGCCAGCCAGCTAGCTACCAGTAGTATTTTACTTCAAGTACTCACCATGCTTTATGTACACTCTGTAAATAATAAATAATAATCCCCATTTGGAATGGACTGAACCGGCCACAATAGTACTACACCTGTATAATATAACATGATGAAAAAAAAAGAACACCTCAACAAAACCCATACAAACACACATAAGGTAAAGTATATAGACTCATGTGAGTCACCGACCAAGAACATAATAAAAACAGTCGGAAGTGGACCAACAACGTGTTTGAATGTACCTTTAACAACAACTACGTCTGGAACTGGCTGCTGTAATATTCATTATTATTATTATTATAATAATAATAATAATAGAAAACCACCACCTACCTACCTCCCTCTCTCCTCCTCCTCCTCCTCCTTATCCTAAGTGAAGTCCATGTGTTTCTCAGTGCTGTGTGTTGGTGCGTTTGTTGTAACAGTGTCAGTCAGTCAGTAAAGAAGTCAAGCCAGTTCCCCTTCTTTCTTCCTCACCGTACTCCTCATCATCATCATCATCATCATCATCATCATCATCAGCTCTAAAACATTAGAAATCCAAAAAAGAAAGAGAGCATCATCAAGTTTTATATTTGATTATCTCATCTGCATAATTAGTAAATTACCAAATGTGTTAATTAAATTAGTGTGTTCGGTTCAATTATCGACATTACTCTTTATTACTTGGAAAATACATTATTTGTTACTTATTATTATTATTATTATATAAATATAATAATATTATAAAAAGGCTTATATCATAATTAACAAATAAGGAGAATAAATCATCAAAGCCACATCCATGCCACAGGTATGAAACTTGATTTTATTTAAATTATTTAATATTTATTATAATAATAATATTAATAATAATATTTTTTTTATAAATGCAAATTTTAAAATGAAGATAAAATTTTACTTTCTAATATTATTTAATTTATATAACTGTTGTTTTATACAGAAAAAAAGTTAATAAAAGTAAACTTTGAAACTTTACAAACTTCAGTTAAGTTTTATTAAATTTTATTATTATTATTATTATTATTATTATTAATAATAATTTATTATTATCTTTAAGACTTAGTAATGAAAATAATGAGCGGAAACGAACATTTATTGACCCCATAACAATTTTTACTTTTTTTTTTTACATTTATGAATTTAAAAAAAATATATATATACAGTACATCTCCATCTCCATGTCAGTTAAACGTCACGAAATAATTTCTAAATGTAATTAATTTCCTTTCTTATTAACGGTTGTTTAAAGTATAAACGCAACTTAGGCTCTTCTTTATTTATTCTATGAAAATATTTTTTTTACTATTTTTCAAACTATTACACTGTCATAAAATGTTTCATTCGAAAAGATACTGTCACAAAAATAACATTTTTTTTTGTTACTTTCAACACATTCAATTGTTATTCTAGTTTATAACTTAATGTTGCTTATGAAGTTATGATGAAAACAAAAATAATATTCACTTTCTATACCAACTTAAGGCGGCTTTTTTTTTAAATAACTCTTGATTATTCTGTCTTTCAAGGAGCAAACTTGAAACTGTTTTAGAAACTAGAAGGGTAATTTCATCGTTCAAACTAAGCTTTTTGTGTCAGTTTAAAAATAATTCAACTTTTTTGTCAATAATTAAAAGTTTATTTTGAAAGATATCAACATGAAAGTGATTCAACTACTCTTCTAGTTTCTAACATTCTTTTCAATTTTTTTCTATAATGTCGCTTTTCAAACTCTTATTATTTTGTCTTTCAGGATCAAAATTAACTAGCTAGAAACTAGAAAAGTACTTCAACGTATTTTTTTATTATTATGTTATCTTTTAAAATAAGCTTTTTTTTTTAAAAAAAAAATTCTGATCTATAAAAAGTTTATTTTGAAAGATATATCAACAGAATAAAAAAATATTTTCAGGCTACCTGTTCTAGTTTCTAACAATATGTAGTTACTAAAACGTCAAAATTACCGAAAAATAAAAAATCAAAGATATGACATTTCTCTCTACTAAATAATAAATACTTCAATGACAAATTGGTAACGGTTATCATCATCATCATATCATCCAATATTTGATAAGTCTGGCTTTTTATTATTAGAAATAAAATAACATATGATGTCATAATTTTCAAACTGAATAGCTTTTCTCTTTTCTCGTTGTTGTTCTTAGCGACATCAAAACGGTAACTAGGTTATTTCAAATCTAATTGAGTCATTGAAAAATAAAGAATATTTTCCATACGATCAAAACTTATCAATACAAATTTATGAAATTAATGAGATAAAAATTGATAACACAGATTGTGCACACTCATTACATTGTAGGGCCTACTGTAGAATTATCGGTAAGATACGCAATCAAAGTCACTCATAAACCTATACTGTGAACAATATTAGTTTTGTATTCTCATTATCGAACAAAGTAAGGGATTACACCAATTGTCTTTTAGAATTAGTTATCAATAATAAAGGTGAAATGTTTTGCATAAAATACGTATAAAACGCAGAAAACACCGTTTTTCCGAGGTCTCTTTTCGGAACACTGTAATATACCATATAAAAGTGCAATAATAATCAGTAGAATCCGAATTAAAACTGCATTAAAAGCACAAATGACATCATTTTTGGAAATATGTATAATAATCTGAATTATATATTTTGAACAGAAACAAAAAATTCTACAAAGGGTTTTCACATTTTCTATTTTCTGCTATTGTTTCTGATTATTGTAACTATTAATTACATCAGATAATTAATTAATTGTGCTATTTACAATTTTAATATGTATTTTTATTTGCATAAAATAAACTATTTTTGCAGTTTTAGATGTGTATTTTCAATTTGCATCTATTATTCTTAAAACAATTTTTTTATACATTTCTGAACAATTAATTGTATAAACGCGTTTTGGCCTTCAAAATTAGAAATATATGAAATTCGTTTATTTTTAGTCATTAATAAGGTGGTTTCAATTGTAAACGCCTATCGATTATTCTAACGTGTTGTCACAAACTAGGAGGGTCAATTCAACCACTTAAATAGTATATTCATCTTGCTTGCTTGCTATCTTTCAAAATAAGCTTTTTATGTTCTGTTTTAAATATGACTCAGCTTTAAGAAGACTATATTTTAAATTAATGCCTAAAAAAACGTTTATTTTGAAAAATACCCGATTAAGCTACCCCTTCTAGTTTTTAAGTTTTTTTAATAATCAAGATTTCCAAAAAATAAATTCAGCTGTTCATAAACCAATCTTAATATAAAACGTTGACAGATTTATATGTGTGCGTGTGATATATAAAACATTAACCGGTTAAAATATTGCTAAACAGGTTGAATATTACTATATAAATTAATTTAAAATACACATGTTGATGTCTTCTGAGTTCATTGAAATATTAATGTAATACATTAAGAAACAAAAAAAAAATAAGATTAGCAAAATGAGCTGTAAAAATATTTTATAATTTAAGTTCACGAAATAACGAATGAGAAAGAAAAAAATCAACAAAAATGTTCTTTTTGCTATTTTTTTCTCGTATTCTTTGAAGGTTTGCGTTTTTTTTTAAGAAAAACGACCATTAGCCATTATAAATGTTAAAAAAATGTATCCGGAAGACTTAAGCCGTAAGCGTATTTTTAGCCTCTTGTAAGAATTTCCTACAATATTAATTTTAAAAAAAATAATAATTACTAGTTTTGATAAACTTTCTTTTCGTTATATAATGTGTATATCAGAAAAAGACAGAAAAAACTTGAGATAAAACTCATTCAAAGTATTTTAAGTTCTTTCTCATTACAGCAAGTAAAAGTAACAAACGATAATTAAGCAAATTATATCAGAAGGATTTTTTTTATTTAGAATGTGTGTGTCTGGTACACGCGGCGTTTACAATGAGTTAAGTGCATTTTCGTGACAATATAGCAAAAATCATGGACAATGGCAATCATTAAGATGTGCAACAAACACACACAAATATGCCAAAGTCAAGAAAGAAAAAAAAAATTGACAAAGCGGATTTGCGAATTATATTGGTCCTCAAAAGTATGGCCCGCGAAATGTAATCTGGCCCTCAAAAAAAAACTATTTTTATCTATCTAGACCGCTAATATTTTATTTAGGATAATGAAGAGGAAGGAAGAGTTTCAAATTAAGAGAAATTGGAATGTGTTTAGAAACTAGAAGAGTAGCTCAATCAGTTAAGAGAATTTTCATGAATTGATACATTTCAAAATAAACTTTTTATAGACAATAATTTAAAAAAAATATCGTCATCAAAAAGCTTATTTTGTAAAATATCAACATGAAAATTCTCTTAACTAATTGAGCTACCCTTCTAGTTTCTAAAACACATTCAAATGTCTCATCATTTTGAGAAGATGTTTACACTTTAAAACCACCTTAATATCAATAATCTTTGTAATTTATTCTTAATAATTAACCCCCCTTTCAACATTCATTTGTGGCCCTCCTTTTAAAAAGTTCGATCACCCCTGCTGCCATACATTACAGTTTTTATCTTAAAATCACGTCGAATAGATGCTAAATTAGATCGAATTAGCCTGGTTTAGTTCAGAAATGTTACAAAAAAAAATGTAACCTGTGCTATTTGAAAATAATTAACCAGTTCATTGGTGTTCACAATGTGTTTCAAAATAAATAAAAACCGCCAAATCACCTAATAATATCAATTAGAAGAAGAAAAAAATGGCTGACATTTTGTTTTTGTTTATAAAAACTTTTAAAAAAAGTTATATTGTCTCCAACTAGACAAAACCACAAATATATTAAAATTTAAAACCTGTATAAAATAAACTCCTCTCAAAGAAAAGAAGATTTTTCATATTTTTGTTTCTATATTAACCTCCTCCTCAGTCATCACCACACAACTAACCCATAAAAAGATGGTTGTAACCATCTAAAACGACGATATATGGGTTAGAGGTAGAGGCTAACTAATATATTACATTAGAAATACTAATTACTAAGCGTGCTTGGCGTTTCGACCAAATTAACATCTTCCACTCCACCCGCAATTAATTAAAAATGGCTACTAATGTAAAGCTCTCATAGTGGCGCTACTCTAGCGCCAAATTGAATGAGCGCCAATTGGAGACAAACGTCAAAATACTATTAGACCTCTAAACATTAACTGCAGAGTTATGTTAGTGTGGTTCGTCAGCGCCGCCAACGGCAATAGGCTGCGCGCCTATTCTCGTTGGCGGCGCTGATGAACCATACCAATATAACTCTGCAGTTAACTCCTTAAAAATAAGCGCCAAGGCTGTTAATCAACAAATGTTTGGCGTTTATTCTTTTTGGCGCTTAATCAATTGCTTCTTTCATCATACTTTGAAGGGAACATTATATACTGCAACTTCTAGAAGTATTGCTAGCCTCCACCTCCGACCCTTGGCTTCGTTTGAGATGAAAGACACAAAAAATACAACAAATGTCTGTCTGTAAACCATAATAAATGCATGTATACATAAAGGAGAAAGTATTTTCTTTTACTATCATCATCATCATCATTATCATAATGGCGAAAAGGGGAGAGAGAAAAAGTCAAGCTATTAAAAAAGATGGGCGCCATTATCATTCATTGAGAATTTCAGACGCCCTCCCTCCCTCCCATTCAAATTTAATAAAACGCGTGGCGCCTAAAGGGGAAAAAAAGGTATACAAAATTAGAGTGAGAGGTTAGAGGTCAATAATGTCTATGGAGAAAGATGGTTAATAATTTAATATCTAACCCAGTTGTAAACTTTATATAATAACTGCAATCCAATATTAACCTTTACTCGACCTGGCAACTTTTTGTTCTTTTCAAATTTTTACCTAATGTTCATTGTTGACACAACAACAACAACAACAACAACAACAAAAGTGAAATTTTTCACCTCAATTTCATTCAATTCATAATGAAATGAACTTTTTATTAGTTTTATCAAAATTTGGTCGATGTCCCTTTTTAGATTTATTTGTAAAAAACAAAAAAATACACAAAAAAAAGATTGTCAAATTTTTTTTTTCACAAATTCATTCCCCACTTTTGAGTTAAAATAAATGTGGTGTCAACTTCCGGCGCGTTGCGCCCATTTTCATTTTTATTGTCATCTAAGGTTTGTTACCGGAATCTCCATCCGTTTCCCTTTCACTTTTTTTTTTATAAAATGTATTCATTCATTCATTTATATTATAAAACTTCAATGAACACTTTCATTCATCATCAGTCATCCCTTTTATTCTCTCTCTCTCTCTCATTCCAACCAGTTATCATATTTAATATAACTGTTATAAGTTATAACTTAAGCATTTAAAATTTATATTATTAATTGATAATGAAAAACAAAAATATTGATAACTAAAAAACCTCAATAATGTTTTCGGTATCCTTTATATTTCTTCCCCTCCCCCCTTTTTTGTTTCAATATATCGGAATACGGAAAAGTCTTTAGTTTGGATTATATCTATTTATCAGAAATATCATAATTGTTAAATATCAATGTGTTTATAATATTTAGGAATACGGAAATAATTTATGTTTCGATATAAATGTTGTTGTCATCATGAATAATACAAACAAAACAAAAAATAATTATGCTTTTTGCAATCAAAAGAGCATACAAATCCGAGCCCTAATTATGATGTAGGGTGAAAAATCCTTAATGATTACACAAGTAGGGATTTAACATTCGAATCCTTGAATCCGGCGAATCTTCAAAAATATTCCAGATTCGAAAACTCGAAATCTTTGCCGCTGTTTTCGCGTGTCTTTTGAATCCCTAGCCTAAAACACCTGTTAAAAACGTTGGTAAAAATTAGTTTAAACTACATTGACGTCCAATAGAAGCGTTCACTAACCCAAAAAAACTGGCGATTGCTGCAATTTCGGTTGGTATCCGGATCACCAATATCATCACCTTGTGGCGACCCTGAGTGCTACACTTGTTTTCAATTCATTATTAATAATTAAATATTTAATATCATTTCATTTATTTGTATCTTCTTAACGAATAATATATATAATTCTTATATGAAGGATTCGAGATTCGGGAGATTCGAGAACCTTTTCGGATTCGGATTCGAAAAAATTTAGAATTTTTGTTCCACCTTTAATTATAAAGTAATTCTCTAATTGGATAATTGTTTCTTAATTTGAACTTGTGCTTTTTATGAACACCGTGTAAACAAGTGATTAAAATACTGATTATTAATTTATTATTTTTACGGAAAAAGAAGAAGAAAAAAAATCCGACATTAAAATCGACCATCAAGATAAAGAACTTCCCCCCCCCCCCAACTAAAACAAATTAATCATGATTAATAATTTAATAATACAATGAAATTATATATAAAATGATATAAAGAGAGGGAGGAGGAGGAGGAGGAGGAGGTCATTTACTTAAGAAAAGTTTGATTTGATTTTCATAAAAAAAAAACAGTAAAACATAATAAGGAAATCCCAAGAGAGAGAGAGATGGATTAATAATAATTCTAATAACCTCCATATATAAAATATATTAAAGTAGATATCAAAATATAGTTATGATGAAGATGATGTGATTACAAAAAATAAGGAGATTTTCTCAGGTCCCAGATTTCATCTTGACCACAAAACCCGGTCATTGCTTCGAGCTAATAATAATAATAATAAGACTATATTTAATTTATTCGTTCATTTGGAACACACACACAAAAAAAAAACACAACCGAATCTAATAATAAAACAAAAATACACATTTTTGTCTCCTGTGCTTAATCTAAGACATATTTTCTATAATTAAAAATTTATAATATTCAAGTTAAGATGGTTTATAAACAGCTCATTTTCAAATTCTTTAATGCATTCAATCGTCTTTCAGAAAAGGAAAACTTGAAAGTGTTTTAGAAACTAGAATGGTAACTGAATCACTTAAAGCAGTAGTCGCCAATCGGTGGTCCGCAGAAAAATCTGGACAATATTTGCATTTTCTTTTTGTTTTTATTAATAATGAAACAAAATAAAACATTCTTAATAAATTCTTCTATTCTGAATGACAATTTTCACCTTTCTATTGCACTAAATTCACGAAATGTACTCGAGTCCTAGTACAGTTCTCGTGAAATACGACAGCACGCGAGGAGAGCTACGTTTCGTTCAGTTTCCCCCACCACACGCTGCTTCTCCCCTAAGCTTCAATTATTTTCTAATAATTTTGTTATAATTAAACAACCTTTAAAGATTTTCTATTAATAAAATGGAAGTTCTCTCTGATCATTATTTGACAAACGGATTTATCTTTTTTTTAAAAAAAATTCATATTAGTGGTCCGCGGGATTTAAAATTTTGAATTTAGTGGTTCGTGAGGTCCGAAAGGTTGACGACTGCTGACTTAAAGAGTACATTTTTTCATGTTGATATCTTTCAAAATAAACTTTTTTATAGACAAAAATTAAAAAAATACCGTCTGCTTAAAGTTGCTTTTCAAGTTGTCAAACTAACATAAAAAGCTTATTTTGCAAGATATCAAAACTTGAAAATACCCTTAAAGTGATCGGGCGACCTTTCTAGTTTCTAAAACACCTTCAAGTTTCTCTTCATTTTAAGCCTGAAAAGACAGAATTTATCAGGAGTTCGAGAGGCCCCGTTTACAGCTTAAAAACCACCATAAGTTGGGTGTTGTTATCAAAGAACCTTTTTTTAAAAAAAAGATTGTCCAAATTATAAAATTTCGTGCTTCTTTTAGAAGTTTTTTTTTATTATTTACTATTTGAATTTCTCATTGAATTTTCAGTCATTTTTTTATTACTTTACAATTAAATTTTAATGTCTATTTTATATAATGATTACATCCTTTTTTTCTCAGTAAAATTACAAGAAAACTTCACATCAACTTTTTAAAAAAGTAACACATAATTTACGAGTTTACCCTGTTTTATGATCATTTCAACGAAACTCTTGATGTTATTTCTAATTTACTACAAGTGACATCTAAACAAAGAATTTTCTTTTACGGAATTTATCAACAAAACGATTTCAAAGTCAGTTTCAAAGTTTTATGAACTGCTTATTTTAGAACTGCATATTTTGCATTTTAGGAGCAAAAAAAAACTAAGGAGAAAGTGTGTTAGAAACTAGATAAGGTAACAAGAAAATCACATTAATAGTGATTGTCACGTTGATATTTTTCAAAATAAGTTTTTTTTATATATTTCAGTTTGAAAATGAAATCACCTTTAAGCAAACGATATTTTACGATTTTTTGTCTATAAAAACGTTTATTTTGAAAGATATCAACATGAAAATACACTTAAGTAAATCATTCTACCCTTCTAGTTTCTAAAAAGACTTTCTAGTTTCTCCTGAAAGAATAAATTTAATCAAAGAGTTTCGAAAATCCTTGATGGAAAAATAAATAAACCATTTTAAGCTGGTTTTTTAAAGTGTAAACTCCCCTTGAACTCTCGTTATTGTCTGAAACTTGACAAGTGTTTTAGAAACTAGAAGGGTAACTCAATCACATAAGGGTAATTTTATGTTGATATCTTTCAAATTAAGCATTTTATAATATCAGTTTAAAAAAATGATCCAAATTTTAGCTAACGATATTTTTTATTAATTTTGTAAGATATCACAAAATAAGAAAAAAATACTCTGAAATGGATTCAGCTACCCATTCTAGTTTTTATCGTTATAATTAGGGTTCGGATTTTTATGCAAAATCAAGCAAAGGGTTTCTCAATCTGTGTCCCAAGTGCCAATTGTGAAGTAATGATCATCAACTGCAATTATGTTTTTTTTTTCTAATCAAGGTTGGTTGGAGGCTAGCTGTCTGGTTACTATCAGTTGTCAACTAGAATATTTTAGCCTCTAACCAGGTGTTTTTGATTGAACAAAAAAAATTATAATTGTTGATTGATCTCTAAACGGTGGGATTGTTACTTCACAATTGGCTCTTGGGCCATAGATTGAGAAACCTTTTTGCTTGATTTTGCATAAAAATCCGAACCCTAGTTATAATCTTTGCGTTATCTTTTGAGTTCTATCTAGAACTTGCTTTTTCAAAGGTTCTCAAGAGCATGAACTTGTTTCGGTTGATATTTATATGTATTTGGACACTTGACCATGTATGGAACGAATAAAACAACTTTTGTTTGTTCTCTCTTTCAAAACCAAAAAACAAAAGAAATCCCAGAAGCACTAAAAAGTAGACTAAATGTCCAGCCACACTTCATTTGCATATTTACCTAACAAGGAATTGTTAACAAACTGACCGCTCCTACTCTCTCTCTCTCCCTTTTGTTTTAATTGTATTTAACTAAAAACAAATTGGATCAACTTTTTTTTTTTTTGGCATTTTTTTTAATGAGGCCGTTTATGTTAATTTCAAATGCGGTTATTTTAATTTTTCAAACAACTTTTGCTCAAGGATGAGTTTTAACTATTTATCTTTAAATTTACATATGTTTTTTTTTGTGTTTCATTCAAAAAGGTGTTAAAACATAAAAACACAATTGATAACCACACACAAAAGAGGTTATTTTAGAATTTTAAAAGAGAAAAAAAAATGTAATCGACGCCGATTTTCATTTAATTAATTATGCTTATTATAATAATAATAATAATAATTATTATTATTATTATATATGAGCATATCAAGGTTTGTTCTTTATTTTGACAGCCCCCCCCCCCTGAAGGGGTTGTTATTATTATAAACTTATAAAGGTGTGGCGGCATTGGATCACCTAGTTTTTTTTCTCCCTGAAAATTAATTAGGACATTGGGCTCCTACCATTATAAACAGATTTTAAATATTATAACGGAGATTTTGATTAATTTTTTTCTTAAAAAAAACTATTAAATTTCATATTTTGTAAATATAAAACACATTTCACGATGTGGTTTATTTTTCTTAAAAGCTGGCCAAATACCTCTTTGTATTCATTATATTAATATACTGGATATGATTAATTGATTGATTAATTGATTATTCTACATTTCAGAAAAGAAATACTGAACCATTTAATTAGTTGTTTAGAAAACGTTTATTTTGAAAGATATCACAAACATGGATATGTTTGTAATATCTTTCAAAATAAACGTTTTCTAAACAAAAATTAAACTCATTTTCAAACTCATTAAAAAAAAAGCTTATTTTAAAATATATTAAACATGGAAATTACCCTTAAAGTGATTGAGCTACCCTTCTAGTTTCTAAAACACTTTCAAGTTTCTTTTAATTAACCTCCTGAAAGATAGAAGAACCAGAGATCTGACACTTTAAAAACCAGGTCATAACTAAGATTATATAGTTAACTGGAGTCAAGCTAGGAAGTCAGCCATTTTTAAAACACTTTAACTGTAGTTAAATAAAGTTTTCCTTCCTCTCTTTCAGTAAAAAAAAAAATCTTGAGTGTTTTCACTGGCTGCCATTTTGCTTATAGTTAAAGATTTATGTTCAAAACATGAAGTGAAGTTTTAAACTTTAACCAATCACTAATATGGTTAACCATGTTGTGTGTATAACTGCAAGCGAATTAACTATACATTGGTTGATTAATTTAACCACTTTTGTTTCCCCCCCCCCACTAAGAAATTGAACTATAGGAATTTCTTTTTAACTGTTATAGTTAAATTATAATATACTGTTGTAGATATAAGGTGTAACAGGAAGTTAATCCTTTTATATTTTCACCAATTCAACAAAATTAGGGTTAATCATCGCATTGACCTTTACCACTTTTATATATTATTATAAAAATAACAGAAAATATGTTTTCTCACCTTCGAATTTATAAAACACAAACAACCAAACTAAAAAAAACCAACATGAAATTATTAAAAAAAATATAATACTTAAAAAAATTCACACGAATTTCCATTGTAGACATAAAAGAGAGAGATCTTTTTCAAAAGATAGACGACGTTGATGTCCTCATTTTTTATTTTACACCTCAAAAAGGAGGAGTTTTTTTCTCATCCTCATCATCATCATCATCATCATCTATTATTATTATTACGGGATAAGATGATCGCGAAACCGAAAAAAAAAAGTCATCTTTCAAGATATATTCTAAATTTAAAACACACAAAAAAAATATTACTTCCTTGACATTGTACTCAAAAGTTTCATTATTATAATCTCGTTTTGTTAAAATACTGACATTTTTTTGTATTGGCGTGGTGGCCCTGTTTTTTTTCACTTGACGAAAATTATTAAAATTGTGAAAAATGACAAGTTTGCTCTGATCAAATTAACAGTTTCCATTAGTTTGGATTACAATTACAATTACAAAAAAAAAATACTATATAAGCAGCCGGTTGGCCTATGGCAGAGGGTAAATATAAAAAAATACCACCCACAATTCATTAATTACATCATCAATTGCCTGTTTAGGAAAAGCATTCCATTGTCGTATAACCCTGTCTCAATTAGAAGAAAAGCAATTCGATTTAAGAGCACAAACGTGGCTCCCCCCAACTATTCACTATAATGGTTTGCTTTATTAACATTAGTACAAGTAGAAGAAAAAACAATTCAATACAAGAGTTGTACAAACAGGGCCCTCTCCCTTCCTCCTGTTCATTGTAATGGTTTGTTTTTATTTTTATGTCAGGTCAATTGAAGTGTGAAAAACCCCAATCGACCTACCCTCTTTAACTAAACCATAAACTGTCCTTTTTCATCAATAGTTTTAATTTGAAATGAGTGTTATTTTGTGGTAAAGCTATAGTTGCACTTAATTAAAATGCATTCGATTAGATGAAGTAATGAATAATTAAAGCAAAAGCTAAAATAGAAACTGGCTAAAACCAAAGAAGTTTAATGAATTCATGTGTTTTCAACTTTACCTTGAGGCTTCATTTTTCAGCTTTTTTTTTCCAGTTTAGAACTCATTTTTTTTTCGTCAAGTGGAAACAGGGCTTTGCATATACATCTTACTAAATTACATCACAACAGTTCTGCATTTTTTTTTAAATATTATATATTTATTATAGTGGAATTCACATGAGAATTTAAATAAGAAAAAAAAAAGCCTAATAATTTTGGGTGAGGAAGTTTCTTATGTTAATAATGTAGGCCTAATGTGTGGAGACAAGATTGCGTGTCAAAATCTAGTTCAGATTTTTAAATTTCATATGATGATGATGAAGATGAACATGTTTAACCCTAATATGTAAACATTATTACATACAATGTTATGTTAAATACCGTGAGAAACTAATGAAGTGTTCAGAATTAGGTGTAGTATGTCAGGATTTCAATAGGAATCATCTTCCTAGAAGAAGAAGAAGCATTTGCTTCGGGGTTTTTTTTGTTGCTCTAGAATCAAGAGAACAAAACGCCGCATTTTGGGCCAACTTTTGTTAATAACATGTAAAAAGCTAATAAAAAAAACTGTCTTCTATAACAGTGTGGAAGAGAGACAGGTAAATAAAATTTGTACTTTTCGAAGAGAGAGAGAATCATTCATTCATTGATGAAAGAACGAACATTCTTCTCTCGTTCAGGACACATTCTCTCCAACTAGTAGAACGAACAACTTGCAAACAAAAAAAGATGATATCGGGGTTTAATAAAAGAAGGGGGGAGAAAGAGAGACTTAATATGGGTTACTAGAACGCTACTTTAGCGGACACTGACTGACTGAATGGAGTCCATAGATCTCTTTTTTCAGATGAATTTTTAAGTGAAAAACACACCCTTCGAACTGAGTATCAGGAGTAGGAGCAGCAGCAGCAACAATCAAAATAAAAACTTGAAAAGTGCTTTAGAAACTAGAACGGTTGCTTAAACACTTAAAATTACCCTTCTAGCTTTTTAAAATTGCTTTTAAAGTGGTTATTCCTGTTTCTCAGAAGAGCAAAATGAAGAGAATCTCTATTAGAAGAATGTTTTAAAAACTAGAAGAGTAGCTCTCGCCACCATTTTAAAAAAATATTTTCATGTTGATTATCTTTTAAAATAAGCTTTTTATGTTAGTTTGAAAATGACCCAAATTTAAGCGGGTGATATTTTAAAATTTTTATCAATAAAAAGTTTATTTTGAAAGATATACTAAAATATGAAAATATCCTTATAAGTGATTTAAGCTACCATTGTAGTTTTAAACATTTGAATTAAGTTTTAGAAACTAGAAGAGTAGCTCAATCACACTTAAGGTTATATGTTTACGTTGATATCTTTCAAAATAAGCATTTTATGCTTGATTGAGGAGTAACTTCTGAGTATAGACGCTATTTTATCCATTTTTTTTGTCTCTAAAAAGGTTATTTTGAAAAATAACATGAAAATACTATCAAGTGATTTAAGCTATCGTTCTAGTTTTTAACACACTTTTAATTTGAGTAGCAAAATTAAGTGAAACTTCGAAGTGTTTTAGAAACTAGAAGGGTAGCTCAATCACTTAAGGCTATTTTAATGTAGATATCTTTCAAAATAAGCTTTTTTTTAATTTTTTGATCTATAAAAAGTTTAGTTTTACAATGTTAACGGAAATATTCTTTAGGTTTCCGGATTTTTTGTTGTTGCAATTTTGCATTATTGCATTTTCTCGTCTTTTTTTTTAAGAAAAAAAAAAGCTTCAACAATGAACTAACTGAAATAACACTTTTAGCCGTGACTCCCCACCACGACCTTAAATAAAATCTGATAGAAAAACCATAACGCAAGAAAGACAATTGCCAAACATAACAAAAAAAAAACCACCTTTAGATCTTAATCAGTTTTTAAATTAAAAAAAAATACACAATTGTAAAGTTTGTTGTTTCAAACTTTTAAAAAAAAGTACAACAATTCAACAGATTTCTTTTTTATTTACTAAAACTTTCATTAATTATAATTGTTAATTTGTTAAGAAACATTATAGACTAGACCGACATATCGGAGGTTTTTTTTATAAGAGTAACTTATAAACCTGATCACAACAATTAATATTAAGTTCAGTTCTTGGTTTTTTTTATTGACGGTGAACTTGAACATTTCCAAAAGTAATTTTATAGTAAACTTTATAATTATTACACACACACACCTAACTAACCTCTCTCTTTTCTTCCCCGTTCTTCACTAATCTCCTCCTTAGTCCACCTTCACAATTTATAAACACACACCTCATTTTGTCAGTAGAAAATTTTTTTTTTAAGTTGCGGAAGAAATGCTTCAATGATAATTACCCACCCACACCCAATTGTTTTGTTGTTTTTTCTGTTTTCAGAAAGAAAAGTTTAAAATCTTTATAAAAAAAAATAAGATCATTGCTAAAAAAAATCTTTTAACTTTTGAACAGTTAACTTAAGATTTCGAAATGGGATGAAATCGTCTCACAAAAAACATTCATGCAAGAAATTTGAAGGAAAAAGTCAGACGAATTTACTACGGAGCCATGTAAAGGACATGCGAGATTTTTTTTTAAATCTCGACATGTCGACTTTAATCTCGACATGTCGACTTTAATCTCGACATGTCGACTTTAACCTCGACATGTCGACTTTAACCTCGACATGTCGACTTTAACCTCGACATGTCGACTTTAACCTCGACATGTCGACTTTAACCTCGACATGTCGACTTTAACCTCGACATGTCGACTTTAATCCCGACATGTTGACTTTAATCTCTTATTCAACCATGTTAATTATGCCATGTTGCACACACCATACCCTAATAATTAAATTATTGCAAGCGCCATCTTGTACAAGCAATAATTTAATTAAGAGTATGGTGCGCACAACATGGCATAATTAACATGGCCGAATAAAACAGATTAAAAGTCGACATGTCGAGATTTAAAAAAAAAATCTCGCATGTCCTTTACAGGACTCCGTAAATTTACAACTAGCAAGAACGCTTTTTTGTGTTCTAGTTTTCTTGCAAATTGCAACCCATTTGTTAAGATTTATGTTATAAAAGATAAGTTGTACTGTGAGATCAGACTGGCACTTAAAAATATGGTATATTTTCAATACATAAATTCGAGGGTCGTATCCCACCATCATCCATTTTTTTTTTTGCTTTTTCGATTTTGAGAAGAATAGGGACAAAGTTTTGAATCCTCATTTTTTCCCTCTCTGAGGCCTTCTTTGTTGGTTAAGTCTGAGATACAAGTTGCACCCTTTGGTGGGGAAAAGTTGTCTCAGGCTAACAAAGAAAAAACATGGGAAATTTTTCCTGACTCTCCTCTTTCCCTAACCTTTGTAGTAACTTTTATTTAAATTTCTTTAAAAAAAATAAAGGCTTCAAAAATTGTAACTGAAAAAACAACAAACTAGCCAACTTTTGATGCAATGAAACTTGCAATTCAATTGTAAATGAGACTTACGACTACCATTCTGTAATAAACTACCACCAAATCAGACAGGAAACTTAACTTTTACGAGTTGTCTTCAGTCGTTACCGACACTTTACATGCAACTTCAAATCGCATATCACACTAGCAACATTCAATACAACTTTTTGCTTCAGACTTCTGAAGTCGTTTCCAATTCACTCCTGATTGCCTTGTTTACAAGCAGAGTTTCATGAAAAGTTGCAGAAAAGTTGAACACGTTCAACTTGATGCAACTTGAGTTTCGTGCTAGTTGCGAAGATAATTTCTTTCAAGTTGTATTTTTGCTAAATTTACACATCTCTTTTAATAAAAGTTATGTTATCACTTGCAAAAGTTCAACCCGTAATTTTTACTCACACTGCTAGTAATTATGGTCTATAATTTAATATTGAAAGTTAAATTTTCATAAACAAATTATGAGATGCGAATCGTTTATTAATGTTATTATTTAACAATTGTAGAAGAATCACTACAACTGGCCCCATTTTTTATTCTTCTTTAAAATAATTTAAACATTTAATTTTCAAACATTTAACTCATTTTCACTGAAAATCAGTCAACGTTTTCATCTTTTTTGAAAAGAAGAATTAACATAAATTGTGTGCCACAAACATCAATATTTAAGTGTTGATTTTTACTAAGTTTTGTTTATAAAATTTTATAGAATTGTTAAATAATACCAATATAAAAGACGTGTAATTTAAAAATTTCTTCATTTTTAAAGTAAATTTTTTTAGCTATCTATTATTGTGTTGTTTTTTTTTTTCTTATTCTAATGGATCATTTTGTCTTTTTTATTATTTAAATTTGTATTCATCCAAATAAAATACAATGAACACACACAAAATGATAAGAATTTTGTTAATATGTCTTGTCTCTCTCTCAGTCTGGTTGGTCAGTGAACTTTAATGTTTCATCAAAGGATTTCTTCCATAAGTAAAAATACAATTGTATATAAAAAGTGTGCTGTTTTTTTATCATTAAGAAGAAGCTTTTGTTTGAAATGTATTTTCCACATACGATTTGAATAAAAAAAATCTTAAATTTTTATATAAAAACTCTTTACTATTGTTTCATATGATGGTTAATTTTTGGTTATAAGCAGCCCATACACACAAAACAAAAAAAATCCGCCATGACAGTTCACAAACTTCAATGACACGAATGGAAATTTTACGGTTGTTATTAGAAATAAAAATAAAAAACATTCCCAAAAATCGTCACCTCAAATTAAAGAAGAAAAAGTGTCAAAAAATTTAAAATCGCCTTTTTTTTTTCATTTTCAGAAAATATAAAATACGTCCGAGTTAAATTATACAATTTAACTTCGTTAATTTATCACAATGACTTTTCAAAGTTTTCATTGCAAATATAAAAACGATATATTTTGTATTTTTCACTTATTTTCAGACATATGAAATTATCATGAATGGGACGAATGGGTCCAAAAACGACCATCGAGAAGCAGAAAAGAGAACTCGAGAATTATTTGGAGTTCAACTCGAGGTAAAAAAAACCATGAGATGTTTTTTTTTTTCAGATCATCATCGTCTTTCAGGAGAAAAATAAAAATAAATTAGAAACTAGAAGGGTAAATCAATCACTTGAGGATATCTTCATGTTGATATCTTTCAAGATAAACTTCTTATTGGAATAAAATGTCGTCTGCTTAAAGTTGGGGATCAATTCCAACCTCACATAAAAAGCTTATTTTGAAAGATAACATTAGAATTTCCTTAAGGGATTGATTGGGTTACAACTTCTAGTTTCTAAACCACATTCAAGTTTCGTTTAATTTTGGTTCTGAAAGATTGAAATAACCAAGAGTTTGATTGGCGGTTTACAACACAGCTGATTTTTTTCGAATTCAGATTATTCTGTGTCAAAACTAGAAAGCCCATGTTTGAAATCTTTCAAAATAAACGTTTTAATATAACAAAAATTAAAAAAAAAAATACTGTCTGCTTAAAGTTGTACAGTATGATTTTAAAACTAACACCAAAAAAAAGTTTATTTTAAAAGATGTCAAACATGAAAATATCCCTCAGTGATTGGAGCTACCCTCTTCTAGTTTCTAAAACACAAATTTCTCTTAATTTACCTTCTGGAAGAAAAAAAAACAACAATCAAGAGTTCGAGAGGCGTTTACACTTTAAAAGAAACTTTTCACTTGAACTTCAACTTGAACCCTCTGAGCAGGGTTCTTCTAGTTTTTTTTTTATAAACCGCATTCTCATCTATCTCCCCCCCCCCATTGTCATAAATACATAAAAACTTAAAAATGAAAGTATTTTTAATTTTCTAGACAGGTATAATAAGAATATACCTGAGAAAAGGAGGGAAGGAGGAGGAGGGTGGAAAATTAAGGGTGCGATATTATCATTTGATACTTCTTTTTCTGGTTCAAGTTGGCTGAACGTGTTTCACAGACGTGACCGGAAATGAGGGGTGGATAAATCTAGAAGTCTTTTTTTTTCGAAGGAGGAGGAGGAGAGTTTGAAATTATTAATAATAATTTCAGTGGCTGATGTTTTTTGAAAAAATTATGAATCAGAAAGAGAAGAAGTTTTAAAAGGAAGAGAAAAACAATGAGAAGGTGGTGGTGGTGGTGGTGGGGGGGGGGGGGGGTGTCCCCTCTCTTAAGGTGTAGGGGTTGTAAGGGGAGGTTGTTTTAAAATGGTTGACTGGTTCCTTAGTTACCTTATTGTTGTGTTATAATATAAAACTGACCAACATTAGTTTCAGTTTTGTTATGCATCTCCACCCACATTACAAACAACAACAATTAACCACCACCTTGATTGGGGCCTCTCCTCCTCCTCCTCCACTTCCAATGTCCATTTATCTTTCTTCTCTCAATCCTCCTCCCTAACTTCGATAATATTTCCATAAATTATAATTCATCATATTTATAATATGTGTTTCTTTTGTTTTAAATAAATTTTCCACTTTCTTTCCTCCTCTCGTCAGCAAACTTTCTTTTGAACTAGTTTTTTTTCATCTGAAAATGAAATCGAGAGTTTTAGAAAAATGTGATATGTGTGTGGTGACACATATTAATAATTACAGAAAGCAATAATATTATTTATTATTATCTTCATCATTCATCATTCTTTGCATCTTTTGTCTTCCTTTTTCTTCTTCAAATGAATGAATTTATATCTTCTATAGAGATATATACATGTAGATCAAATATCCAGGTAACTTATTAAAACTCTTCAGGTGTCTTCTTCCTTTTATTATATTTCTTCTTGTCGGTTGACAAACAACAATGAAAATCGTTTAAAACGAAAACAGAAATAACACGAAATACATTTTCGGTTCTAATTAATACTCTTTTCCTTTTAATACGAAATTCGTTTAACAAGAAGAAAAAAATATTTCTGTTGCTTTCATTTCGTGTTAAACGGTTTCTATTGTATTTGTAGATTTGATTGACATCCAACAAAGAAAAAAAAATACCCTGTTCTGAGAGTTCAAGTGATAAATTTAATCTTTCTTGAATTTCGACTTAATACATTTTTAATTTCAGTTTTATCTTATTAAAAATAACTAGAATTATCTTTCATTTGCATATTTTATAATGGCTACTTAACATGTTTTCCTATTTATATCTTTTAAAATTTAAAAAATAAACACCTTCAAATCTAAAAATCGGGTTATTTTCAAGGTAGTAATAGCTTAATAAAAAGCTTATTTTAAAAGATATTAACATGAAAATACCCTCTTAAGTGATTGTGCTAACCTTCTAGTTTCTAAATTATTCTAATATAAATTTGGCATTAATTTACATACAGGTGACCAGTCTTATGTTAGAAGCAGAAAGACGAAAATTGACTGTGTTACAAAGGGAACTCCTTGGCGCTCTTCAAAGTGAGGGCGGTTCACTTAAGGTAATAAATTAACATACACCCTATGTAAATAAAAAGAGGTGTGAGAAATGTCCCACTTTAATAAAGAAAAAAAAAACTGACCATTAGGGCTAATAATATTACGGGGGCGCGGAGGGGCCATTGACCTTATAAGTGGGGCTCACATACAAATAATTAATGAAACGTTTCATTTCTTACCTTTTTTTTTTACTAAAGGCTAAAGAAATACAACAGCAAGAATTGATTATCTTTATCTCGTAAGTATACTTATTAAATTATAATTATTAAATATTAAGTTATTAACTAGAAACGTAATAATATATGAAAGAAATATTGACAGCTATGGCATGAACAATTGTCATAATGATGCAATATGAAGTTATCAAATATTAATAAATATCACAAGTGGGGGTGAACCAAAATGACTGCCTTGCGCCGTATAAATTAACACAAAAATACGCCATATTAGAACACCTAAAGTTACGTGACGAAGGTAACCGTAATACACAAACTTCTACATTCACACATTGTATGGAGCTAGTGCTGCCACCTATTGGCACAATGTGCAAACATTGCATTCACACTCTATTTAATAACTTTTTGATTTATTTGTTCATTCAAGAATTCAAAGAATAACATAATACATTTATCAATTTACCATTTAATTATTGCTGTTTCAGAAGGATCCAACAGCAGTATGATCAACTGGAATGCGAATATCGACAAGCGGCTGTTGGCGCTTTACGAAAGAATAACTCTCAGAATGGACGTGTAAGTTTCTCTGTTTTAATTGACAATCGCTAGATGGCAGCACTTTAAACAGAAATTTATTCCAGGCAGATCTAATCGAATCAATAAGGATCGAGTTGCCACTAGATGGCAGCACAATCTCTATGAATATGTTATTATCGAAAAGCGGGAAAAAAACAATGCGTTTTTGTTGTTGGCGAAATTAAATAAAGACTATGTTGGTTCTTGAGAGTTTTGTTATGACGAGCGAAGTTATTAAAAGTTTCGTTAAAAACATTTATGTCCAATATTTTCGAGTAGATCTACCTGAAATACCCACATTAAGATATGGCATGATATTTAAAATTTGAATGTATGTTTTGTTGTTGACGGGAAAACCAACATGGCGTGTTTTTACAATAAGATGTACGTGTGAAACAACGCCCTGTTAGTTCACCCCCTTTCGATTCGCCATAATAGACTTATATCATCGTCCTTTGCTTCACACATATTCAATAAATTTGGTTCATAACCAATCCCAACTTTTATATAATTTCTTATGAACTTATTTGCATCATTCTATTTTAACCATAGTGTTGATTTCACTTGAGAATATCTGTCAAAAGGAACCATGGTGTAACAATCCCACTTAATAATGAGAGAAGTTTACATAAAAAAAACACTGCCGCCCACCAACCATCATTCATATTTACAAACTCCATGACAAATTGGAAATTTACCCTCTGAGATTTAAGAAATAGGACCACACCCAATGCAGAGAAAATATCACTTTTTTTGTCTTAGCTAGGGGTCTTATTTTTTGGTTTTAAAAAAGCAGGTGCAACAAAGTCATGTTTACTGGATCAAAAGGAACAAGTTAAGAAGGAGGAGACTGGAGGGAGGGAGAGAGAAAAAATGTTAGGGACCCCCTCCAAATCAAGAGTCTTTCAGGTCCCCCTATTCAGCCTTTACACCATCTGCTCAATTTTCATTGAGTTTTACTCAATTCTAATCACATTTCCAATAAAACATGACAATCCGAGTCTACACTTAACAAGTTAAATCTTGCATTTCAATAATAAACATATTCTACAGAGCCCTGTTAAGGACAAACGCACAATATGTTGAATTCAATTAATATCTAAATAATAAACATGTTAGTTAATATTTGAATACAAGTGGGGTAGTAGCAAAATTAAACTAGAATTTATCACAGGCAATTGTGCCCAGCATTAGAATTTCTTTTGCTCCGCCCTTTTATGACGTCAGACCAAGTAACAAACCAATTAGAAATTGAAAAGGGCAGAGCATGTGACATCCGACCAAGTAACAAACCAAATAGAAATTGATGAGGTTCATAAAAGAGCGGAGCAAAAGAAATTCTAATGCTGGGCACAATTGCCCGTGATAAACTGTAGTTTATCTTTGCCACTATTATCCCCTCTCCCCTTTTTTATATTTGAAAGAGAAAATGAGTTTTTCATTTTCTCTGGTGTGCGCATGCGCGTCGTTTGTCCCTTTTTTTACTCCTTTCATTTTAATTTCAGTTTCCCCCTCCCCCTTTTTTCTCCTCCACGTTTCTCTCTCCTCCCCCCCCCCTACGCTTTCCAACCTTTTCCCCTCTCCAATTTGAAATTATGGGGTTCTTGAGCGCAACATAATGGTTAAATTTATATAAATTCCGATGTGCTTACACGTTTTTGTTCTTGTTTGTACAGCGTTACACATACAGGGAGCTCTCCCGCAGGTGGCGGCTCTCGAGCGAGTGCGAGTAGTGGCTCTCGAGCGAGTGGCGGCGCTCGGGCGAGTGGAGATGTTAGATTTAACTGCCCGCCCACCCCCACCCCGTGTTTTTTTTACCTGTCTAAATTTTTGCTCGTAGGATGTAAACGATTACAATTACAAATTATAACAGTGCAATATCCTCATAAAATGTAATTGCAATCTTGTGGTTAAGATCTGTTAATATTTTTAGCTCATGTTACAAGAATGCAAAATAACAATGCAAATGTGTTTTTGTTTTGTTTTGTTGTTTTTATAAAGGTGAATGGAACTAAACTTTTGTCACCTGTTGCACTAATTCCACCAAAAAACCACAAACACAAAAGAACCAAAAAAAAATGTTGAGAAGGAAAAAACAAAAATGAGAGAAAAAAGTTAATTTTCTGTTTTGTTTTTTAAAAAAAAAGGAGAGACGGGGGGGGGGGGGGTTATAAGGGGGAAGAAGTTTCTTAACTTAATTATGATTCTGGCTTACCTTCACAAAAATACTGTAATAATAACCCCACTTAAAATGTGCATTCCGCCCAAATATTTGGGTCAACATCAGTTGTGTACCATCATCATCATCGCAAAAAAAAACAAAAGAATTCAATCCGATAATAAAACTTTTTAGGTAGATTTTCTTTGTGTTCTCTGGAAATTGAAAAATACGTAACATAATTAAAAGGGGAGAAAAAGAAAAAAACCCATCAAGATTCAAGAACATTTTTTTTTGTAATCTCTTTTCTTACTACAAATACATTATACACGGCCCCTTGGCACACAGGCTACTTTTTTTTTACAACTTTTCAACTGCAAAATTAAGTCTTTCCATAGAAAATAAATTACAACCACACTGCAAAAACAACTCCAACCACTTTCGACTTCATTTTTGCAATCGAAAAGTGGCTAAAATGCTCTTGTGTATTCCAACTTATAAAAGTCAATATTGAATTAAGAAGACTGAAGAACAATGGATTTATTTTAAAACCTTCTCAAACGATGTCGAGGGTTGGAGGTAGAGGCTAGTAATACTTCTGGGATAATGTGATTGGAGTGTACTAGTAGTGGCGAAGACAATTTGGTTTCTGGCGCGAGTTGTGGGGAACACTTGGCCCTCAGTGAACCTCTGGTGTTTGACTAAATTTTGGAGACTTTGGAGCCTCTAAAATTGCATGAGGGCCATAGGCACGCGCACCTAGGCCCAAATACATTTGTTTATTAAACTAGAGATGGATAATATTAATTTGGTGTCCTCTGGAGAAAACTGTCCACTTTAAGGTATTCCCCCTGGTTAGCTATAGCCTCCACCTCGGGCCCTCGTTGTCGTTTTGAGAATGATACAAAAATCAAGAAAAATGACAACAGTCGTCGTCGTGTTCTGATGTAGGCCACTTGTATTTTAATTATAATAATTTATACATAGAACGTGAGTCTAGTAACAAGGAATGTACAGAATAATAACAAAAGGGGGGAAAAAAAAGACCTACAAACCCCTCTTAACTTTTATATTTTTTCAAAATGAACGAAAAACTAGGATCATAATTCACGATTTCTCTTTCTCTCTTTGTTTCCAAATACATAATTCAAGAGGTTTACATTAAAATATAAAAATGCAACCACTTGTTAAACAATGAGAACACTAGAAAATATGGAGAAAAAAAAAGTATTTCTAGGTTTATGTCTTTCTCTCAATTTCGTAAAAACATTTATTCCTCCATTTTCCTCCACAAAAAAACCTCTTTAACAATTGAAATATACCATGGAGATAAGGTAATAACACAGTTCGGAACTACATGACAAAGACTTATTAGTATTGCGTACTGTAAACGCGTAAATGGTTTTTCTTAGAAACAATATCAAGAAAAAGAAAATCGAAGTTTGTTAGAAACTAGAATTGACTAATGGATGATGATGCTAAAAGTATTTTAATGATAATACCTTAAATACTAGTGGGGTAACCCGTCATAAATGACGGGAGCAAAATTCACAGGCAACTGTGCACAGCATTAGAATTTCTTTTCCTCTGCCCTTTTATGACGTCAGACCAAGTAACAAACCCAATTAGTAATTGATGACGTTTATAAAAGGGCTGAGCAAAAGAAATTCTAATGCTGGGCACAGTTGCCTGTGATAAACTGTAGTTTAATTTTGCTGCTATTATTCCCTCCCCTTTTTATATTTGAAAGAGAAAATGAGTTTTTCATTTTCTCTGGTGTGCGCATGCGCGTCGTTTGTCTTTTTTTTTTACTCCTTTCATTTCAATTTCAGTTTCCCCCTCCCACTTTTTCCCCCTCCACGTTTCTCACTCCCCCCTCTACACTTTCCAACGTTTTCCCCTCTCCAATTTAATATCATGGGGTGGTGTAAACGCCTCTCTCTTTCTTACTCTTTAAGAAGAACTTTAAAATTGGTTTAGAAACTAGAAAGGGGTTGGCTTAATCACTTAAGGATAATTTCATGTTAATTTCTGTCTTTCAAAAGTTCATTTTGAAAGATATCAACACGAAAATACTATTATGTGATTCAGCTACCCCATTCTAGTTTCTAATACACTTTCAATTTCTCCTTTAGTGTTACTCTTCTGAAACGCAAAATGAAGCAAAGTTAAAAAAACAGCTATTTATAAAACATCTTAATTATGAAATTTGATCAAATTAATAAACAAGCAACAAAAAAGCTTAATTAAAAAAATATCATTAAAAATGCTTTCGCAATCATCTCACCTACTAGTTTATAATAAAGTTTTTTCATAATATTATTTTTGAAAACACAAAGTTTTTTTTTCTGCACTTGTGGTCAAACCACTATGGAGCACCGCAATTCAAACATATAGACTTAATTATGGATATCCATAACTGAATTGTGGATAGACAAAATTTGATAATTTCGTCATGAACAGCCCCCTTTCATAGTTGTCCAAAAATGGTTCGACCACACGTTCAGAAAAAAAAAACGCCTACAATCACGTTTTGCACTGAAACTTTTCTGCTTTAGGCTTGATAAAAAGTACAAAACTTTTGAAACAATCCTCTCAAAACAAAAACACATTGGAAATTCCTAAATTCATCATCACTTCTTCCAGTACTACAAACCATGTAGTATTATTTTACATTGTCTGCCATTTTTTTTTTGCATTTTATTCTTCATGTTTTCTTAACTTTCATCACCCCTCTATTTATTATATATGCATTTGTTTAAACATTAAAAGAAGGGACGAAAAAAAAGACCACCCAAAAAAATCTAAAATTCAAATGTAATATATCCTTGTTCTTAAATTCTTGACCATTTTGTACTAAAGTAAGATGAAGAAGAGAAATTTCAAGAAGAACAAGAAGGGCGGAAAGAAAAAACCCTGACACCCCTCTCCTAACTTCATGACTTATATTTTTTTCAAGATTATAAAGAAAAACAACACTAAAGCCCCGTTTCCACGATGATAGTTGTCACGATAGTTGCTGTCATGAGAGCAACTATCGCGAGAACTATCATCGTGAAGACCACAAGATAGTCACTGTCGCGATAGCAC
The DNA here is from genome assembly GCA_036925085.1 of Brachycybe producta. Lineage (NCBI taxonomy): Eukaryota > Metazoa > Arthropoda > Diplopoda > Playtdesmida > Andrognathidae > Brachycybe > Brachycybe producta. Next base: position 1,868,641 of record JAUPFP010000024.1, on the reverse strand, counting down.
TATCACACTGTTGAGATAGCACTGTCACACTATCTCGTTTAACTAGATAATTGATAGTACTGTCGCGATAGTAATAGTTTTTGTGTGACCACAATATTGGTTGGTTATGTAGTCTGACGTCACATGCTCCGCCCTGTTCAAAGTCGAACCACACAACAAACCAATTAGAAGTTGCCGGTCGTCATAAAAAGGGCTGAGCCAACTGAAGTTTGTCCCGATTTCTAATTGCCTGTGAGGCAACACTGTTGTTGACTCAATGATATCTATATGAAGGAGACGTCACACTGTCATGTGACAGAACTATCACGTTACTTCAAGACGTGTAGACAGTTGCTATCGTGAGAGTGAACTATCGCAACTTTCATGACAGCTACTCTCACGAAAGAACTATCGCCACCGTGAAAACGAGGCTTAAAAGTGACCATTGACCAAACCAGACACTTTTTGGTTGGATGAAGAAAAGAAAAAACTTCAAGATTGTCTGTAAAATAATATATTCTCTTGAAAAACCCACCCACTCTTTTCTTTTCTTTCTCAAAAGATAACAAATCTTTAACAGTTTGCCTTAAGAAAACATCCATTTTTCTTTGAACCCACCATTATTCTCTCACTTTATCTTTAAAGTCTTAAAAAAAAAGACTTGGCACGAAAAGGTCACGGTTACAACAAAGTAAAATAGAAAAATTCACGATTCAGTACATCTTAAGAAACAAAAAAAAAGTGGGTACGCCAGCCACATCAGTGAGTTTACACACACGACCAAAGACAGACGATGCTGATGTTCCTTATTATTTTTTTAACCAAAGTTTTTAACTTTTAAACTTATCTTCAAATTCATTCATTCATTCATTGGCCTGAATTACGTAGGATGTGTAATGTAAAAATTGCCAAGCCAACAACTTTTTTTTTTCTTCTTCTTATTCGTCATATAATATTATATGACCTCCAACAACTTTCATAAGGAAAAACACAACTTGAAGTTTGTTGAAGAAGGTTGTAACTTTTTTTTTTTGTTGTTGGTTGTAATAATATACCCTTCAAAGTTATAAACTCTGTGACGATATTATTATGTTCGATTGTGAATTCAGGATCTACAATTTAAACACAACTGGTGTTAGTGGGTTTTGTGTGTGTTATATATGTGTGTCTTGTGTCCTTTAATTTGTTTTTGCCAACTTTTATTGTGCCAAAAGGATTACGGACTTTTTTAATTTTTTAAATCGAAAAGTATTATCGCAGAATAGCTTATCATCATTACAAAACGTCACTTGTCCGTATTATATAAAAAAACAATTACAAGTACAACAAACGTCATTCAATGTCGTCAGTTATTGTTTCAATATTTAAAGAAACAAACTTATACTCAAGTTTGTTTCATTTATATCAGTTAATTTAATCTGAGGCCGTGAAAAAAATATAAAATGGATAGAAATTTCTGCACTAGTAGTACAAAATATATGACTGTTAAAAAACAGACAAAAAGTTACAGTAGTTCTTCTTGTACAGTGAAAACACGTTCAATGACATCAGTAACGAGCTACACTACTACTAGCAAATTAACGTTGGTGAACGCGGCGGCCACAGACTGTGGCAGTTCGGTTTATTCGAATAACCATCACCACCACCACCAACAACAACAACAACAACAACATCAAAACCACCGAAATGGCAGCAATTCTTCCTCTTCTAGTTACAACAGTACCATTCATTATGTTCCTAAACAGCAACAAACAGCACCTTTACAACGAAAACAATATAGTAATGGTATAGGTAGTGGTGGTACCACTTGTCACAATAGAATTCCTACAACTGTAGGTTCACTTAAAGTCAGGGCAACTAGCAATGGCAGTATTTCCGAACAGGTATAAATGCAAAAAAAAAACTAACTTAAGTTAACAGTAACAATGTATTTATTAAAGCAACAATTCACATTAGCAAGATTCACTGCAACATGTCCTTGAATTAATTGTAATGGCCAATGAGATAATATACTTGCAAGACTTATTGCATGACTTATTTCTTACACGGAACTTTGCTGAAAGAAATTAGATAAATGTTGCAAAATGTAATTTGCAAGAAATGAAGATACAGTAAGTGATTCCTGCAAGTCAATGTGCAAAAGAAACAAGTTTAGATTATTACTTGGAAGTCTTTCAAGAAATTTATTACATTGGCAATCACAGGTTTATACAGCAATCAAATCTTGCTGTAAATATAGCAATTAAGTCATTGACTCACTGGTAATCATTATTTTAATAATTAGAAATAAATATTCTGTAAGGTAAGGCACTAGACAGTAACTACATACTTGGCTTTATTCAAGATTCATTTCAAGAAATTGACACAAAAATGTCTCTCTCTACATGTATGAATGTCTGGCAAATAAATGTGTGCTAGAACCTCTTGCAACGTGTGACAAACAATTTTATTGTAGAAAATTATAGTAGTGAATTTTGCTTTGAATGTATAGGTAGAGTGATCGCATGCTTACAGGTGCCGCAATATAACTTGAAGCCTGCGATGTCAGAAAGGTTGACTCCATATTCGTCATCATTTCATTGTCAAAATTTATAAAATGTTAACTTAATCCCTCTTGGTTTCTAAGCAGCTCAATTGAAAGTAGGAAAAACTAATATACCATTGTTATCTATGAGGCCAGATAAGACTCCTCCACCTCCTCGATAATTGCTTATGTAGCCTCATATAAACAATGGTTGCTTTTCCTACTTGCAATTGTTTTTTCTTGTTACTAGATGACGCTAGCAGGTATGTGAACGTCGCATGTAGGACTGGGAAATTTACCTCGCAATAGTAAAAGCCTTCCTAGAGCTCAAGAAACACCTGTCTCTAAAAATATTTCTGAAACAGAAATCAGAGTTGTATTTATAATGTATTTCCTCAGTATAAAACAAAAGTTCTAAACTCATGAATGCCATCTAGTGAGAGGATGATACAACAAATGACAAAATTGAAAGAACAGCATGTGTGTGGTCAGCCATTAAGAATTGGGACATATCCCTATGTTTTTCCACATTTGGTTATGGTCATACTGCTGCAGCATGTCTATTTTCAGTTTTTTTTTTTTTCTGAAATAATGTTTTAACATTATTTCAGAACCTTCTGAAAATGACACCTTAAGGCCTTCCTAGATAGAGCTCAACAAAACCTTCTGAAATGATCCGCTTTCAGAACTTAAAATCGGCCCGTTTCAGAAGGTTCTGAAAAGAGGAAACTCTAAAAACTGGCGGCAGTGTCACCATGTGAAAATGCAATGCAAACTTTTTATTCAAGATGGCCGACCACATACTTTCACTAGATGGCGTTTATTATTTCAGAATTTTCATTTTAGAAGTTTTGTTGAGCTTTATGGAAAACGTTAGGAATAGAACTCTAGTTTTTATTTCAGAAATATTTTTTAGAAATAAGTTTGTTGAGCTCTAGGAAGGCCATTTCGTGTAGGAATACAATTAATTGTCTTCAGAATCATTAGATATTAAATATTTGTTAGTTTCTCTAAAGTCTTAACATGTGGACTCATTTTTTAATTATTTAGTGAAAAAAAACCCTCAAAATTGCTTGTTGCCACCAAATCGTTTTACCCTGGATCTGGAGCTCATACATCACTAGTTTCACGACTTAACCGAGAGACAGTTTTGCTCTTGTTTCTCTTTCTAATCTATTTTTTTTTTCTTCTTCTTCTGGTATACATAGTACTTATGGTTTCCATATGTCCATTTGCTTGCTGTCTTGTAAGACATATGAATTTTCTTGACACCCCCTTATCTGTCAACGTCTAACACATATAAACTATTATTATTATTATTGAGCTAACACATATCCATATTCATTAACATCACTGTCACTTATCAGTAGTTATCACACACACCCATCCATCCATCTATCTTGAAAAAAAGTCATCTTTGAAACTTTTCTTTCAACTTTATTTTTTTCTTAAATTATTTATACATCTTCTGAGCAGCAGCAGCAGCACATTAATTATTGATATTATTTTATGAAATATAAATATTTAAAATCACTCAGGATTTTTTTTTAGGTATTGATATCGACTTCGTTTGAACAGAGATATATTATCAAATTTATTTCATTTTTTATTATCAAAAGTTCAAAACTGTTTATGACTTTTCTGCTTCTTTAAGATTGGTTTACGGAAACGTCTGAATTTCGAATTCTGATTGAATTCTGTCTTTTCTAATTAAGAGAAACTGCAGTGTTTTAGAAACTAGAATAGTAACTCAATCACTTAAAGGTATTTTTATGTTGATACCTTTCAAAATAAACTCATTATGTAGACAAAAATTAAAAAAATATCGTCAGCTTAATAAAGTTGGGTCATTTTAAAGCTTATATTTTGAATGATTTCAACAAAAAATATCCTTGAGTGATTGAGCTTCCCTCCTTCTAGTTTCTAAAACACATTCAAGTTTGTTCTCTCTTCATTTTGCAATTAAAGACAATAATAATCATAGTTCGAGATGCGTTCAAACCTTTAAACTACCTTAAATATTTCATTCTTTTTGTTTTGCAAGAAAAGAAAGCTTGCGTTTAATTAATTAAATTGCATAAACATGTATTTTTTTTTCTTCTTCTAGTTATAAAACACAATAACTTTTTGTTCTGAATTTAATTTTCATTTTTTTGTTTATTTATTTAGGCTTCTAGAAGTCAGCCGGCAATTGGACTTAAGCAAGCCTCAAAAGCCAGAGTGAGTTTTCCAAATTTACATTCTAATAATAATAATAATAAATTCTCTGCAGAGAATTTTGAAAAAATTCAATACTTTTCTTTTGTTATAGTAAAACAAAATAAAAGTTAATACATTTTCAGTGTAGATGTGTCTAAAGCAGGATACAGACGATCATTTTTGGCTTTTCAATACAAAAAATTGATATTGTAGGCTCTGTAGTGGATTTTGGTAATTCTAATTCAACTTTTTTTTTTGCTCTTCAATGTTGACTCGAACAATCTGCTCGGTTCTAGAAAATTCACTTCAATTTTTGGATTGAACTGAAAAAAAAACTTGTTGGTGTTGTTATAGGGAGATAGGAATATGAGCAAATTAATCAAAAGAAAACCAAAGAAAAATGAGCAGAAATGGTTTGAATGGTTTGTGGCGATTTTGAGAGACAAACCAAGATTAACAAGCTAAGATTGACAAGCCATAATTGAACGTCTGTACCCAGCCTAAAGGAGAAACGTTCAAATATATTCAGGTTTAAACTTGGTTATGGTGTTGAAGTGAAAAAAAGCAAACATAATTTGAAAATGTGTCTTTCAAAAAAAAAAAAAACTTCTTCATTCATTTTCATTTGAGTTATGATCCTTATGAGAGGTTGGTTCGAAATTGAATTTTTTTTAAGGCCGGGGGGGGGGGCGAGGAACGTTCCGGGTGCTAAAATACTTATTGTGAAGCTCTTAAGTGTACTTTAGAGTGCCAAAAATACAATTCCTTTCCTTTGGTAAGTTTGGCAGGTTCATTTTAAAAGTAAAAGCATAAATGCCGCCATATTTCAAAGTACAATGAACTTGTCATCATGAAAGAAATGTTCTTCACAACCCTTTTTTTTTTGGTATCTTTATTAAGTATTCAATAGAAAATTAGTTTCGGGCAATTTTCTCAAAAAAACACACTGAATTTAGCCTAACTTTTGATTCGTACATTATAAACTGGAAAAAAAAATGAAGACATTCTTGTCTTGCAGAACTTCACTGGGAATGCACTGCACTCCAATATAAATATAGTCGCTCTTACGGTTCAATTGCTGTTAATTTTTGAAGTTACATTGTTACAAGCATCTGTAGAAACAACTAAACCACGCCCACTATAAATTAGCCTAACTTTTGAAGCGTGTATATCATAAGCATACTGTATATAGAAACAACTGTTGCGGGAAAGCTACTCTACAATTAAGTACAAGCTTCTTGACAACAAAAATTCATTGGTTGATTATTCAAATGTTAAGTTAAATACATAAAGACATTACATAAATAACTAATACCTTGTACACACTTGAGTTAAATAAATTCAAATTAAATGTGGTTAGGTGAATTATACGGAATCCAGTTAAGGACATAAACACCAAATAAAAATTAACTTATTAATATTTTAAATTAAAATACTAAATCAATATTTTGTCAAATAGTTTATACATTTTATATTTAAGTTAATTAACTCAATATTTTCAAGATTATTAACTGAATAAATTGAATTCGACATATTGGTTGTTTGCCCTTCACAGAGGGCTCTGTAGAACGTGTTTATTATTTAAATGCTTTTAAACTATTAGTTGTGTGTACTAGGTATTAAACCTTGACTAAATGCATTCAAATTGGACATGTTTTGTTTGAATTACTTTCAAGTTAATTAGAACTAGTTACTGATTCTAAAACTGAATTCTAAACACATTTAATCAGGTAAAGGCGCTTCAAATAATTGACAATTTCTACCAGGAGACAACAGCAATAACAGAATGACACCTTGAACATTTTTTTAAAAAAAATTAAATGCAAGGTCTATTGCATTCAATGGGTTTGTTGAAAGTCTTCTTCGAAAGTTAACCCCTTTTAACCTCATTAATTGTTAATATTTAACTAAATTAAATTGCCTACATCACAAAAGTTAAACAAAATTTATTATTTAAATTATGTTTAGCTAAGCATTTGTAGACAAGGGTACACATTAGGATCTGGTGGATCATTCAAGCTGGAAGCCTTCAATAAAAGAACAATCACTTGGATTAAATAATTCAATTAGAAATCTTGAGTGACAGGCATCTGTAGACAGCTTCAGAATTTCTTTGGAGATATCTACCCTTTTATGAGCGTCATCAATTTCTAATTGGTTTGTTACTGGGTCTGATGTCACATGCCCCGCCTTTTTATTTCTAATTGGTTGATATTTGGTCTGACGCTCATAAAAGGGTGGAGCCAAAGAAATTCTGAAGCTGTCTACAGATGCCTGTATCCCAGTGCCATCTAGTGAAGCTTCAATCTTTCCTCCACTTTGAGAGAATTGAACTTTTAAATATAACTTCATGGTGATTAATGAAGTTAAGTAAGATGGAGGCAATGAAGAGTGACAATTGGTACCCACTGGTACGTGATTTTGTCTTGAAACGTGTTCTACATTCTAGAAATTGTTCTTTTACACCTTTTTATATCTTATCAACAACAAAAAATTATTTCCACTCAATTGTTTCAAACAATAAAATTACTTCAAACTTAACTTGGCAAAACATTTCTTTTAAAATTTAAATCATAATATTTTTTTCTTCATCTAAAAAAATACACAAAAGGCTCACTGGAAGAATAAGAAGAAAGAAAAAAAAAAGTTTGGACAACATTAAAAAAAATTATCTATTTTTCTAATTATAATTTTAAGGAAGTTATAACCGTATTATTTATGATGTAAACATTTTAATTGGAAATGTTTCACAAAGTAAAGAGAGAAAAAAGAGCAAAAAAGAGCTGAAAAGAAGGAAGAAAAATGTCTGAAATGAATAGAAAAATATGGAGAAAAAAAATTTCATCTTTTTTTTTTGTGATATGTTTGCACATTGCAGAGAAAATTAGTTTTCTAAAAAAATATTCCACCTGGTGAAAAATAAGACATGAATATTAAACATGAGCCATCAAAAAAGTTTAAGACAGAGAGAAACAAGCACAAGAAAGACGTCTTATAATTTTATGTACCTATACTGTATATACAGTCTGTCAGAAAAGTTGCAAACCTAGTCGGTACAACAAGGCTTAAAGAATGTAGACGTCATGTTTTCAAAATGGCCGCCTCACATGACACTTTCTATAACATTTATCTGTAGACAGCTTCAGAATTTCTTTGGCTCCACCCTTTTATGAGCGTCAGTCCAAATATCAACCAATTAAAAATTGAAAAGGGCGGGGAATATGACATCAGATCCAGTAACAAACCAATCAGAAATTGATGACGCTCATAAAAGGGAGGAGGAGTCAAAAAAAAAATTCTGAAACTGTCTGTAGAACAGGCAGTTAGAAATAGGTCAAAACTTCAGTTGGCTCCGCCCTTGTTATGACGACTGGCAACTTCTAATTGGCTTGTTATGAAGTCTGACATCACATGCTCCGCCCTTTTCAACGTCAGACTACATAACCAGCCAATTAGAAGTTGCCAGTCGTCATAACAAGGGCGGAGCCAACTGAAGTTTTGACCTATTTCTAACTGCCTGTGTCTGTAGATGCCTGACTTTCTATAACCTCATATGTGGTTAAATAAAATGGCAAAATGAAGCACATTCGGAAATTCTTTTCTTTTAAAAGAATTATCTAGGTACTTAGAAAGTGAAGCAGTCACCATTCTTGATACTTTGCACCCTACACTTTCACCCTGATGTTATTTCAACTTTAGTTTGTACTTTTGACATACTCTGTATACAAATTTCATAGAAGTGCTCACTTTTTTAATTAGCCTCAAGAGTATAAAACGTTTTTATACATAAAAATCTTTGCTGCTCATAAAACGGATCCAATTAAACTAGCAGCCATATAAGAATAAAAAAAATCACACAGAAGAAAGTCATTTGCATTTTATGTTACGAATATGATGGATATTAATATTACTACATTCTTTTTATATATCTTTCTCCTCCCAAATATCATTTACAAGTTATTTTATAGCCCATATGGTGCAGAGAGAAGAAAAAAAAAACGACTATGGCTTGAATTAAGAAGGAAACTTGGCACTTGAACTTCAACTTAAGCCCTCTCTGTTTTCAGGGTTCCTCAACATAGAAAAAAAAACCCCGCCTGTTTTAAGGGCATTTCAGTGAAACAGCGTACAATATTTCTATTTTAGAACATTGTTCTGAGGAGGGATTTAAAGTTGAACTTCAAGTGTCAAGTTTTCTTCTTGAATATGAGATTATAATATAACTCAAACTATTTATAGTTAATGAACCACTTACCAAAAAAAAGGGCCCCCAGTAGGTAAGAGACCCTATAGTCTGAAACAATAGATAAGCCCCTCCTTCTCCCTCGTGAAATAATGTGTGAAATTATATTCAGGCCACTTTTTTTTATGTAACTTTACCCTAAATACAGAACAGAGGGCGCGGAATTTGCGTTTGCTTTTTTTTACGTTAAAGATTAATTATTCATGCCCCAGTTTTCAAACTTACATTTTTCACCTTGTTAAAAAAAGCAACAATTTTAGCACGCAATTTTCAGATATATATATATATATATATATATATATATATATATATATATATATATATATATATATATATATATATATATATATATATATATATATATATATATATATATACATACATATATATATATATATATATATATATATATATATATATATATATATATATATATATATATATATATATATATATATATACATACATATATATATATATATATATATATATATCCACTCTCCCAATTAAATCCTACATAAAATATATGTATTAAATGAAGGCTACTTACGAACCTTATAGTCAATTCTAACAATTCTAATTATACCGCATCACGACATAAACATTAAAAGTAATAATAAAAATATGATACTACCAAAATTATTGTTATAATTATAATAACTTTCTACTATTATATTTAAAAAAAAAACAGCTTAACCAGCCCCCCACAGCACACCACCTACCCCTAACATGATATAAAAACAAGCAAGGACAATAGTGAAAAATTAAGGACTTGACAACAGTTCTTTCTTTTATTTTACATTAGCTTTTTTTAATTTATACAAATGTTAAATAGATGGGTGTAAAAATCGCTTCAGGACTGGACACCACAGTTTGTAATGTGGACTGACACACACACACAACCTGTTTGTTGTGTGGTCTTTGGGTGGGTCTCGAAACTGTCTATAAACTCCTTTTTATCAAGAATACCCTCTAAAACCTGTAGGTTTGCTCTGAAATTGCCCTGAGTGAATCCTAAAAACGTCCAATTTCTCAAATCTGATTTAACTCAAATGAGGTGGGACCACACACTCTGAAGAGGTTGTCACCAGTAGGAGGACAGTCTACAACAAAAGAAATTCCTCAAGTCATTCAGGACCCTGACCAGTGAACTACGATTGTTGTTATCAGTTGATACTGCTACCATCAATGTTACACCTATAGAAACAATGTTGTAGGGATTTACAGTTGAATAATTGCTGTGTTGTAGAAAGTAATTTGTCAAAAGTAACGAATTACTGAAATGAAATTACTTTTTAAAAGTAATTTCATTACAGTAATGGAGTTTGAAACTTTGTGATTGTAATTAATTATATTTTGTAATGAAAAACACAATTACTTTTGTTTTGTTGAATTTTAAACTACTCTGAACTTGGGTTTACTATTTCTGGTTATTGCTATTTGCATTCGAGCTTCACTTTCACAGGCAATTAGAAATCGGGACATACAGAAGTTGGCTCCGCCCTTTTTATGACGACAGGCAACTTCTAATTGGTTGTTTATGTAGTCTGACGTCACATTCTCCGCCCTTTTTAACGTCGAACCAGACAACAAACTAATTAGAAGTTGCCGGTCGTCATAAAAAGGGCGGAGCTAACTTCTGTATGTCCCGATTTCTAATTGCCTGTTCACTTTCTACATACAGTTTTGTAATTGTTCTTTTTTGATGACGTCACACTATCATCTCATTTATATAATTGGAAAGTAATTCGTACTATAATAATAAGTACGTATAATTATATAAGTAACATATTAAGTACTTTGGGGAAAATAAGTAATTGTAATTAATTTCTTTTTAAAATTTAATAATTGTAATAAATTTTTTTTAAAAGTTAGTAATTGTAATTAGTTTTTCACTGATTGTAATTAATTAGTTTTTTTTACTGATGTAAGTAGTAATTGTAATTAATTCGCTTTTCTGTGATGTAATTAGTAATTGGAATTAATTATTTTGAAAAGTAATTTGTCGAAATTGCCTCGCTACGATTGTGAAAAATAGTTAAAATTTGAGGGCGTTGTAGAAGACTTCTTGCATGATAAATAGGTTCACCAATATATCCATCCATATCATCATCATCATACACAAACGAGGGATATAATAAATAACTATAACGGATACACACAACCAATGAAAAAAAAAGATGCACAAAAGAGGAAAAACGTAAAATACGATTTTGAAATTTGATGTCCCATTAATTTCCTCTTTTATCTGTATATATGTTACATTTAAAAAAATGGCAACTGCCTCCTCCTATTTGCCTAAATTTGTAATCCCTTTTATTATTTGTAGAACCATTTTCAGAAATACAAAAAAAAAGATAATAAATGCACACAGAAATACAAATACAAACAAACAGGAGGAAGAAGAGAGTACATTGACCTACCCACCACCACCACCACCCATATGTAATACTAAAAACATTCTATGTACAATATACATAATGTATTGGATTCAGTGCATAAAAACTAATCGATTATTGGGTTGTATGTTACTATGACCACCAACCACCACCACAACCAACCACCACTGCTACCACTACCACCACCACTACTACTACTACTACTACCACCACTAGTACTACTACTACTACTACAACTATTACTACTAGTACTACTACTACCTCTACTACTACTACTACCTCTACTACTACTACTACCTCTAATACTACTACTACCTCTACTACTACTACTACTACTACTACTACCACTACTACTACTAGTACTACTAGTACTACTACTACCACTACTACTACTAGTACTACTAGTACTACTACTACTACTACTACCACTACTACCACAACTACCACTACTACCACTACTACCACAACTACCACAACTACTACAACTATTACTACTACTACTACTACTACTACTACTACCACCAGTACTACTACTACTACTACTATTACTACTATAACAACTACTACTACTACTACTACTACTATAACAACTACTACTACTACTACTATAACAACTACTACTACTACTACTAGACAGAAAATAAATTGCTAATGTAAACTTTATAAACGTTTATACAGTATACACTGTATGTGTGTGTGTTCTCAATAGCAAGTTGTTTTAATTTCTGAACTGTAATCATTTTTTAAAAAAATAATGTCAAACGGATAACTAAAACATCATTATTCATTCCTTTTTTGTTGTTGTTGGTGTTGTTGAAGATGATGATGATGAAGCTGTTTCATTATTACCAAAAAAAAAATAGAGAAGTTAGTATCGAGCATTTAGGTCAAACCCCCCTTTGAACACACAACATAAGTTAACATGTTGTTAAAACATGACATTTAATGTCGATTAATTATTAAATTAGATATGGTTGGTAGTAGAAATAACACAGGCAGTTAGAAATCGGAGAAAACTTCAGTTGGCTCCGCCCTTGTTATGACGACCGGCAACTTCTAATTGGTGTGTTGTGTGGTTCGACGTTGAAAAGGGGCGGAGCATGTGACGTCAAACTACATAGCCAACGAATTAGAAGTTGCCGGCCGTCATAACAAGGGCGGAGATAACTGAAGTTCTCCCCGATTTCTAACTGCCTGTGAAATGACACAAAAATAGTTCATTTTTTTTTAGACAAATGAAGTTTATTAAATTACCTTAATGGCTGCTAAGAGATGGCGGCTTATTTAAAAAAATAAGAAATTAGACAAAGTGATGAGCATATTTGTTGGTCTTTCTTTCCAATTTCCAAAAATGTATTTCGACCACGGAATTTTCTTTATGCTCATAGTTAAGTTTAAAGATGATTTGTCGAAAGTTTGTCTTAAATAACAAAACTTATGATTGGGGAATTATGACCCCCCCCCCCCCCCCAGTGCCACATTGGCTATCTAGCTAATTGCAGGTGTATTGAGTTGAATTGGGGGAAAAGTATACCGATTCGAAACGATTTAAATTTTAATATTAAATTAAATCATTGTTTTTAAAACATTTGTTTAATTATGAAATTAACTGTTTTCTTCTAATATGTGTTGATTTCTATTTAAATAGATTGATGACATTCATAAGGAATCATATGCAACATATTCGGTTAGAGAAGAATCACACACGCTGAAAAACCCGAACGTAACAACCATCAGAAAATAAAGAAATAAAAAAAACCAATGCTGTGTTCCTTTGCACTCAAAGCTCTGTAGGATATTTCGGATAAATATTCAGTGGGATTTTTTGTCAGCATGTGTGATTCTTCCCTTAATCTATGATTTGCTTATTGCTTTAACAATTTTTCAGTTCATTTACTCTTTATGTGATGTCAAATTGACTGTACACAATAGTGGACTCGATTTGATAATATAATACAGATTGCAGCACTAAATGTTTCTTCATTTGTGTAAAAAAAACAGTGAAATTTAGTGAAATTACTAGAGGCTCCGAAAAGGTTCTCGAATCCTTCGTATAAGATATCTATGTTATTCATTAAGATACAAATAAATGAAATAATATTAAATATTAAATTAAATTATTAATAAAAAACCAAGTGTGGCTTTACTCAGGGCCGCCACAAGGTGATGATATTGGTGATCCGGGTACCCCCGAAATTGCAACAATCGCCGGTTTTTTATTAGTGAATGCTTCTATTGGACGTCAACGGAGTTAAAAACTAATTTAACCAAAGTTAGGATTCGAAAGATTCGAAATACGAAAAAAGCGCGAAGCTTCGAATCTCGTACCACCGAAATTGCAACAATCGCCGGTTTTTTTTATTAGTGATGAATTGGACCGTCAATGGAGTTAAAACTAATTTTACCAAAGTTTTTAACATTTTTTTTAAGGTTAAGAGATTCGACAGATTCGAATCTCGAATATTTTTCAAGATTCTCGGGATTCGAATGTGACATCCCTAGAAATTACTATTCAGCCAACTTATATGTCTTCAAATATGAAAACCAATCCTTTAGTAATATTTAAAAACTCTTTATCTGCCAATGAACTTGTTCACTTTTCTCAAGTGAAATGTATCTTTGTATATCATAACCATAATCCATCATATTTTTCTCAAAATAAAAATTTTTCAAAGTCTTTCACTCTCTCTTTCTCTCAACTTCTCATGGAAAATGATGTTTGTGGCGACACTAAACTTTAAAAAAGAGGAACATTATATATAATAAATATATTTCTTAAAATATAAAGTTGTCTTTCTATAACCAGACTCATATATTACCATTTTTTTTTCATTCTTCCCCCCCCCCCTTTGAAAATCCACTGAAATTTCTTTCTCTCAAGTTCCCTTCATATCCAAGAATATCACATTCCGTGAAAGCCTTATGTCTGCATATGAATACATTATTAAGGTCCTATATATACATTATATGTTACTGTCGCCTGCCAATTCTTTACTATACAGTATATATTTACCCTCTCCCAATCCATATTCCCTCAGTGCCCCTATAGTAATACAAATGATAAGAATCCCTAGCAAAAACCAAAAAAAAAGGGGACAAACAGTGTAGAAACAAGTCCTCAACCTTATTTTCAATGTACTGACTCCTGAGCCACACACAAAGACAATGTCACAGTCAGAGGCGCCCTGCAGGACTGTTTCATAGGGGAGACAGGGACAAACGGGACGGGGGAAAGGGCAAGTAACAAAGGCTCAATATGAAAATGACTACATTGGACAAAAAATAGCCTCAAATAAGAGCCAAATAACACCATTTTCTAATATAATGTAGAACAGTAGATCAAACACTCTTTGCCAGTAGCCGCGGGCGCCCATCATGGTCAATTGATGGTCACAGTTAAGAAATGTCCTGTCAGTGTCAGATTGTCACTTGTCAAAAACTGTCCGTACATTTAGTCATGCAATTCATGATTAATAACACCAGTCAAGTTCTTGAATAGCACAACTGTGTCTTTTGAGTAATTGTCTGAAGTGCCAAACGCGGGTACACATATCTGGCTCTCAAAGCTTTTTTAAGGCTCCTAAGTTGGTTATGTCTCAGGCTGTCTATTGGAAAACATAGAGAGAGAGAGAGGGAAAGAGAGAGAGAGAGAGGAAAAGAGAGGGAGAGAGAGAGAGGGGGGGGGGGGGAAGATAATTTTAGATAGAGAGAAAGGAAAAAAAAATTATGACAAAAGCAGCATCCCCCTCGAGGACGAGGCTACTAACTAAACCATGTCGCTTTTAGCTGGAAAAAAAAGTAGCATGCTGTATAAAACACGCAGACAACAACAGCAAAATGAGTTCGCTCGAATAACGACTGATTCGAGTAAGCGACTGAGCGGAAAAAAGACGATTGACGAGTTTTGTTGGAAAAGGAGGGAGAAAAACGCAACACACACTCATCAGAATCATCACAAAACAGCATTGGATTTGAAGTAGAAGTTGAACGTTGTGAAAGGAAACAAAATTCAGGCTTTTCTGCTGTTTTGCCACACAGTGCTCATTCATTGGTGGTGGTGCTGCTGCTGCTTTGGGAATTTCTCATTTGTGGTTTGCACTTGGCACACACACACACACACATATATACAAACAAGGCTACAACTACATAAATATAGCTCATCATCATCATTATTATTATTACATATTTCTAAGAAGAATGTGAAGTTCAAGCTCTGGAAAAAGAAGAAGATTCCAGCACCACCAAAATTTCTAACTCCACCCAGGAGAATTCGAATCCAGAACTCCTTTAAGGATGAGTCACATGCGGACTATGTTAAGACCAAGGTGAACACTAAAAACATGATGATCTGGATTCTATTTATATTGGAAGAACAATGCTCTTTTTCACTCTTTTGACCAAAACGAAATAAGTGTTTGTGCCATGTGTTGTTGTTTATAGTTTGTGTTATGCTTTTTTATTTAAGGTGCACAAAACAGCAAAAATAAGCCATTTATTATTATTACTTGCTACTTCAAATTGGAACGGTTGTATTTTAAGCTTTTTTTAATAATTATATAATAGAAGAAAAAAACTGTTTAATGATAAACCTCTTCTGGAATTAGTTACCTAGGATACCTTGCAAACATCAAATTTGCAACAACAACAACAACAAAAAAGTGTTTACCATTTTGTCAACTTTGTCAAAGGATAACCCAATTTCACACAAACCTAAGGAACATCATTAAGGAAACTCAGGGAAATCCTTGAAGTGCCTAACCAAGAACCGTTTTGTATTTTGCTCCTCCTGCTGCTGCTTGTGATATTTGACATTTCAAAAGAGAAGAAAACAACACAAAACCAAATTTGAAACTTCTGTCATTCCTCCTCCTCATCATCAAGGAAGAAAATTATAAGTGCATCATTAACACTTATTATGTATACATGCCAGTCACAACCTGATGAAAGGCGGAAAAAAGTATGAAATTTTTTGCTTGCAGTAGGAAAAGTGAAAAATAGACAAATCCTTTAAGTTCATTCTTAGTAGCAACAAAAAAAACATCAATTGTTTACCTCAAAGGTGTAGAATATATATAAAAAAAAACCGTTACCATGACAACGGAATATGTGTTTAAAGGTAACAAAAAATACCCTAGAGAAATTTTGATACGAAAGTGATGAACTCCATAAGAAGAATTCAATGAAAAATGGACTTGTTGTGTATTTTATAAAAAAAAAAAATTCAAGTTTTATAAAAGAGGTGAAGAAGAAGATATAAATAAGTAAAAAAATATCAACAAAATTTTAACATAAACACAGAAGAGAAGGAAAGGAATTGAGTGAAAGAAGTCACTTTTGCAAAAACAAAAAACTTGACTTTTTGTTTCTTAGGATTTTGAGAGTTACTTTTTTTTTTTGTAATAATATAAGCCGAACCTTGTTGCAGCTGGCACGGTAACCTACAACTTTACTCTCAATTTTTGAGCGCTTTTTTCGAGTAAGATTCAAAACACGTCAAGGTTTTGAATACAATATATATTTGTAAAAGCCAGCCAGTTAGTCAGCCCTTCTTCATATAATCGAATTCAGTTCACCAGCTGCTACTACTTACTACCTTCAAAAGTACCTCTCCTTTAAACAACAGCTGAGAATTATAGAAAGAAAAAAAATAACATCAAGTATAAAAAACCGTTCCAGACTTTTTGGAAGTTCATTTCTGCTTCTTCTTGAAGACATAAAAAAAAATAATATCATATGGAATAATTAAGGAGAGACAGAAACATACAAAAGGGGGGCGGAGACACACACACAAGCCATAGTTTTAACAAAAACCGGAAAAGTCAAGGCGACTTGAAAAAAACAAAAACACAACACATTCTTCTTTTTCTTACAATTGAAGCTTCTACACAAAAAAAAATCATAAAGGAAAATGACTGATGTCAAATACTGATTGTGAAACACAAACTTCACCACCATATACGGATTAAAAACCAAAGATTATATGTAAAAACGTGTTGTGAGACTTGGCATTTGTGCAGCCCCGCCAACACACAAAACAAAAACGTTCTTTCTAGTCTTAAGCGATTCACCTGAAAGGTCTACCTGAAAGGACATTACTTTTAAGATCATTTTGATCAGAAACAACCATCTTGTATTTTATGTATTTTATGAGAGAGAAACAGGTGTCGTTTTTATACATATTTTAATGAGTGTGTCCAATTAATTTAGTGTAGAGTGACCTCATTGAAAAATATACTAAAAATATCTTCTCTCTTCAAACATCATCATCATCATCATCATAATGATTATGGAAACACATGTGCAAAATGTGTTGTTGTTCCTCGGATAACGAACATATTGGATTACGACCACCACACTTTTATTTTTTGGAAATATATATGCAGTTTAATATATATACACTCTTTTTTAAAGTAAAGTAAAGCAGCCAAGTGTGTCCTTATGGCTGAATGTGGTGCAACAGCAGCAACAACAACAACACATGAAAATGGGGATAAAATATATTTGGAACCACAGGATGGAGAATATGTCAGACTAATGAAAGTAAGTATTAAAAAAAAACAATGTAACCTCATTAGCATGAACATAAATCACTGTAATATGATTGGATAGAGAGAGGAGGAGGAGGAGGAGGAAGTGATCTAATTTATCAATAATAATTTTCATCTTAAACTCTTCAAACATTCTTCTTCTAAAGCTTTTTCTTATGTTTGTTACTTGGTGCATTAATCACTGACTTACTGTAGTTAATAACTGAATAAATGGTGTTCTTACATTACAGCCCCTAATAAGTAAGCTTTCCATCATATATATCTTCAAGAATAATAAGATAACTTCAGTAAAGAATAAAGAAATGAGAAATTTAGTAATAAATGAGTTTTACTAAGTAACAAACATAACAAGAGACAACTTTTTCAAATTGCAAAAAAAATAAGAAGTTTCTTTAAAAAAAAGGGACAAGTTAAATTTCCTGGATTGAGATATTATTCAACTTATTCAGTTAAAGTCTCTCTTAAAGAAATTGAATTTCACTGTACAAATGTATAAAAGTTGTTGAAATTCCCTGATGGAAAAATCGTGTTTCCATTTTCTAGATAGGAAACACAAAGTGGTAAAAATACTACAGAGTGTTTGAAAAAAAAAAAGATCAGTAGGTAAAATAAGATTTTATCTTCTTATCCCTTTGCAAATATCAACCTTTTTTGTGTGTATAATTAGTAATTACACTGTTGACAATAGAGTGTGGATCTAAAGCATCGTTTCCACTTGTACTCGTGAGTCTTTGTAAACATTTTCATGAAAATATACACCGAGTCTAGATTAGTGATTCTCAAACAGGGTTCCTTTCTGCAAGCATTTGCAAAAGGTTGCGAAAACTAGTTAATAAAAATAGGATAATAAATATTCCTGTAATATTTTATTCCAACAGTATAAGTTAATTATTATTTATTAGGGTCAGGATAAAAAGATGAACGAATGAACGGGATGAACATTGGGGTAAGTCTAAAACCCGACACAGAATGCATATAGAATAAGATGAACACTATATCATGGATGAACACACACATTTTAAAGGGATGAACAGAGAAATAAAAGGATGAACATTCTTTAAAGGGATGAACATGGTTTTAGAGGGGATGAACACAGTTTTAGTTTAGGTTAGGTAGCCGAACCTAACCGAACCAAACCTAACCTAACCCCATAAAACCATGTTCATCCCCCCTAAAACCATGTTCATCCCTTTAAAATGTGTGTTAAAATAGTGTTCATCTAATTCTATATGCATTCTGTGTCGGGTTTTAGAGTTACCCCAATGTTCATCCCGTTCATCGTTTTATCCTGACCCTATTTATTAACCCTACTTGCGGTTGTATTTTACCTCTGTCCAAACTAATATGTGTCAGCCAGGTAGGAGTTCCTCGAGATTTTACTAAATATTTCAAGGATTCCTCTAAACAAAAAAAAAGGTTGTGGGGAATCACTGGTCTAGATACATGTATATATATAATGATTTCTGCGTTTCAAACATGTTGCAGCCATAAACAAAAAATACACATTTTTTGTGAGATCTTCCAGGGGAAGGACGTATTTTTCTGTCACCTCTATGTGAACTGACTCGTTTTTTCCCCCTTTATGAAGAAACAAATGTTGCTTTTGGAGAGCAGGTGCTTGCAACATGAGCTCAGCAACATTTTAATTGCTTTTGCAACATTTTTTTGAAACTTCAAACAAAGTATTATTTGTCAAGATCATGTTGCATACTCAAATAAACACTCTTATTGGAGTCTTAAGTGGAAACGTACCTTATGCGTGTTATCTACACATGTATGTTTATCAGTTAACTTCACAAACCCCCGGTATAACAAAAGTTAAAACTGTCTAAAAAGGCTGTTCATATTGTATATTGGATTGTTTTGTGTGTGTGATGTTGGAAAGAACATGAATCTAACCAAACCTGTTTTTGTTCTACTTGTATATATAGACTTTTTTTTTAAAAAAAACGTGCAATTGTCAAAAGAGAAACGACCACATTTATATATAAATATATATACGAAATGGCCAGACAATTTCAACCAGCTCCTCCTCCTCTCCTTCCACCCAATCCAATTTATCCATGTCCATATATTATTCCGTTACAATGGAATTGTTTTAGAATGTTTGAGACTTGTCATTCCTCAAGAAAAAGGAATTTACAACATCCCTTTTACAATGGTGTTACCTAGGCTGATTTTAGATTTCTCAGGTTATTCTGTAGTTTCAGATAACAACAGCACTAAGGAGAAATTTAAAGTTTGTTAAAAACTAGAAACGGGTGGCTGAATCATTTAATAGTATTTTCATGTTTTATATATTTCAAAATAAACTTTTTATGTCTTGCTTAAATTTATGTCATTTTCGAACTGACATAAAAAGCTATTTTTAAAAGATATCAATGTGAAAATATGTCCTTAAGTAATTGAGTTATACCTTGTACACACACATGAGTTAAATGAATTCAAATTAAATGTGTTTAGGGTGAATTATACGGAATCCAGTTAAGGACATGAACACCAAATAAAAATTCACTTTATTATTAATATTTTAAATTGAAATACTAAATCAATATTTTAATGCCAATCAGTTTATATAAATTATATAAGTATTAACTCAATATTTTCAGATTATTAACTGAATAAATTGAATTCTACATATTGTTTGTCCTTCATAGGGCTCTGTAGAACACGTTTATTATTGAAATGTATTTAAATTATCAGGTGCTATGTACTAGGTAATTACCCTTCTACTTTCTAAAACACATTCGCGTTTCTTTTCATTTTGCATTTGAAACGTAGAATAAACAAAGAAAAAATAAGGAAAAAATAAATATAAAATAGATTTTTTTAAAAAAAAGTATTTTAAAATAGAATTTGTTGATGACCGTGAAATAATTTGAAATTTAATTAAGTGTACTTTTTTAATTGCATTGTCTGTCATGCATCAAAATTAAATTATATAACAACACACATGTCATGTCATAATATAAGATTATTTAAAAAAAAATAGGACACATTAAAAAGACTGGCTTTTTTAAAAAACATTCTCTCTCTCTGTCTGTGTCTCTAAATGTAGTAAAAATGAGCAATAAATTGCATTATTATCGATTTTAAACAAACATGGTTGATTCATCTGATGATGATGATGTTCATTGAAAACCATTTGTGGTTTTTTTCCTTTTACTTGACATACTCTTTTCTTGCTTGGTGAAACTAGAAATGTGTATATGTTTTATAACATTAACAGAAATGTTAAACTAGACATGAAAAATAAAAAAAACCACAAAAGTACAAAAGTAAAGATACAAACATCGAGGTTTTCGTGTTTTCTGTGGTCAACATATATCTTTTTTTTAGTTGTTGTTGTTGTTAATTTTACGTTAATCTTGCACAATTAATATACAAACAGAAACCATAGGTCGAATTTGAATGAATTAATGGAGAGAAAAATGTCAACTTTTCATGACAAAATGAGCCCCCTTTTTTTTTTAGAAAAAAGGGAGAAGAACAAGAACAAGCAACCCTATTACCATATTACAAGCATCAATTACTCTTTCATAAAGTCAACATAGTATGTGGTAGACCCTATGATACACACTTGAATCATTAAGTACAAATCACAAGATGAAATCAGTCCTAAATGTTAAAAGGAAAAGATTTTTCTGAGAAAAAAACAAAAGAGGACGAAAATTGCTAAAGTAGGGAAAAAGAACCTCCCAACAAAACCCCTTCTTTTCCCCTCAAAATACTCTCAATTGTATTATCAAAAAAGAAAGGGGGGCTGGGGATGACATAACAATGAATGACACGTAATGTGAAGGTACATCTGACTCAATCTCTCCCCTCTTCCTTTTCTACATACAAATTCAAAATGTTATCTCTCCCCTTAAAATGATGTAGAAACAAAAAGCTACCCCTGAAAGAAAGCTGATGAGTCATGCTTTACTATTGATTTCCAGAGCTTTCCCCACCCCTACCCACTTCTCCCTTGCCTGAATTTAGAAAATTAATGTATTTCTTGCTCAAATTCAAGAAAGCAACCTTAGTACTTGAACACACATGTTTTAATGAGAAGTACCCTTAAAAACAATTCAATACGCGAGTACAAATGTGGCCCTCCTATTCATTTTAATGATTTGTTTTATTATATTAGGTCAATTTGAAGTGAGAAAACCCCAATCGCCCTACTACCACTTTAACTAAACTATAAATTGTCTTTTCTCATAAATATTTAATTTAAAATTATGTTAATCTGAGTTAAAAAGCTTGTGTTAAATGTAACCTACATCTCATTAAAATGCATTAAATGACAGCACGTGAAATGACGAATAATTTAAAAAATAGCTAAATAAAAACAAAGAGAAAACTAACAATGGTGACCAAAATTGTCTTCATAAGTCAACTAGTTTAAAAGTTGAAATCAAATTCAACTAGTTAAAAAAAATACTAACTTTTCAGACGATTATTGAGGGGTTTTTTTCAAGTTTAATACGCATTTTTGTCAAGTGAAAACAGGGCTTAAAAGAAACGTTTTCAGTCCTCTATAATCGTCAATAAACATTAAAAAAATCTTTTTTAAAGCTATTATTATCTTGATTGGTACGTGAGATTCATTTTAAAAATTGTTTCAAATACTTTTTATTTAATGAAAATCGTTGCAGAGGGGGTTTTTTTGGGGGGGGGGGCGGGTTATCGATTTCACTTCTTTTTTTAAAAAAAACCTTTATGGCAACATTTTAGCTAACATGAAATAGATTAAAATAAGAAGAAGAAAAATGAATTTATAAAAAAAAGGCTTATCTTTTCACAGACAATTGCAACAATAACAAAAAAAATTATGCATATAGTGGAATTGCGATTATCCGGATCTCGGTAATCCGGACTTCCGGGTAATCTAGACCAACTTTTATCATAATATAAATGTTATTTTTTGAGATTATCATTGTTTTTTACGTTTAACTTCCCGTTAGTGGAGGAGATAGTTAAAAGTAAAAAATAAAAACCCGGCAATTTTACGGCTTATCCGGACCAGGACAGATGCCAATTAGTCCGGATAATCAAGATTCTATTGAATTTCTAAATAAAAACAAAAATTCCACATATAAGGCCTATATAAAGATATAAAAGTACGTGAATTTCCTACCAAAAAATAACAATAACTACAACCAAACACGATGAAGACGGCGGAACAGCAGAGAACTATAATAATATTAATAATAATATGAGAACTGCTTATCATAATAATCATGCTTTTGTGGATACAGTGAGAGTAAAAATGCCAATTTTACTCCTGATAAAATCTCAGTCTACAAGAAAAATCGATAAAGTGTAAAAAAAAGAGGGGGAAAAACATTTTTCTTATTTATTGAACCAGATATTTTCATGTTTGGAATGTGTATTTATTAGATATATATATTTACGAAAAGAAAATTCTTCACGCAGAATAAACTATTGAGTTTTATTTTGTGTTGGTTATTGTTGTTTGCTTTTATTAATAAAAAAAAAACTAAATGTCATATTAAATGTTATATTGATATAAAAGCAACAGGTTTTAACAATAGAATCTTCAATATCATCATCATCGTCGTCTCGATCCGCCATTGCTTCTTTTTTCAGTGGGCGAAATCAATACATGTTTTACACACAAAAAAAGGGTCTTTCTTTACTATGGTTTCTTTTGCAACTTTTATCACAGCTCTATAGCAACTATGTTTTTCAGGCTTAAAATAATTGTCAAGTTTGTTCTAAAAATTGATTCAGATTGATTTTGTTATGGTTACTATTGGTGAATTCAACTTCTCAATTATTCAAAGTTATATTACCAAAATTTCATTTATGTAGAGAGGCACGTTTTCATTTGAAAACACTTGCTACCCTTCTAGTTTCTATAACAATTTCTTAGTTTTGCTCCTACATTTTCTCTTATTTCATCATTAAACCTGGGTTTCCATACAAGCAGTTAAAATGATAATAACCACAGTTAATTTTTAATGGCAACAAACTTGGTTAAATTAACCACAGTTAAATTAACCAACAATGCAAGTTAGCTCAGCTGCATTGGCATAATAAAGGTTAAACACATTACACGTAATAAAATTATGAAAGGTTAAAATGTCACTCCAAAATTTTAAACACAAAACTGTGGCCACCTATAAACAACATGGTAGCCATGTTAGCATAGTTTAACATGAGATGAATTCCAACAGGAAGTGACACAAAAAATACAGGTGTTTGAAAAAATGAAAACACACCAAAGCACACTTTCAAGCTTGATTGCAATTAATTATAAATCATTTTAAATGATTTTGTCACTTCCTTTTTGGATTCCTCTTCCTGTTAGATGATCCTCAAATCTGTTTAAAAGAGGAAGTGACGTTTTAACCATTCAATGATATGATTAACCATGTTGTATAAATACAGTTAACTCCTTTGTTAATACCTTTAACTATGGTTAATTTAACCACATTTGTTCCTACTAAAATTAACCATTTTTAATCAATTTTAACTGCATTTAACTTTTATAATGGAAACAATGTAGGTATCAACAAATTTAAATTAGTTATTTTGCCCCCATGTTCATTTCCAATAGAAAATAATGGTTAACTTAACTGCAGTTTCATTTAAAAATTAGAATGAAGTTTCTTGCAAGTTTTTGTTTCTTTTTTTACCAGTTCTCATTTTCCAACAATTTAATGGACTGTTTTTAACTGTATTTATGAGCTTGAAAAAACGTTTTTTGTTTGTATTTCTTAACAATGTGACATTTATGTACAGATAAAAAATACTGTGGTTGAAGAAATATTTCAGATTACAGCAACCTCCTTCCTCTCTCTTTCTATTTGGAGGCCATTTTGGATGTTAAAGTGGTCTTTTTTTTAGTATTTTTTAAAATGCTGTTTAAAGATAGTTACCAGATGTTGTATTTTTAAGTGCCGACAATAGAATATTACTCAAGAAATGAAAAAAAAATCAAGTTCTCACTTTGGAAATATTTATTCTTAAACATCCTCCCTATTCCAATGAAGTTAAGAATAAACTCTTGTTTACTATATCGACTATTGCGGATAATAAAACTTCCATTAAAAAATGAATGAATGAATGGGTCCCCACACCCTTCAAAGAATAAAATATTGGTAAATAACCCAAAAAAAAATATATACATTATCATAGGGAAGGGAAGGTCAGCACTCAGCAGTCTACCAGAAAAACAAAAATCTATTTAAAAAAAAAATGTTTACATGAAAAAAAGTTTCCATAAAAGGCCCTGGTAAAGATATTATTATTCAAAAATTAACAAACAAATTGACGCATTTGGTAAACGTAAACTAAACTCCCTTGATAAATATTTACAACTTTTAGATGAGGAAACTTTCCTGACTTGAAATTTCCCACAAACCTCTCTCTATCCGTAACATTCGGAAATATTATCATTAGAAACTTCATTATCCTGCCTAAATATTTACTCAGTTTGATGTATTTTAAACGATGACGTTTACTATTGTGTATTTTACACCAGTTTTATTGTGTTTCCATTTATATTATGAATGTTTTTATCTTTTATTTTTACTCGCTTTTATTGCAAGGGATGCAACGGATTGTAACCCCATGACCAACATTATCATTGGCTGAGACACTAAACACTACACCAACAGTCCGACGGTTGCCACCGTCTGAAATATTTGAAATTAATTCAAACAGCACAAAGTCCATGTGGTGAGATTTTGCAAAAGCATACCTGGCTGATAAATCTTACAAATCCCATGGACAGGACTTTTGTCTAAAGCCCATCAAGGCCCATGAGCTATTTCCCATAAAATTGTTAGTCCAGATCCCAACGTAGCCCCATCAGCTGGGCTATTTAGTATGTAGGTCTCTAAGAGTATGCATTGATTTTCAATGAAGGCTTAGGCCTATGCCCTGTGTTAAACCTATTGCAAGTATTGTGCCTTGGCACACAAACCACTTTTTAGTGGTCGAGTTCGACTGCAAAATGTTAGCATGTCGATCGGGCGCAAAGGTACGGCGTCTTTTCATAGCAATACATAATCAACCACAGCCTCACCGTCAGTGAGGTCGTCTTCGACTTCAGAAGCCGCTCATGTCCAACGGTTAGGCGTCTTTCCATAGCAATATATATTGTCAAAACCACAGTCCAGCCACTTGTGACAACATCTTGCAGTCGAATTCGCCCACTCAAAAGTGGACTGTGTATCAAGGTTCTTAGTTTTTTTTTATGATAAATTACCATTGTACACACTCAAGAGTATTTTATGTGTGTGAACAAACAACTAATTCTACCAACACCTTATGGTTGTCGTATTTTCCTATAAAATACTAACAACTTATAAGCTGATAGATAGGAAGCTACAAAAAATATCATAAATTACAGCGTACAAAAATCGCCAACACCTTCATCATCATCATCATCACTATTGTTTTGTGACATTGGGAAGCAAAGAAAAAAGATAACAAAAAAAGGATGAAATTTATTATGTTATGGTTGTATATTATCATATTAATAATATACATGTACTGTACACTGTATAGATATAGACAAA
Organism: Brachycybe producta; assembly: GCA_036925085.1. Taxonomy (NCBI): domain Eukaryota; kingdom Metazoa; phylum Arthropoda; class Diplopoda; order Playtdesmida; family Andrognathidae; genus Brachycybe; species Brachycybe producta. The sequence continues at coordinate 1,842,209 of JAUPFP010000024.1, read as the reverse complement.
ATAAAATAACACATCGATTATTTTGTCCGTTTTGTTGGCCACACCCACACATAAACGCATAACACGCACGCACGCAAACACGTCGCTATTAATGATATGATCGACTATAAATTGTAATTTTTACAATGGAAAAATAAGTGTGAGAAGGAAAAACAACGCAAAAAACACATAGTGCACATCCATCCATCATTCAATCAATCAATCAATTATAGTCATCAATCATCATTCATATATATACGCGATGGTACGCAATGGCTTAAAAGAAAATCAATAAGAAATGTATAAGAAATTGAAATGCACTTGTTTTTTATTACTGTTTTAGAAACTAGAAGAGCCAATAATGCCTTATCTACACTTGCGCTAAATGCATAAAAAGATAAATGTCATTAGTTGAGTCGTATATAGAGTTAAGTTAACGACATGAATAAGATAAAATTGAATTTATTATTTTTAATATCCGAACAAATTATTGAAATACTAAATCAATATTTTGTTAACAATAAACCCATTATATTGAAATACAAAATTAATAATATATTTAAATATATAAAGAAATATTAAATGAATAAATTGAATTCGACATATTGTTTGTTTATCCTTAACATGTTTAATTTTTAAATGAATTTAACTTAATTAGGTGTAGGATAAGGTATAATAACCCTTCTAGTTTCTTATGCCACTTTCAATTTCTTCTTAATGTTGTTGTACTCCAAAGTAACTATAGCCTCATTATTACAAAAGATAAAACCATAAAAATGTGAAAATCATACTTTATGATGTCACTGCTTAACAATACTTGTGATGTATCACTTTATGACTATCTTAATTATTTTGTACACCAGTCAATGGCAATCATAAATATACAATTTACATATGATATTTGTCATAATGTTTTGTAATATGCTTTTATGACTGTAACAAGGTTAAAATATGATATTTATCCTTTCATGTGACGGGTCCTTTCACTTTATTTTTTGCAATGACACCCCCTCCAGAGTTCTAATTCCCATTGTTATAATGTCCATAACTTACTTAATGGACAGTTGTTTGTCGATTTCATTATTTTATCTAAAAAATGTTTTTTTCTTTTCATTTTCAGCCCACAATCTTTGGTACTCTGGCATCAGAACAATCTCCAAAGGAGAACAACCAAACAGTAAGAAAATTTATAACATAACAGGTTCAAACAATCAATACAACAAGAATATAATAATATATAGAGAAAATGTCTAACACACACACAACACGAACTTCTATTAGAATTTCCTATTATTACCGCTTCGAATGTGGCTTTTTTTGTGCTTAAAAGTTATTGGAACCTGTGATAATAATAACTTTTTTGAAAAAAAAAGCGAATGACCGATAAGAAAAGTTAACAAGTAAAAGAAAAACGCCCAAAATTGCTTACATACTGTATGTCATAAACTCATAATATATAAGAATGGTGTAATTTATTTTGATGACTATTTAGGCATTGACCAGTAATCAATGGATTGCACTGAATATCTTTAATAACACACTGTGGTCATCAGCATGCTTTGTGTTTACCATCAATGATAGCTAATGGTCAACATGTAAAACATACAGAGTATACACCACCACCACCATTATTCAGTGTTAGTAAGTAATTTGTCAAAAACAATGAATTACTATAATTAAATTACGTTTCAATTCAACAGTAGACCTAATGCACAGCATTGCTTCTTAAACTTAGTACTGTAATTACCTTTTCTAATTAAAAATGCAATTACTTTTAAGTACCTTTAAAATTACTTTTATTTTTTTCCTTCTCAAACTACTCAGAACTTGCATTAACTATTATTGATTAATAGTCAAGACAGAACAGTAACAGTCAGAACAGACTGATATGAATTTGAAATTTGACTTTTTTTTAGATTATACTTTGTAATTGTCGTTTAATATCTACGATTTGTAATTACGAACTAAAATTCAAATACTTTGAGAGAAAAAATTAGTATATGTAATCGTAATTACTTTTTTTTTAAAAAAAAACTATGGTAATTGTAAATATTTAGTTCTTTTTTTCTGATGTAAATGCTAATAAATAAATGTAATTCATTGGTTTTTCACTGATGTAGTTACTAATTAGTAATTACTTTGAAAAGCAATTTACCCCAACAGTGTGGACATTACCAGTAGTTGCCAAATACCTCAATGGATTCATTTCAATGAAACATATTAAAATATTTTCCAACCAATAGCGTCAAAACATTAATAGTAATTTTCGAGACACTCTGTATTTTATGCACATTTTATAGAATGAGGTTTACAGTTTTGATTAGAAAAATTTGATTTTGAAACAACTTTTTTCTTTAAATGTTTTAAATTTGAAGGCATCATCATGATGTGTAAATATTAATACAGACAGAAAAAAAAGCGTAAAAAACCTATTTGGAAATATAAAAATGTCGCTCATCTGATTCAATTGGAGCCAAAAGTGCAAATATTTACATTTAAATATTGCATCTGCGCAATATATTTTTCTAAATGAATTCTGATATAAACACACTGGAAAATGCCAAATAATAATGATGATAATAATAACGATGATGCATCACAGTTTATTTTGTGTATCATCATATCATTTGTATAATATGTGAATAACATCAACATCATAACAAGTAGGCCTAGACAACATTCTTTGGAGCTCACCACATCCATTTACACAATGTTATGAAATTACAGAATTTCGTCTCCAAATAACAGTAATATAGACATGAAAATTCATGTTTTTATTTTAAAATAATGCAAAATTAAAATCTTTTTTTCTTCTTCTTGAAAAATGTCTCATTTTGAATGTTTTTTGTTTTGTTTTGAAGCTCAAGTTGTAAGAGTTTTCAATTTAGAAGCAAATTACATGAGATTCTAGTTGAAACAACAACAACAAAAATTTCATTCTTCTATAGAAAACCCAGTGGTGGTTCCCAAACTTAATTTTACTCACGGCACAGTTTTATTTTTATGCCTAGAGTACTCACAGCACACTAGTGTACTCCTATAAACTCATTGGAAACCACTGGGTTTAGTGCAATAAATGTTACAGAATGTTTTCCTTTAATTTACTTTAATCAATATAAAGTGAAAATTAAATTAAAATATTAAAATATATAAACACATTCAATATAAAATTTAGCGACGTACTTCGAAAAATTCGCGGCACACCCTTTGGGAATCACTGTTCTAGACTGAACATTAAAAAAAGACTTCAAAGTCTAGATTTTCTTCTAGACTAGAGAGACTCCTTTTAAATTTTCTCTGTAATTTGTTTAAGAAAAGCTGATGAAAGAAAGAGATTTACAGACAATTGCTTTCAAAATGATGATGATGATGATCATCATCATCAGGATCAACGTAAACATAAAAAGAATGTTATCGCAAAAAAATTTTCTACTTTCCGCATTTAACATTTATTACACAACATTTAACAACAATAAGTAACATGAATTCCAAAAAAAAAAAAGTTGATTACATATTTCTGAAAATGAAAATTGAAAAGAAAAGATCTATAAAATATCTCAATCAAATAATATCCTCATAAATTTTGTTTTTATGTATTATATTATTTTATTATTTTTATATTATGAGAAAATTTAATAATATTGCATAATAATAATAATAAACGCAACAACAACAACAAAAAGCAGTAAAAATAAATACGTTCCAAATAAAAAGAAACATGAAAAGTATTTTAGAAACTAGAAGGGTAGAGCTCAATCACTTGAAGGCCCATTTTCATGTTGATATCTTTCAAAATAAGCTTTTTTTTTATGTAAGTCAAGTTTGAAACTCATCTTACCTTAAGCAGACGATATTTCGTAATTTGTAGATCTATAAAAAGTTTATTTTGAAAGATATCAATATGAAAATACCCCTAATTTAACCTAGTACACACCTGATAATTTAATTGCATTTAAGTAATAAATGTGTTCTACAGAGGCCTGTGAAGGACAAACAAACAATATGTCGTCGAATTTAATTTATTCAGTTAATAATCTGAAAATAATTGAGTTAATACTTACATAAAATATATAAACTATTGACATTAAAATATTGATTTAGTATTTCAATTTTAAAATATTAATAATAAAGTCAATTTTTATTTGGTTCATGTCCTTAACTGGATTCCGTATAATTCACCTAAACACATTTAATTTGAATTCATTTAACTTATGTGTGTGTACAAGGTATAAGTGATTAAACAACGCATCTAGTTTCTAAAACACTTTCTAGTTTTTTTGTAACTTCTGAAAGACAGAATATAACATACAGACCGAAAAATCAGCTGTTCATAAACTGTCTTAAAGCTGGTTTACAGTGTAAACTTCCCCTCGAACTGTGGTTATTTGGTCTTTCAAAAGCAAAATTAAGAGAAACATGAAAGTGTTTTAGAAACTGGAATGGTGGCTCAATCACTTAAAAGGTAATTTCATGTTTGATGTATTTTAAAGTAAGCTTTTTTTTTAAATTAAGTGTTTGAAAATGACCCAACTTCAAAATGTTTCACGAATACCTAAGTTGCAAATAAATTTACTTAAAAAAGTTATAAGTATTTTTTCTTCCATATTTTAATGTATTTTAAAATACTAGACGAGTGATTGAATTACCCTCTTCTAGTTTCTAAAACATCGTAGTTTAAGTTTCTCTTAAGACAAAGACAGAATAACCAAGAGTTTAAGGAGCTCTGTTCACACTTTAAAACCAGTATTAAAATTGTTTTTTTTTGTTACATTTTCATGAAATACGTTTTTCCTTTAGTTTTTCTTTTCTTTTCAAAAGTGCAATTTGGATTGAAGTACGAAACAAATAAAACCTAACTATCTACACAGAAAAAAAAAGTAACTTGAAAAACAAAAGCAAATAAAATCAAGTGCACACACACTATTTGAACAACTAAAAAAAAGTATGGGTTTGTAACGTAACATTACAGAAGGAACGATTGGTAGATTGAACCTTGGTAAGAAGGTACCCGACCTCTGTCTCTTTCTCGAAAGTGCAGTTGTTCAAAACCCCCCAATTCTTGCAGCGCCCCCTAAACGACTGCAATATTACACACACACAAAACAACGGACAAGAAATATTCATTACTCCATAGTGACAGTGAATGTGCATCAGACAGACAAACCGAAAAGTTCTAGTATAATAATATACCACATAAAAATACACCCAAGAAATGGTTCTCAAAGAAGTGCTTTATTGCAATTGCAACACACATTCTCCTTTATATACTTCATTTTTCGTGATCTTTTTTTTTTTTTTGCTTTTCAGAAGAGTCTACCACAGACCCCCAAGAGTGCCAAATCACCAATGGCCACAACCACCTACAAAACATTGGATGGCTGTTGTAATGGTACTAATGTTGTGGATGGCATTAATGGACAAAATGCAGTAGATGAACATGTCAGTATACAATATATATAAAATAAAAGTATATTTTTGTGTTCAATTTAACCTCAATCAGTAGAATGTTTGTGCAGTAGTGGTCGTAATACGACAATTTTTTGTAAATAAACCTATAACAACTTGTAGCTAGCTGTCAGGTTGTGCGCCACCAAAATCATATGGGCGCCAACTTTATAAAAATTGGAGAAAATGTTAAATTGAAAAACTACAAGGGATGTGTTGGACACCCTTTGGAAAGTTTCAATGGGTGTTTGAGCACCTCAGCACCAATGCAGTAGACGAGTATGTGCCACATTACGTTCAACGTTTGTCTCTAATAGTAAAGTCAACTACATATTGAATTCGGTGGAGATTGTCGTAAAATGCTAATTGTCGTAGTTTACGTGGCACAAACTCTCTTTTAAAAGTTCTGGTCAAGATGTCAAATGATCTTCAACTAATAGCCTTGTCATTATCTACCACGACCCATAATGCCTACCGCTCATCACATCACCCTACGTCAGTATGCAGTAAGCCATGATTATGGTGTCCACATATACTTGACCAGAGCATTAAATACTAAAACACTCACAACTTTGGGTAAATGCCATATTGAAACTTAAAATAACTTGAATATAAGTTAACTAACTTCCTGTCGAACAAACGGTTTCCAATCATATAAACCTTCTCTTCTTTCTTTTTTCTGTAATTTTACGGGTTCTTTTTCAATATATTTAAGAGAAAAAACGAGAATTTTTTTGTTCTTAAGTGTTTTTTTCTTCTTTCTGAGCAACAAAAGTCAATTTAAACAAAAAAAAAAATTGTGTCATGATAGAAATGTTTGCAATCCAAAGCAGGTCATCCGAGAACTCAAAATATGGGCCATGGCTAAAAAAACCTAACAAAACAAATCTCTGTCAGTCAGTCAGTCTGTGGGGGTGTTTGTTGTTGGCACAAAGTCACGACTGACTGAAATACACCGAGTTTTTACTTTTGAAATAAAAATTGATTTGTGTTTTTGTACTAAATTTTGTTTTGTTTTTTTTCTCCCCCTCGACTTGTTTTCATATGCAGACACTAGTATTCCATGATGGTAACTTAGTATGTGGATCAGTAGAGGCATTAATACGGCATTTTGTTCCAACTGCGGATTATTACCCAGACGTAAGCATAATTAATATATGTTATTGTCAATCTGCTGAATCAGTCAATCTGCATATTACATAGGCAATTTGCAAAACAACCAACCTGCTAGTGAATCTGCAAAATTCAACACATAAAATGTATTGAATTTTACAGATTCACTTCCAGGTTGGTTGTTTTGCATGTTGCTTAGGCAATATGCAGATTAACTAATTCCGTAGATACATACGATCGAGCAAGACATTTGTCTTTATTATTTGACTTATCCATCATTTTTGTTTTCGTATTTATTATTATTATTATTATACAGAGGACATATCTATTCGCCTTTTTACTGAGTTCGAGGCTTTTCATCAGGCCACACGAACTTCTTCAAAGAGTGTGTAATGTATGTGCTCAGCAACAGAATTTAACACAAGACCACATAAGCAAGGTAAACATATAAAAAACCAAGTTCGAGAGAATACTTGTTTTCGTCGACGTCGTCGTCGTAAATAGTTCTACTTTGTAATGTAAAGTACTTTCAGAGGGTCACATATAATAAATTAATAAAAGTCCCTGAGAGAGCGAGAGAGAGAGAGAGACAGAGAGAGAGACTAAAAGCGGAAAGTTCCTAAGAGAGGAAAACGAAATTAAGCATCCGATCGATGAAGTAATCGAATCAATTTCGCGATAAAACCAATAAGTGTTTCGTTAATTAACGTTCGTAAAAACCTACGATGCTTTTCTTAAAGGTGGTTTGAAACGTCTTTCAAACTCTTGGTTATTTGGTTATTTTTAAGCATTTTAAAAATAGCACACTTCTTAGCTTGACTGCAGTTAACGATAAACTTAGTTAAGCCGGTTTCAATGTTTAAACACCCATCTCGATCTCTGGTTCTTTTGTCTTTCAGAAGATTAATTACGTGAAACTTGAAAGTGTTTTAAGTAACTAGAAGGGTAGCTCAATCATTTAAGGGTTATAATCAGGGCAAGGAGGTTCATGCAAATGCATGTTTAGCATTCTGGCTCAGAATTCATGCTAAATGAGAATCATGCTACATGATTCCTATCATGCTGAAGCTAAATATATGAATTTTATAATGGATGTGTTTTTGCATATTTTGACATTTTTTTCAAAGCATGCATATTTTGCCAAAATTGGCAAAAAAAAAGTGCATAAATTGTAATTTTTGCAATTTTTCCAAAAAAAAAAAAAAATAGGTCTCCGAACTTTTCTGACTTCATGATAATTGTGGAAATATACTGTATAAGGGGTAACATAGAATCAGGTTTATCTTACAGATGAAATTAACGATGAACTTGATACAAATGATACTCTGCACCACTTACGCTTCTCGTACATTCTTTGATGTTGAGAGAAATTTTTCTAAATATTAAATTTTTTTGACAAAAAATCGATGAAGTTTTGAATTTAAAAATGTTGCTTGTTGTCATTTTCTTCAATTTCCATGGGTGAAATTTTTATAGTGCATATTTAATGGCATTTTAGTTGTTTTTTGTTGCAGGAATACATGCATATTTTGTTGCTTTTAAGTGCATGAACCTCCTTGCCCTGGTTATAATTTTCATGTTGATATATTTTAAAATATGCTTTTTATGTCAGTTTGTTTTAAAAATGACTCAACTTGTCTATAAAAAGTTTATTTTGAAAGATATCAATATGAAAATACTATTAAGTGGCTGAGCTACCCGTTCTAGTTTTTAACCAGGCTTTCAATTTCTCATGGAATAGCAAGAATAACCAGAGTTTTTCGAAAAATCAGAGAGCTGTTAATAAAACATCTTAAAGAAGAAACTGCCATTGGTCTTTCTAGTCGGCGGTATATCATCGATTACGATTATTACGCTACAGTAGCCGAATTTGTGTGGGGAGGAGGAGGAGGAGGAGACTTGAAAATGATTAAATCAGGAAGTTGAACAACGAATTAATGAGATCATATCAATCACAAATCACTTTTTTTTTTACAAGAGAACTTCCTTTCTAAAACAAATGTCATGAAAATCCAAGTAAGTAATGATTCTACTAATGAATAATAGATGAGCTTGAGTCAAAAGACGATGATTGGTCATTTTGTTGTAGACACGTCAAATTAAATTAAAAAGTTGGAAATGGATTTAACTAGATTGACAAAGTGATTTATTTCACTCGTAAAAAAAATAACTTGTTGCCAAAAAAATCTTTTTTTGAACTTAGTGTGAAATAAACGTTCTCAATGTGCCATCAAGTGCAACTGTTTTAAATTTAGATATTATGATTTTATTATGTGTGCCATTAGTTGCCACTTTTTTTCTCTCGACATTTTCACAGACAATTAGAAATCGGGACGAACACAAGTTGGCTCCGCCCTTTTTATGACGACTGGCAACTTCTAATTGGTTGGTTATGTAGTCTGACGTCACATGCTCTCCGCCCTTTTCAACGTCGAACCACACAAAAAACCAATTAGAAGTTGCCGGTCGTCATAAAAAGGGCGGAACCAACTTCTACACGTCCCGATTTCTAATTGCCTGTTCATTTTCACGATGTGTTCTCATTTTCGAGGGTTTTAAGGTGAAAACATCTCTCGAACTCTGGTTATTCCGTTTTTTTCTGAAGCAAAATTAAGAAACTGAATTTATAAACTGGAATGGTAGCTCAAATCTCGTAATTTCATATTTGATATCTTTTAAAATAAACTTTTTATGGGACTTGAAAGCAGACTTTAAAAGTCCCATTCCATGATACTTTTAATTTTTGTATATAAAAAGTTTATTTTGAAAGATATCAAAAATCAAACATGAAAATACCATTAATTTGCTATTTGCTCCTTAAACGTAGAAAATAACTACAGTTAAAAAAATAATCAACTGTTCATAAAATATTTTAATTGAATTTAATTCACTATTTTGTTTGTTTTAAATTAAAGGATAAACTGGAGAACTTTTGCCCGAATCTCATCCAATTATTGAGGTATATTATTGCACAATACTGTTTTTCAACTCAAAAGATGTTTGTCTGAATTATTTAAATGAGGATCTCCCCGTTTTTCTCGGCTCCTTAATTTAATTATTCAACACAGTAATCTTAAGTTGATATACGGAAACTCTTGTAGAACTTGTTTTAATATTGTTTGGATTTTGTTTCTTTTTTTTTGGGGTGCATTTTTAATGTTTCATGTAGCGAGTGGGCTGAAACATTTCCTTACGACTTTCGAGACGACAGAATGATGAAACAAATGAAAAAAATCACTCAACGTTGTACTCAGATCGACAGCCGGTTACGAAAGGAAGTGACTCAAATGATACAAAACTTGCTGCATAAAGTGAGCTTCAACAATATTAATTAGCTATAAACCCATATTGTTTTTTGTTTAGGTTATTATTTTGTATCCAATTTATTATAATCTTTGTAATTTTATAGAGCAACGGTCGCCAACCGGTGGTCCGCGAGAAATTTTTGGTGGTCCGCAGAAAAATCTGGACAATATTTGCATTTTTTTTGTTTTTATTAAGAATAAAACAAAAAAAAATATTTTTAATAAATTCTTCTATTCTGAACGACAATTTTCGCCTTTCTATTGCACTAAATTCACGAAATGTACTCGAGTCTAGTACAGTTCTCGTGAAATACGGCGGCACGCGAGAGAGCTACAGTTTCCCCCACCACACGCTGCTTCTCCCCTAAGCTTCAATTATTTTCTAATAATTAAACTAACTTTAATAATTTTGTTAAAATTAAACAACCTTTAAAGATTTTCTATTAATAAAATGGAAGTTCTCTCTGATCATTATTTGACAAACGGATTTATCTTTTTTAAAAAAAAATTCATATTAGTGGTCCGCAGGATTTAAAATTGTGAATTTAGTGGTCCGTGAGGTCCGGAAGGTTGGCGACCGCTGTTATAGAGACCTGTTATTTGTTATATTTAAAATGTGTTTTACAATTTTGCATTCCTCGTTATTACGAGCAATACTGTCTCTTTTGCTCAGAGTGTAATAATTAATTAATTACAGTATGTTTAACCCCTCCTTACATAGCCTCAAAATTTCTTCAAAGATTAATTAATTTTTGTTTTTAAGTATTTTCTTTTTCTTTTGTTAGCTGAATAAACTTGAAAAATACGAAGAATTTCTAAGTACAGTGAATACGACTGCAGCAAACCGACTCATTAATCAAGTCTCAGTGGTAATTATACGAAGAAAGAATTAAAAATCAAACTGTGTCATTAGCGAAGAACGACGGTTTGTTAACTTCTTTTATTCTTTTCTTTTTGTTACAGACTGATATTACTGAAGTGTGTCCAAGTCCTAATACCCTTGCTCAACAATTGACCCACATTGAATTGGAACGACTGAGTAACATAGGTCCCGAGGAATTTGTTCAAGCGTTTGCCAAAGAGAATCCTAATGTCGAGGTCAGACCAAATTTATGTTAAAAACATCATCTTTTTTTCTTTTCTTTCTTCTTGCTTAAAACTAAGTTAAAAGTTGGTTTTTCTTCCAATTGAAGAACAATTCTACAACTTATTTATTGCACACTAACAACATTATGTCTCTTTTTCTTGTTCTTCTACTTTTCTTTTGTCTTTCTATAATTGATTCCCTTTTGTAATGGATTCTACAGTTTCCAAGCAACAACCATACATAAGTCGTCCCCCCCTTTTACCACCCTAACTTCCCCCCCCCCCCCCGGTCACAAGTTGCAGTTACTTCCCCTCAAATTCTCTGTTTCTCCTTCGAAGACATTTCAGAGCTCTCTTATATAAAATATATTCTTCCAAAGCTTCTTTTCCAAGAGAAAAAGACGAGAAAAATCAATATAAAACTCAAAAGTAATCTTTCTCTTTTCTTATTTTTTTTGTGTCCGATCTTTCTTATTCTCTAGACATCATTTCGTGACATGAAAAAGACAAAGAATCTAGAATCATATATTCAGTGGTTCAATAGGTTAAGCTATTTTGTTGCCACCGAAGTTTGTATGGTAAGAACCAGTTGTCATAAAAAATACGGTTCATTTAAACCTGAATGATCAACTGAAGAGTTTAAAATCTTGTCTTGCAAACGGTTAATTTGCACTTTGGTTATTATTCTGTGTTCAGACGCAATAAATTAAAAAAATACAAAGTGTGTTAAAAACTAGAAGAGTAGCTTAATCAATTAATGTTATAGCTTCATGTTGATATCTTTCAAAATAAAACTTTATACATCAAAATTTAAAAATATCGTCTACTAAGCATTATCTATTTAAAGTTGGGTTGTTTTCTAACCTAAATAAAAAAAGTTTATTTTAAAATATATCAACATGAAAATATCCTCTCTCTCCCTTGGAGAGAAGAGACTTCCTAAAAAACATAATATGAACTATAGTGGCGCCATCCAAAAATATCTATTCTGCCACCTTCAGTAATTGAGTTACCCTTCTATTTTCTAAAACACACTTATGTTACCCGTCATTCTGCTCCTGAAAGACAGAAATTTAAATTATGAATAATCGGAGTTCGAGAACCATTTTCACTATGCAACCACCTTAAACTCTTCGACCGATCAGTCACAAATACAAAGTTACTGACCAAAATTTGTTTGTTTCCATTTAGCATCTCAAGAAGAAACAAAGAGCAAAAGTAATCGAGTATTTCATCGAAGCAGCGAGAGAATGTTTCAATTTGGGTAACTTCAATTCATTAATGGCTATCATAGCCGGAATGAACATGAGTCCCGTATCGAGGTTAAAGAAAACGGTAACAACTCATTATTATCTAACCTTACTTTACCGTGTTTAAAAGCATTTGTTTTAACTAATACAGTGGGTAAAAGTGAATACGGCAAAATTCGATATTCTCGAACATCAAATGGATCCCTCATCGAATTTTACGAGTTATCGGTCGACGCTTAAAGCTGCAATGTGGCGGTCACAAGGAGCCATGGACGACCGAGAGAAAGTAACTTAAAATTTTGAATTATGTCTCATTTTTTTTTTTAGAACATCATTAAGTACAAATTGAAAACGTGTTAGAATTTAAAATGGTTAGCTGAGTCATTTTGAAGTATTTTCATGTTGACATCTTTCAAAATAAACTATTACAGACATTAACTGACATAAAAAGCTTATTTTAAAAGATATCAACATGCTGTTACGCTTATATGATAGAACTGTCCTTCTAGTTTCTAAAACACTTTCAAGTGTCTCTTAATTTTGCTTCTGAAAGATAGACTAACCAGAGTTCGAGTGAAGTTTACACTGTAGGACTGACTACTTTAAAGTTAAAAAAACCAAGAGTAACGAGAAGAACCATTTTGTTTTCGTTTCTTTTGAAGATCGTGATTCCGTTCTTCAGTCTCTTAGTTAAGGATTTGTACTTCTTGAACGAAGGGTGCGCTAACAAGTAAGTAATCAGTTGAACCAAACTAATGAAACGAACGATTCGTAAGAAACAAACTTAAATTTTGTATCTGTTAATAATAATAAATAACAGATTGCCGAATGGTCACATCAATTTCGAGAAATTCTGGCAGCTAGCTAAACAAGTGACTGAATTCATGACATGGCAACAAGTTTCCGTAAGTTTCTCTGTCCGGTCGTCCATCTTGGTGTAGAATTGTCTTTTAACATAGTACTGTGTATATTTGTTCGTATTAGTGTCCATTCGAAAAACATCCCAAAATCCTTCATTATCTGCTCACGAATCCAGTATTCTCGGAAAGTGGTAAGCTTCAGAATCATCTTTTAACATTCGCAAGTTTCTAAAAGTTAATCATTTTGCCGGTTGTTTTTCGTACAGCTTTAGCTTTAGCATCGTTTGAATGCGAACAAGCAGAGAATAACGCAGAAAAGGAACGGTACAAAACATTAAAGTAAGTACCGTTCATACTATTATCATCCAGTGAGGAGCCATTACAGAAACATAATTAAGATATTAAAAAATGTCACATGATAGCAGCAAAATTGTCATAACTAGCAAATAAAAAGCAAATTACAAATTATTATTATGACAATTATTGTCATATGACTGCCATTGAGTATGTTCAGAGATAATAACAATAGTCATAAATTATTAATGTGCAACATTAGGTATGACTGTCACAATTTGTATGACTTTTTCTGTAATGAGGCCTCAGGATATTGAAACCGCATAACTAACAAGGGGTTTTTTCCCCCCTTCCTTTCCTGAATTTTTTTAATTCAAAGGTCTGAACTCAGCACCTGATGAACAGATGTGTTCAAGGAATAAGATCTAACGAGCTTTTTGCTTATAGATTTGGTAGAAGCAAAATAAAAACACCAAAGGATTCGAAGGATATTCGTTGCCTTAACGTTGCACGACCCGTTACGTCAAAGACACAATTTGTATACGTTATTTGTTGTGTTTGAACAAAAAAAAATGATTGTACAGTCTTAAGTTTCGTCTTTGTGTGTCGTATTTTTGGAATTGTGTGCCATGCTTTATTGTCATTCAAAGATAGATTTCACGTTTTTAAGAACCTCGAGTTCCGATCGTCACAAAAACAAAAGCCTCGTTAAAGTTGCTTAGGTTGCCACTATTCGTTGTGATATACCTACAATTATGTTTGATTGATGGAGTTATCTTATCACAAGTGACGTCAACAATATGGATTTTGTATCGACATTTGCAGTTTTGTCTTTTGTTTTTTGTCGATAAATTTCGTCAAAACGAATGTCGTTTCGAAATGTTGTTGTTTTTAGTGAACATCTTTTGACTGTCATTTTAAATTTATTGTAAATGTGGAATTTTGTTTTTTTTTTTCTAAAAAAAAAAACCGATGTTTCGTGCAATAAGTGATGCCGAAAAAAAAAAAAGAATGACTTTTTTAAAAAAAACAATTATTTCAATGTATTTGATGTACAATTTTTAAATTTAATTAGTTGTATTTGTAACTTGTGTTTTAAATATTCATCTTTTATCGTGAATGTAATCATTTTTTTTAAAAAAAATTACTGTAAATATACATTTTATTAAATGTGGAAATCATTTTTTTTTTTCGTTTGATAAAAAGAAGGCAAAAAAAAATTTTTTTCATTAAGATAACCATTTTTTTTAATATTTTAAGTTTAAAAAAATACGAAGAAATGATGGCCTAATATTTAATTAATGGGGTTCCACAAAATGAGAATTATTTTTTATTAATTTATTTAAAGCCGTTCATTAAAAATAAATAAGAAATTCAGAAAAGATTAAAAAAAAAAGTTGCCACCAACCAACCCTCTCTCTTCTTAATTGTGAATGAAAAAAACAATACATTTTTGAAATTTTTAAAAATGCAAAAAAAATATTATTTTGATAACAGTCTAGTCTTTTAAATTTCTTTAGACCAAAATCTCTGTGATCATCATCATCTAAAGAGCAAAATAAATATTTATGTCACAATTTTCAATTTTCGATATAAATCTCACCATTATAGCACAATTTGTAATTGTCCTTTTTAGTAAAAGAAAGTTAAAACTTGCAAAATAAAATATCTTATTATGCACAGATTAATATTAAAAGTGTGATCATTTGTAAATTACGCAACTCTTAACAGTCACGAATTACACTAGAGGCCAACATAAAAGCCTTTTTAGACTGGGCTAACTTGGGTAGACCTTTTTTTTTTTGGTTTTGGTTTTGCATCATCGGTCTTTTGGGATTTTTTGACCTCATGAACCTGGCGAGGGCTTCATCGATGTTTTTGGTTCTGTGGGGTGCCTGGTGGGGTACGTTATACAAAAACCTAGCTCATGAGCTTCGTCTGCTTGGTTGGTTCAAGTTAAGTTAAGGATATTTCTTGAACTACGAACCTATGTGTCCCAGCTTGTAGTTTAGTCGGCAACTTGAACGAATCGAACCAGCTTCGATTGAACTCGACGTGGAAATCACATCAACGAGCTTCAATGTTACAAAGCTGATTTATAATCATTCAATTGCGATTGAATTATTTACCTAAGCTAAACCTATAGATTTACTATTTGTATTTGACCATCAATCTTGGACGACCAATTTCCAATCCATTGTCATCATAAATAACAGCTGAACTAACCAAATAAAACATAGTTATATGCGCATCTATGTTTGTTCAATTTTGGTCTTATTTCAATAAACAGCATCAATGTATGCATGGCATAGATAATATCACATGCCACACACAATGCCCACATTGCTGTAAATAAAACGGGCCTTTAATTTTGTGCAAGCTCATCATTATTTCACATTGACTATAGTTACGCTCGTAATTCATCGGAATCATCACTCGTCTCAAAACAAAAACATTTCTAAACTGAATTCCTCCTATTCGATTTCAAACGGCAATTTATTTCTAGTCAACCCGATCATTTGAAAGAAGAGTGTTGTTTCGTATTTTGTTCTAAATTAAGTAAATTTGAACGAGTCAGTCACAAAATAACCAGATAATTTACAATATTGTTCGAACATGTTGTTTCAGTCAACATAAAATGGGGAGAAACTGGGTTAAAAACATACTAACGGAGAGCTCACACATGCTTTTGTATACATTATATGAATAATTACGAGAAAACAAAAAGTTGAGTAAAGATTTGTTTTCAAAGTTAGCCATGAAACAATTTTTTCTATGGTCCGAAGTTACATACAAGCATTGTCAATGCTGAGAGAAAAAAAAGCCCATGAATTCATTTTTTGACATTTTTTTTTTTGCCCAAAAATGAAAAAAATAATGGTTCATGAATTTTTTCAAAAAAAATGAAAGTCTTCTAGATGCCCTGAAAAGCACTGAAATGAACTCAGGACGGCCCAACAGACTTCCGAGGACCATAAAAATCCTTGTCCTTCCTGCACCTTTTCACGCAATACACAGAGTCTGCCTTACGGGTTAAAGCTCTCCACAAATTTGGAATATTGTGCCAAATTCCCAATGATCCCACATGCTCCCCTATCCCGTTTTACCACTATGTAGGGAAAAATTACTTGAAGGGTTTATTATGAAATTATATAAATTGTATACAAAATGTACAATTTCCACTCATTGATTTATGTGTCGTTTGTTACCTTTTGTAGGTTTGTTTTGAGCTACATATATTTCTTCGTAAATTCCTATAAATGATTGTCTGTAAACAAAAGGTATTTAAGATCAGACAACAACATACGGCCTTCCAATATACATGATTGTGTACAAGCTCTCGTATGTTTAACATTTTCCAACATGTAGAAGGACCTTCCCTCTCTCTCTCTCTCTTTAAATCTGTGTATGTGTGGTCAATATTTTACTAATGTTGTATTGTGCGTCATTTGTTTGTCGCAATATTGAAACAACAAAAATAGGGTTTGGTAAAATAAGCCGAGATTTTGGTATAAAAAGGTACCGTAAATGAACAAACCGAAAGCACTGAAAAGACCATCAAATTGTATCCACTTTTTGTATACAACTCAACCCAATAATTTTAATTTCATCATGAAGGTTGCAGTTCTCGGTGCCTTGTGTTTTTTGGCTGTTTTAGCCGGTGTTGCAGTAAGTACATTTCATTCATATATATATATCTTAGGTTGAAATGCAAACACAATCAATCCTTGGACTTATTAATACTGAATTGCCTCGCAAAATCGGCACAGACGTTCAAACTATTTTTTTTTATCTTTTTCTTTGGTTTTCTTTTTAAGTAATTTTTAACTTCAGTTCAATCCAAAAAAATGAAGTGAATATCTGGTCGAACAGATCGTTTGAGCCAAAATCTGAAGAGAAATAAAAATTGGATTGATTTAAGAAAGCCAAAAAAAAATGGATGGTCTGTGACTATATATTTAAAAAACAATATAGAATTTGCAAAGCCAGGATTGTTAAGCCAGAATTGATCGTTTTACGTGTGTTTCGTCTTAAACGAATTAGAATATGTAGAAAATTCTACACTACGAGATGGAACCAAAAAAATATATACATTTTTTCGTGTTATCCGTTTTGGTATTAAAAGGTTTTCACTGTAGTTTTACCACAGAATGAAATTTATGAAAATATCTATTTAAATTCGAAATAAAACTATAGGCTTTTGATGGTAACGAAGTGAAAGATCTTCTGGTACTTGGAAAAAGTTATGTTCAGGATGTTATTGAAGGAATGGGTGGTAACATGTTGGCCCGCGGAGGCGCCATTGGAAATACTCTCTTCATTATCCTTTGGCCCGTCATCTTTATTGTTGGTATCATCCTCCTCTGTCTTCCCCTGTAAGTTAAATTAATTCTAATTTTCGAAGCCTACAGCCTTGTACATATTATTAAATTATGTCGTCTTATACAATTTTGCAATCAAACTGCACTAATAATTAATTAATTAATCATAAACGTTTCCGTGTTAGCCTATGTTGTTTTTTTTTTCTTTTTTAAAAGTGTGTGCTGTGTACAAAATATGTTTGAATTTGATTTATTTTTGTTGCTTTTTATTTATTGTTGAAATGAACTGGTTTAAAGTTATAAATCTATACTAGATTATGGTAATCGTAATAAAAGAAATATTTGCAAATTATTTATTGGATTTCATTATGGGTTTCATGGTTTCAAATGGGACTGTAATCACTAGGGCTCGGATTTTGATGCAACATCAACCGGAATGTTTCTCAATGTGTGGCCCAAGTGCCAATTGTGAAGTGTTGCAATCTCGTTTAGATAATAAAAAAAACAATTGTTCTTTCTAATTAAAAACAAGGGTTAGAGGCTAGAACTCTAGTTGACAACTGATAGTAACCAGACATCTAGCCTCTCTACCCAGCTTTTTTTTTTATTAGAAATAACATAATTGCAGTTGCTCTAATGATGATTACTTCACAATTGGTTCTTGGGCCACAAATTGAGAAACATTCTGGTTGATATTGCATCAAAATCCGAGCAATAGTAATCACCATTGTTATATTATACAAAACGAAGTGTTTCTCTACGGCAGGTTTACCGAAATTCCAATTATAGATCAAGTCTAACAAATCAAATACAACCTAGTATTTTATTTGTTAGACTTGATGAATAGTCAGAATTTCCGTAGAGAGTCAATAACATCAAAAACTGATAATTAATTAATGTTATGAATATAAATGAACCACATATAAAAGTATTTACTATCAAACAAATGAAGACCGTCGTCAATATTTTCATGTTGGGCTCAATAAAACAATACGATCATCATTTACGAACTCAAATAGACGTTCGTAACCCATGTAACTATAAGTTATCCACGTTTAAAATCAACATTCTGCCATCGTATCGACATTTCTCTGAATGGGTTGCGAGGACGTTACAGACCGAAAGACTGTTACACGTCTTACACGTCACGTACATCTTCATTTATAAGAGAGACCACACTGTGTGTGACTTTCAAGGGTAAGTTTTCACTTCGGAGAGTATACTACCTTTTTTTAAATGAGCTACCTACTACAACAAGAAAACCAAAAAGAATAACGTTCAAACTGAACATCATCCTTCTTAAGTTAACACCGTAAATTGAACCACCCCCCCCCCCCCCCCCCAAATCGTCAAACTTTACAATTATAATTGATGAACAAACAACCATTTTTATTATCTGTAACACAACTAATTACGAATTTGTAAAGAACCTGTTACACATAAACGAAGTGCAAACAGTCTTAAACGACCTGAACCTGTCTACATTGTCAGTCTCAGTCGTATCTGTATTTCCCGAACTACTATTTACTAGAAATTCGACACTCACGTTCGATTGTCTAACCTTAGACCATTAATGGTCTAAGGTTTAACTTTCTACTACTTCTAGGTCCCCAAATATCCCCACAATTGCAACATTTATTAGATAAAACATTATAATTTATTTAGATAGGTGAATAACGGAAGAAAACGAACAAATATAAACGTAATAATTACCTTGTAAATACATACAATTCTTGTTCACAGAACTTGTTTTGTCTTTAAACTTCCGGTTTCAAACGTTTTCGGACTTTAAACACACACAGAGCAACTTTACACTACTGATTTCTGATTGACACAATTAAATTTAAATTACTGACGAATGGAATCTAGAGAAAAAGACGAAAAATTAAACGTTTTAAAAGTTCATTCCGGACTCCAGCTGGATCTCAACTTCCGGTTACTTAAAACGCGGATTAATGATTTTATACGAATCGTCGCTTATGTTCAAAGCAAATATACGTCAAAAATCGATTAAAATAACCTTATTTAACCGACAAATAAGCAATATCTATGTATTTTATAATAAAATATAATGAAAAATAACGTACCTCTTGCTGAATTCAGCCAAACGCGCCCGCCATAAACACTAGAAAAGATTTCATTTCCTGGAAACTAACACAAAAAAATAAAATCACATGACAGTCAATATTTAAAGCCACAATTTGCAGCAAATGGGCAAACGAATATGGCGTCCTTTCATATAGCTAATATTGACGCCATAATCCTTCACACCTTTATTTTATCTATAACAGTCCGTGCTTCAAAACGCTACCGTTAAAAAGGCTTGTCATGTCAAATTTAGTAATTCATCATTACTGTCATGACGATAGGTAGCAGCACAGTTTACAAAAAAATCAAGACATTCATATAAAGGTAGCTCAACTAAAAGTGTTGCCTATAGAGCAGTTCATGCCACTAATGACCAATAGATGGCAATCTCTGTACTTAGAGCTACATTTTTTTTTAAGTTACGCCACGATTTTAATAAAAACAAGAAAAATTAAATGTCTTGTAAACAATATTTAATGTTATTTTTATAATTAAAAATAGTCTGAGAAGATGAAGTAAAAGAAATTAAGACAATCATGAAAAAAGCTTACTCACTCAATTATTGTTTTCACGTAGTTGAGCTACCTTTATAAAATTTATCTAGCATGCAGATGGTGTTTCCATCTCGTGACTATAAAATAAACTTTGCTTACAAACAATACAAATATATGCAGTTGTGGAAACGTTCTTGTACGTCATCTATTTGTGCGAAGCACGATTACGAAGTTCGCAAGCAAACGTTATCCGCAAGCGTAAAAATTACGCGCCAAATCGCATACGTTTTGGCGGGAATGAACTAGTTGTTGTTCTTTGTCATTTAGTAAGATAACGTGTGAAATAGTCTGTCTTATTCTTGCTTCTTTAAACACTTTTTTTAACTTATTATTTCTGTGATTTGTTTTTGGAGTATTTGTCAAATTAGAAAACATGTTTGAAGCACGTTTAGTACCGGGAGCTCTTTTAAAGAAGGTTTTGGAGGCGATAAAAGATCTTTTAAACGAAGCAACTTGGGATTGTTCGGCCACAGGTATAACATTACAAGCAATGGACAATTCTCACGTCAGTTTGGTTTCTCTCAATTTAAGAAGTGATGGATTCGAAAAATACAGATGTGACCGCAATATTTCATTAGGAATGAACCTTGCAAGGTTTGTGTTTTGATAATCTCATACAGAAAAAACTGTCTGAAACAACAATAACAATAAAAAATCATTGAATTTCAGGTTTATTGTCTGTGAAAAGTTGGAATTCCTTTCGATTAGCAGCCGATTAGCCTCTATACAAGAAGATTGTATTGTTTTTAAGCCGTATTTTGCGTCTGTTACGCAACCTTACTTCGGAGGGAGGCTAGTTTGGCTGCTAGTCGAAAGCATACTCGTAAAGTTAATATTAACCTTTTCGTTTCTTGTCGTTTTCAGTATGTCGAAGATACTTAAATGTGCAGCAAATGACGATATAATAACAATTAAAGCTCAAGATGAAGCCGATACGGTTACTTTTATGTTCGAAGCGAAAAGTACAACGATTAATGAATCAAGAGTGTTCGAAATGTAAACAAAAAAAGATAGTATTTACCGTTTTGTTATGTTGCAGATCACGAAAAGGTGTCAGATTACGAAATGAAACTCATGAATTTAGACACGGAACATTTGGGTATTCCGGTAAAGTATCGAAACCCATGTGACCTTTTTTTTTTTCGTATGTTCTCCTCGTACTAACTCCGGATGTTTCATTACAGGAAACTGATTACAGTTGTGTTGTCAAGATGCCATCTGGTGAATTTCAGAGAATTTGTCGTGATCTCAGTCAGATCGGAGATTCGCTTGTTATCTGTTGTACGAAAGAAGGAATTAAATTCTCTGCTGCTGGAGATTTGGGAACTGGTAAGTTACAAATGAGGGGAAAAATAAACGTTTCGAATGACCTAAACACTTTCGATTTTGTGTATTTTAGGTAATATTAAGTTGGTTCAAACGGCAACGACCGATAAACAAGAAGAAGCGGTTATTATCGACATGCAAGAACCAGTTACGCTCACTTTTGCTTGCCGTTACTTAAATAACTTTACGAAAGCGACACCACTCACTCCTCAGGTTCAGCTTTCGATGTCCGCAGATGTACCATTAGGTCAGTTTTAAGTTAAAGAGAGATGTGTGAAAGGAAAACTCTTTAAACTTTTTGTTACGTTTACTTTCAGTGGTTGAGTACAAGATCGAGGACATGGGTGCAGTTCGTTACTATTTAGCTCCTAAAATCGAAGACGAAGATGGAAATTGATTAATTAAAGCAATTTCATAATAATCCAAACGAATTGGCACAAATAAAACTACTTTTATTATTTTACTTTGCACTTTTCAATTTACCTGAGTAACAAATTGCTCGTAAACCTGTCGAAACAAACCGTAACAAAAATGATCCTGTATGTAATGTTGATTATGTCATGCAACAATAATAAAGATATATATATTAAGAGAGAAAATACACAAATCAGAAAGACAACTGATTAAATATATATATATAAATATAAAATATATTAATGGAAAATTAACTTGGTTATTCTTTTAATTAGCAGCCGTTTAGCCTCTATGCAGGAGATTGTGTAGCTTTTTGTCTTATTTCATGCATTCTGCACAATCTCTCTTAACATCTCCACAGCCATAGGTTAAAGGCTATATGTGGCTGTTAATTGAAAGAATAACCATTAAATTAATTATTGGCTGACGTGGCCGGTACTAATTGAACAATAAATCGGTGTTTACCTTATGACTAAATTCAAGTTGGAAACTTAGCACTTGAATTCTCTGAACAGTGTTCCAATATAAAAAAAAAACACATTTGATTGTTAGTATGTTTGAATATTTTTTTTTCTATTTTAGAATCCTGTTTAAAGGTTTCAAGTGCCACGTTTTCTTGAATTTCAACCTAAACTTTCATATTGTAAGGATCATATTCTTAATGACTACTTAGCTCGTCAACTTTTACATTGAATTTCTATCAAAGATTCATGACTTTAGCACTACTTTTGACTTAAGCGATCATTAAGAATACAACAACCATAATGCTAAGGCATAAAACATGACGGAATTAATGTCGGTTTGGAAAGTTTCATAGTTTAGCTTTGTAACGTTTTGGAATACAGCTGTTTTATAGTATAAGGAATTCAGAGTCCAATTCACAAAAAAAAATCAAGTGGTTCCTGAAAACAACCCAAACTTGATTCATCATGTTCTTAAGTCAACTTGACAAGAGATAATTGATTGAACTCATCAACACTTTCTGGCCAACCCAAAATGAAACTTAAAGCTAAACTTAGAAAACTACATAAACTTACTATAATTTTGTATTTCATCATGGTTTAAGCTTAACTTTATTTTAAGCAACGTGTTTTGAATATTTGGGTTAGTTCTGTACGAATAATACTTGACCAAGCTAACCAGGAGTAGGTCTAGTAATTATCGTACCGTGGCAATCACATTGGCAATATTTACAACAAGATTCATTGCTGCTTCTTCGATAAATTGCAAATGTGATAATAAGATCTTACAAGATCTGCAGTGGTTTCTTAAACATTCACTTGCAGAAAACGCTCATCTACGTTTTTTTTTACAAGAAATTGTGCAAGATTTACAGTATTTCTTGAAATAAATCTTGCAGGGGGGAAAAACAGCCAGTTGGATAAGCACTTTTAAGATATGATTAATCTCTCAACCTCTTCTAGACTTTGAAGAGATAGATTATAAAACGAATATTAGTTAACTAATTTAGTTACAAAGAAGAAACAAAAAAAAAGCTCTATACTCAGAAGAACTTAAGTTAAT
The DNA here is from genome assembly GCA_036925085.1 of Brachycybe producta. Classification (NCBI taxonomy): domain Eukaryota; kingdom Metazoa; phylum Arthropoda; class Diplopoda; order Playtdesmida; family Andrognathidae; genus Brachycybe; species Brachycybe producta. The sequence goes on along the minus strand of JAUPFP010000024.1, from coordinate 1,818,649 downwards.
TTTAAAATTAATAAATAAAAAAAAATCATTTGTGAAAGGAATGTGCAGAAGTTTGCAAAATAAAATAAGAAAATAATGAAGTTACGATTATTTTGATCAGATTTTGAGTTTTTAAAGAGATGTAAAACCCACGATTATTAGTTAAATCATAAAATTAAAATGCAGTACCGGTATTAATTATGACATGCCATAAGAAAACTAGTTCAAATAAAAATTATTTAAAAAAAAGAATCTCCAAAACAAAAAGCATAAATATTGATCGTCACGATCAATAAATGCATCATATAATACTTTAAAAAATAATTTAAAATTTAAAAAAAAACAGAAACAATCAAAAGTTCTTACAAAAAAACACTTTTAGTTCATAGGCGCCGACTTTTCAAGAACTTAAGGGGTGTTAAGCAACTCACTGGTGGGAGCTGTGGCGAATAACCACATGAGCGCAAGAATAGCATGTTTGAAGCCTCAATATTGCAGGAGCCTCAAAAAACAAAAAGAAAACTAGTTTTTTTTTTCATTTATAACATTTTGTTAATTGACATAAAATAATAAAATTAATAAAGGCAAATTTTGTTGTGTTCAAGGATGTAATTTTCACAGAGGCCTTGCTCTTTGGGGGCACTGGGTGGGAGCCCCAACCAAATATACCACATGCATAATAGCATTGCTTGTTAAGGTACTTATGACTCGGTATACCTAACTTGACCTTGACAACAAAAACTTTAAATCAGCCTTAAAAAAATTCCGTTTTTTGTTATCAAGACCAATGAATATTTCAGATTAATATATACAGACTCGTTGATATAATAAGTTGAAACAATGCTTTAAACTGGATGAAAACGGTTAATACTGTCTTGTCTATCCTTTGGTCTTTTTTTTGATATTTTATGTGGGCAGCAATTATTTTTTCTCTTTAAACTATTACTGCAAACAATTATTGATTTGAACCTTGTTTCCACGCCAAAGATTGACAAGCCAGAATTGACCGTTTGTATCTAGCTTTAGAGGCTTTGTTGTGTTGATACCTTAAACTGAGCGCACAATATTAAAAACAACAGAGGCGTCTAATTTTAAAATTAAAAAATTCCAAAGTTTTATCGGATGCTTCAACATGGAAGCACCAATGCAGTCGGCGCCTATGCCTTTGTCTTACTTCTCTTTTGAGAACTCAGTATGTTCAAGAAGAATGTTCAAATTGATATTACACGTGTAAATTTGCTACATTACAATAACGACACATTCGAGTTAAGATAAATTCGAAAACGATATCCAAAAAAATCGAGATAAAATCTAACTTTATGTGAGGCTAACTAGATTGAAAATGTACTGTATTTTTTTGTTGGATAATAAACATCAATGTAACATTTAACTTGTAAGATTACGATGTTTAAAGAGTCAAACTAAACTAAACACTGAGTTCTTATATTGATTTATGTAATTGTAATATACTTTTGGCAAAAAAAAAAATCATTAAAATATCTTTGAAGTAACGTTTAGATATATAAATAAAAGTTTCTCAGTCTTAAATCTTTCTTTAAAAATGACTGATTTTCAAATTCACACAATAAAACAATTTCATTTCTCATTTCTAAAAACATAGATCCTATATACAAAACAACAACAAACCCAAATACGTTATTATACCGTAACCAATCCTCGGTTTTTTTTTTGTATTTTACGGCTGCAGAAGTCCTCGAGAAACGAGACTCTCTCTCAATGTACTGTAAAGTTGAACCTGGAGGTCGGGCTTTAAAGTCAAAACGTGTTGAATCAATTTCTGAGGACTCGGAGTCCTGAAAATGAAAGAAAATAAGCTAAGTTATAGAAGAATCGAGTTTACTCTTGTAATTGAAAGGAGGGAAGACACAAAAGTCAAACCTGATGAAACTAGAGATGTAGACGTTAACAAAAGTGGCCATCAGAAACTGACAATCGAAACGATCCATGATTCCACCATGTCCTGGAATAATGTCTCCAAAATCCTTCATATTTTTAATAAAAAAAATACATTAAATGTTTTATAAACAGCTGATTTTCGAACTCTGGTTATTCTACATTAGATGGCAATGAAACCAGTCCTTATTTCGTAAATCTAACTAAGCTCGACTTATGTTTTTTGTTTTTTTTCTCTTCAAAAACACAATTTTTATTTAACTCAGAAAAGATAAACCAAGATGTTGATTTTGTCCCCATATTATTGTAAAGGCTGTCACAACATTATCTCCTTCTTTAACCCAAAAAGTTGAAAATTCGATCATTTTTTAAAAAAATATTATGAAAATTATCTTCATATGTTCGTTTACCCTTTAATAATCATGTTGGTATCTTTCAAAAGGAACTTTTTCAGACAATAATTTAAAAAGATGGGCTAATTTGAAACTGACATAAAAAGCTTATTTTAAAAGATATCAAAATAAAAACACTGTTAAAATGATTGAGCTACCCCCTTCCAGTTTCTAAAACATTTTCAAGTTTCTCTTCATTTTTGCTGTTCTGAAAGACAGAATAACCAGAGTTCAAGGGGCGTTTTGTTCTTTAAAACCATCTTAAAGTGTAACATGTTTTTAAAAAAATGAATATTTCTAAGAAACAGAACACAAAAAACCTTAATCTTAAAAGCCCTTTTAAAACCGCTAGCAAAAAAGCCACCAAACGGACCAATGACAGAACTGAACACAGACATCGACAGCGAATGAAAGACAAAAGGATACATCATGACAGTTGTCGAAAGTCCGAACTACGAGAAAAGAAAAACATCTATCCGTAAAACCGAATCATATCAACAAACAATAAATCAAATACCAATCCGCAAAAAGTACGAAGAAAAATTGGAAGATTATATTCTGTTAGACGGAATAACGGTGATGGTTCGCAGTCGAAAAAATTTCCAGGAGCCGATTCAGAATATTCAATCGGACAAACGAAGTATTTGAAATTACACATTATATGCGAACCCTAAGGCGATGAAATAACGGTTATCAATAAGAGGGTTAAAATAGAAAAAAATAAAACACAACGACAAAACGTACAATGGCTCCCAAGATTACGGTTGCAATCCCACCACCGATGTAACCTTCCCAAGTCTTTTTCGGAGACAATTTAATAAGTGGTGTTTTACCAAAGAAGAAACCAAACAAATACGCCATAACATCATTGCAAATGATCATTGACACTGGAACAATGTACCTAACATAAATCATTAGCAAAACATTAAGATGTTTTATTAACAGGTGATTTTCGAACCCTGGTTGTTCTGCAGGTTTCAAAGAGCAACATTAAGAAGAACTAGTAACCCATGATCGAACGCGTCTAATAGCATTTTCATGTTGATTTCTTTGAAAATTAACTTTTTATAGACAAAAATTGTTTATTTTTTCTCAATTTTTTCTATTAAAAAGTTTATTTGAAATACATCAACAAGAAATTACTACAGTCACCATTCTAGTTTCTAAAGTTTCAGTTTATGGAATGGTAACTGAAATGTATTTTTGGGTTTTGGCTCAAAATAAACTTTTGTAAAAAAAAATGCTTAAAATTGGGCCATTTTCAAATTGCTATGAAAAACTTAAATTTTAAAAAATAACAACATAAAAACAGGCCTTTAGTGATTGAGAGCTACCCTTCTAGTCTCCTGAAAGACAGAATAATCAGAGTTCGAGGGGTCGATTACACTTTAAAACAAGTCTCAAGATAATCACAAATGAGAGTAATTTTAGTATTTCATTCAAAGGTTCTCTCACCAAATAAGTCCTTCGAAAATATTCTGCATGATGAGATAAGATTGCGTAACGACAATCAAGAGCGTTACGTGAGTCCACGCAAACTAAACAATAAATAATAAGTTAGTAAATACCGACAAATATTATGTCATGATTAGATAACAGAGAATATCGTAATAGCGTTTCATTTTAATTATAAACAAATATTAAAAAAAGGTGATGTAATAAGAGAGTAGAAACGAACACTTGATTTGGAAGTTCATTTTTACAGAAAACAATTAAAACACAATGAAGAAAATAACAGATGTGCCAACAAACACAATTTCATTTCCTTCCTCGTTCTTTGGATGCCCAACGACAATCAATCGAAACATCTGTCGCGCGTGTGTTAAATTTCGGGGAGTTGACCAATTCTGGCTTGTCAAACCCGGATTGTCTCTTAAAATCGCCACAGACGTTTAAAGTGGTTCCTGATGTTCCTATCATTGTTTAACATTGTGTTGTTATTATGTTCACACGTTCCAAGTCTTGTCAATTACACGCTAACACGCCATCAAGTTTTCTTTAGTTCAATCAAAAAACTGAAGCGGATTTCTGATCAAACAGATCATTTGAGCCAAGATTGAAGAGAAATAGAAGTTAGATTGAATAAACAAAATCCACTACACTTTTTAGACTAACAATCGAGAATTGATCGTTTGTACCTAGCCTTGGATTTCATTTATTCAAACGTATTATACTCTGCGGAAAATCCACTTTATTTTTAAGAAGTGGTTGCAACAGAATTGAATGATTTGCAGTGATAGAAACAGGAGCAATTAGTTGAAAAGAAAACACCAAAAACACTAAAGAAAAACTCAGAAATAAAATAAACCGATATAGAAAGACAATACAGGATTGACGAGCCAAGACTTTGATACGTCAATTTAATTATGTTCGAAGCGGTTTCATAAAAAAAAAAAGAATCGATCTAAATAATGAACATATGTTCTTTTGGCATCGATAGCAGAAATTTTGAGGCCTTTGAAGGTCACGAGGTTTCCAGTTAGTCATGACGGTTGTTTTATTGTTGATCTTAGCTCAAAACCGATTGATACAAGGAAATTTACTATGTAAAATTGCAAAATAGTAGTGACTAATCTATTTCAAACATCCAAATGTAAATAAGCCACACCTAACAACATTGATAAAACTCATTTGCATAATATTTTATGTTTTTTTCTCTCTGCCGTTTCAAACATGCGATGTTTAAAATTCTTTATGTCTTAATTGACAAGTAAATCCGAACCGAGTCTCGAAACTAGTTTGAAACCATTTTTTAACAACTTAACTAGAATATTTCACCTAGCAACTATTTTTTTTAACGCGACTCGTAACAAAGAAAAGATTTCCTTAGCTTCCCAAGCTTCCAATTGTGCCGATCATCAAAAATCAAAAGCAAATAACAACGAATAAAAATTAAGGTAAAAAAAAAACTGAAGACCAACAAACCCTTACGATCGATTCCAATTCGACTCACCAGAGAAAACTGCCGCATGTAATACTTCTTGACGAGACTAAGAACAAACCAGACGAATCCAACAATGTACATAAGAAAGGAGATGAAACGATGATAGGTGATGAGCGGCATAAGAAATTCCTGTTCACGTAAAAGTACATACAACGGATTCTGTTTGTAAAACGTAAACACAAACACAGAAAGAAAAAAAAAAGAAACGAAAAATAAAAATGTAAGCATGCGAACAAAAACAAAAAACAGCACAGCATCAAAAAAACAAAAACGACAAAACAACAAAAACAAAAAACCCTTTCCGAACTCACTCTCTGGTGAAAAAGAACTCCAAAATAATCGACCATACTTTCGCCGTAAAGAAAATAATTCGAAGTGAGCAGGAAATACCAACTTAACGATCGAAACCACGGTAAACCGTGAACTCTGTAAACGGCATAACCGATGGCGATGATCTCCTGAAAACATTTCACTTGAACGAGAAGAGTCTTGAACAAAACAAGAAATAATTTCATTAGAAGAGGATACAAAAAAAGATGAAATTACGAAGAAAAAGATGTTTTTACGATAAACATGAGTGCCAACGGTCCACCCCAAATGAGCAAACAAAAGCCTCCGATCATCAGCCAAGTGAAAATAAAACGAATCACCCAATTCCTCCATCTGAAAAGAAAGCAAAAAAAAAACGCCCGATAAACGATCGGAAGAGATCAAATCGAAATCATAACGAAACGAGAACCGCAAATCGAAAGTGTTACCGTTGCGACAAACCCGATAACAACTGATCCAAGATTTCTGGAGTTTTATCCGTTCCTTGAGGAATCTCTTTGGACAAAGCTTCAACGTATTTTTCATCCGGTAACTTGATTTCGTCTTCCGATTCCACGAAATCATTCTTATCGTCGTTGTTCGTATTCGTATTCTATAAATAAAACAATAACAACAACAACAAAAACAAGTGAGGAAATTGAAATTTTGAACCATAACCTAGAAAAATGGTCCGAAAACCATTCCTATAACCTTTGACCTTTTTTATAATCCTATGACCTATAACCTTTAGAGGATAAAAAAGCTTACTTTCCATGAAAATTGATTGTTTTTCATACGATTTTTAAAGGATTTTAAGATTAAACGAAGGTAGTAATATGATTTTATACCATTTAGAAGCCATAAATGAATAAAGATGGGTTTACATGTATATTTTGAAGGATATAACATTTGATCGATTTTCATTCAATGTGATTTTGGGTTTTTCTACCTGATCTTCGTTGTTCAACGTTCGATGTCTGATTTCTGTCATGATTTTCGTCCGTTTTCTAGTCGAATATTGAAGAAAATCGGTCTGAAAATGTGACGTTTTGTAAGCAAAAACAGATGTCAACCACTCAAAAGTCAAAAACGACCATAATAACAACACTTTTCATGCAATTGCTATAAAAACCAACATAAGAGCGAAAAATGTTCGCTAAAATCATCCACTATCAATCAAGATATACATATATACAGGTAGATCAACTAAGAGCTCAGAACATAAAACCGCTCCGTACAAATAGATAAATATAGCCAATAGATGGCACAACAGCTACTTAGAGCTAAATTCATCCAGAATTACATCTTGGCTTATCTTGAGTAGAGGCTTGTGACGTCTGACGGGTTGACGTACAATTTAGGAATGTGTCATTTAATAGTAGGCTAGAAAAGGGGATGTTAGCAAACTGTTCTGAACCATTTAAACAAAACGCTTCCGCAGAAATATTTTTTTGTTATCACCTCTTTTTAATCAGACAAAAATAACACAAGCTGTAGAATTTTTCGTCATCCCCTCTGACGTCACAAACTTCTTACAATGATGCAGTTATACATAATACACCACGATTCAATATTGCAATAATTATTTGCACGAACAATGTATAGCCTTGTAAATAAAAAATTCAAGTCAATTAAGTCAATTAAGAAAAGAGAAAAAAAGCAAGAAAGAGAACCTTGAAAAGAAAGAAAATATTAAAGCTAACACACCCATGACGATTTTTTTCTAAAATAAAGTTGAGCTACCTCTGTGTTTGTATATAATATCCATTATATCCTGCTGTGAGTGTCTTGTCCTGTGAACTCACCAGACGGCAGGACTATATTCAGTTCAGTTTTCGTAATGGTGGATGCATACGATCAATTCTGGATTAACCATCTTTTGGTTTTTTTAAAGTTTTTTGTAGACAGCACCTGATTTTTATAATTTGAACTAATTTCTCATTTTTCCGTCATTATAAAGCATAACAATTTGAACAAATGCGTATGTTCGGAATTTCGGATTTGCCTACGCCCGCGATTGAAAATTAATAATTGATCGTGTGTATCCAGCATATGATCTATTCTGAGCAAGATATATACAAAAGCCGAGTCAAAGGTATCTCAACTCTACGTATGAAAAAAACGTTACGTGTAAGAAAGCTTCGTTTCCAGCTTCTCTTTATTTTTCTGACCTCGTTTTGTTTTTTTATTTCACTTTGTAAAGAGAGCCTTGAATTTATCTTATTACATGGCTATGCATTCATTGTTCATGAAATTACTGAATGGTGGTTGTAACTGTGAAAGAATTTATCTCTAAGTAATACTTGTGCCATCTGTTGGCTATACTCAGCTATAAGCAGTTTCTTAGTTGAGCTACCTGTATGTATAAAATTGTTGATACAAAATATGCAAATTTCTTCGTTTTTTCATTGAAAATGGAAACTGTTTTGAAATTTTCATCATTTTTTTTGTGTATTTCTAGAGTATAACAACCGACAATGATGATTTTGGCATTGAGACAAGGGATTAAAACGACGATTTCATCAAGAACTTTGTTGATGAAATCGTCGTATTCGTTTCAACAGAAATCCGCATTGATGACGATGAGTTACGTCCAACCGATAAGAAAAAACCATTTCGAATGGCAACACCAAAGAGATTACACTAATTTCGGACACAAAAAACCATCTAAAGTACCCAGATTTACAATTGTATACGGTATCTTCCTTATATCCGCATTCACATTTTCTCTTGTGGACTGGCAAATGTAATATATGACGACGCCACTCTTTTTCACGGAAACAAAAAACGATAACACTTAAATTTCAAACAACTTAGGAAGGAATTTCAAGGTTTACTTGAAACTAGAAGAGTGAACGAACTTGCTGAATGTATTTTACTGATGATATCTTTTAAAATAAACTTTTTATGACAGTTTGAAGTTTTGAGTCATGAAAATTAAATTTGCATGTTTGCTCTTCTAGTTTCTAACATATCTTTTTAAAGTTCTTTCATGTGTTGTTTGAAAAAAAAAAAGGGTTTTCGTCGTTTGTTCTGTACAATATTATAAAATAAAAGACGTGATCAACGCGTACCTTTTGGTTTTTATCGTAAATTTCAGGATTGGCGAATATTTTCCAATGATGCAAAAGATCATCGATAAGTTCAAACTGGATGCAGCTAGTTTCGAAAACGAAGAAGATAAACTGAAGAGTGGTAGTCAATTACAAACGACGACCGAAGATGGAAGTAACGATGTAGAGAAGAAATCCGAAGAGAAGAGGAGGAAGAAGAAGAAACTGGCCGTCGGATTTCGCGATAGAAAGGTTGACCACAAAAAAAAAAAAGGTTACAAGATCGAACGTGCCAAAACAGATTTCGATCTTTTCTTTTTCTTCTTCGTTTCTCCATAGATAATCGAATACGAGAACAGAATTCGAACTTATTCGACTCCGGATAAGGTTTTTCGTTACTTTGCTACATTGAGAGTCCACGACGATCGAGGGGAATCGGAAATCTTCATGACACCAGACGATTTCTTACGGTCGATCACTCCTGGGATTAAACAACCTGAGGGTGTGTTATTACCGTCTAGATTGGATGTCTGAAAATTAAAAAAATTGTTACATTTAATGATTTTAATCTGTATTGTTGAATGTTGATAAACGAAAAATAAAAAGAGTTTAGTTTTTGAAAACCTACCGAGTTTGATCGAAACAATGTGTATTTGGTTGGTTGTTTGTAAGATTTATAAATGAAAATTTGGTGGGGAGAAACGCAAAAAAAAAAAAGGTGGGCATGAAAAGCTAAAACTAAAAGATAACTTCAAATAATAAACTTTCTAAAAGGACAATTAAATAACTATTGTAAAATTAAAAAACACCAAAAATAATGACAGCTTTCAATAAAAACAAACTGTCAAAAAACGATGGTCGGTTTTCAAGAACGAGACTTTTTTTTCTGACCCCCGATTTTCTTGACAAATTTTGTTCTGTTTTTTTGTTTCAGGTCTTGGTTTGGATCAGTTTAAAAGGTTTGATCCAAAGGTGAGAACCGAAAGATGTAATTTAGTAAAAAAATAAATTTTAAAGATTTTTTTTTAAAACGAAATTTGCCTTTTTATTGTTTTAATGAAAAAAAAAGTACAAACTTAAAAAATTTAAATAGAAAAAAAAAACATAGGTGTTTTTTCATTTTCATTTTGTTTATTTTTTCTTCTAATTTTGTTTTGTTTTTCTTTTATTGAAAACTCAATTCTCTTCATATTCTATTATAACTTCTTCCCTTCTTTCTATTGCAGAATACAGTCATGGTAAATACTTTAATTCACACTATATATACTCAAACTTTTGAATGCAATTTAGTCTTTTTTTAAATTCCTTCTTCATCTCTCAAATCAAATTCAATTCTCCTTTTTTTTCTCTCCATTTCTCATTTCAATCATTCAAGAATGGGAAACGAAATCTTCATAAATCATCAATAATGACGAGAAAAATTATGTTCTTAACAATCATAATATGACTGTTTAGAGGCTAAAATGTATTGTAAACGCCTCTTGAACTCTGGTAATTCTGTCTTTCAGAGGCTAAATTAAGAGAAACTAAGAAAGTGTTTTAGAAACTAGAAGCGTAATATTTAAAATTTTATAATTTAATTTGATAGCTTTTAAATTAAGCTTTTTACACCAAGTTTGAAAATGAGCCAACTTTAAACAGACAATATTTTTTAATTTTTTTCTATAAATAGTTTATTTTGAAAGATATACAATGTATATGTCGAACTTGAAAATGCCCGTTAAGTGCTACCATTCTAGTTTTTAAGCCACTGATAATACTAACTAATAAAGATATATGTTGTGTATTCGTCTCCCATTCTTTTATGCAGTGGAAGTCGTTTAACACGAAAATCAGATAATACAAATGAACTACAATATCGCTATAAATTATAATAACGATACGTTGAATCTGGTGCCTTACGATAGGCTTTTTTTTTCATACATTCGGTCCCAAGAAAAAAAAATTTACCTAAAATTCCTTTTCATAACACGAAATAAAGTTTAAAACCTCGTTTTCGAAATTCATGAAGTCAAAATATGTTTTAAATAAAATTGAAATTCACGAAACTGTAGTACTATTTAAAATGCGTTAACATTTTTTTTTATTTTAACACGAAATTCGTTTAATACAAAAAAAATATTTAGGTCCTTTTCATTGCGTGTTAAACGGTTTTTACCAATTATTTCGTTTGCTACATTTTTCCCATCTCCACTTTTTTGCTTACTGCACGAACAAACAAAATTCCAGTAGAAATAGGATATATACAGATTAATTAATATATTTTTTTTAAAAGAAATGTAGTTCATTAACATTGTTTTCCCCCTCTCTTTCTCTTTTTTTCTCGATTTCTTCTTTTTTCACAGTATCATTTTAGTGATTCCGTTTTTTTAATTAAAAAATAACTTCACCTCGAAACTTTTTTCGAAGTTGTTCAAACCTATTTTCTATTAAATATATGTCCAGACAGATGGGTTATTAGTTCAAACAAGTTTGGATAAAGATAGTATTTTCTATAAACTTGGCAGCAGTGGACTTATATCTTTTTCTGATTACATATTTCTCTTAACTGTTCTTTCAAGTGAGTTTCTCGTATCGTAATTTACGATTTTACTTTAAATCTTCGTTAGGAAACCTCTTAATAAATTTACGGAATATACTTTTTTTTTATATAAAAATTAGCTTCGAGAAGACATTTCGAAATTGCATTTCAGATGTTCGATCTAAATGGTGACGGTGACGTCGATCACGAAGAGTTTGAAAAGGTGAACTATATTTACCTTACTTGTATATATGTCGTAAACAATTTTTTGAATCCGATTTGTCTGAAATCTAGGTCCAAACGATTCTTCGTAACCAGACGAGCGTCGGAAACAGACATCGTGATCACGTCAACACGGGAAACGTATTCATGGGAGTTAATACGGCGCTCAGTAGTTATTTCTTTGGAGATATTCTAGAAAGAAAGTTAACGATCGAGAAATTTCTCGATTTTCAACAGCAGCTACAATCGGAAATATTAAGTTTAGAAGTAAAACAATTATAAATAATTAGGTTTATCTTCTCTGAAATTACATTTCCTTTTCAAATTATTTTTATGTCTAGTTTCAGCGGAAAGATCCGGATCATCGTGGAAATATATCCGAAGCCGATTTCGCAGACTTGTTGATGGCTTATGCCGGCTTATCGAATAAACGAAAAGCAAAAATGATAAAACGTGTTAAAAGAGCATTTAAAGATTCGCCGAAAGTAAAATATATGGAATTCGTCATCAATTTTTACCAAATCAAACACAATTACAGTGAAAACCGCTTAATACGAAAACGGATAGCATGAAATATGGGATAACACGAAATATATGTTTGTTTTGTTCCCTTTAAAAAGCATCACAATTCTTTTAACACAAAAAATATTCCAGTCTCTTCCATTTCGTGCAACTTTTAGTGGTTGAAATGGACTGAGAAAACAGATTGAAACCGATCACTCGAGTCGACTCTGATTAAGGACCACTTTTTGCACTCCATTTCAACTACTAAAAGTCGTTCACCTGTGAACGCCTTTAAACGGTTTCCACTGTATGCTTTTTTCCAATAAAAAAATACTATTTAAGAGTTCTCTAGTGACTAGAATCTCTTGTACAGAGAATTATAGCCTCTAACCAGTCTCTATTTGTTATTGGAAAAGCATAATTATTGCTGTCTTTAATTTATATGTCCTGTAATGAGAAAAATTGTTTAATTATCTCGTTTTTCAGGGCATTACGCAGGACGATTACCTTAATTTTTTTCACTTTCTGAATAACATCAACGATGTCGACACGGCTTTGACGTATTATCACATTGCTGGGGCGTCCATCGATCCGGCCACGTTGAAGCACGTTGCTAAAACGGTTGCCGGTGTCGAACTTAACGATCACGTTGTTCACGTCGTCTTCACTCTATTCGATGACAACAGTTGAGTCGATTCCTATTTCGATACGATTGGAAATATCGAAAAGTTAATAATTAAAACTATGTCGTTCTTTTTCTCATTTTTCTATTCTTATCGCAGTGGACGGTCAGTTGAGTAACAAAGAGTTCGTGGCCGTAATGAAGAATCGTTTGATGAGAGGTTTAGAAAAACCCAAAGACACCGGTTTCATCAAAATGATGGAATCGATTGTCAAATGTGCAAAAGAGAAAAAACCCGTTCTTTTAGATATTTGATTTCTTCCTTTTTAAAAATTAATTTTAGAAATATTTCTACTTGAAATTCTCCTTCTTAAGTTGGTTGTCGTTAACAATTAGAATATTTCAAATCGTTGCTTCAACTAACAAAACAGAACAAATTAAAAATCTTCCGTGTGACTCAACAGTTATTTGTTAACGTAATTTTTTCTCTCTCTCATAAGAAACTAAGACAAGTTTATTAGAAACTAGAATAGTAGGTGGATTATATTAAAAGTTTTTTTAAACAAAGGTTGGGATACTATATATAATTATGTAATTGAAAAAGAAAGAAATTACAATAATGATTACTATAATTTAAAAAGTAATCACAATTACTAAATTTTAAATAGAAATTATTGACACTTAAGTATTTCAAATTACTTTCCAATTACAAATGAAATGATAGAAAAAGTGTGGTATAAAATACAAAAACAATTACAAAACTAAAAGCAGAAAAGCGACGCTCAAATGCAAAACAGTCTCTGTTTGATAATATAATCAGGAATAGTTAACTCAAATTCTCGAATAGTTTGAAAACGAAAAGAGTTTAAAATACAAAATCAAAAGCAATTGCATTTTCCGTTAGAAAAACTAATTAATTAGTAATTACAATTAATAATTACTAAATCTCAAAAGTAGTGTGATGAATTACTAATTACTTGAAACAATCAATTGATTACTTTTTGGTAAATTAGTTCCCAACTCTGATACATTATTGTCACAATGATATTTTTAAAAATAAACTTTTCACATTTGTTCTTGCATCAAACTGCAATGAAAAAAGTTTATTTTTAAAGATATCATATTAATTAAAATACTTTTAGCCTAATCGCCTAATATTCTAGTTTCTAAAAACTTTTTCATAAAAGTTGCTTTCTTTGTAAATTATTGTCTCAAAAAACATTTACTGGTTATATTAGTTAGAAATTTGTTTGCGGCAATGGTTTGTGCTTAATGTGTATTAAATTATAAAAATGTTAATGAAATAAATCTATGTAAGAAAATGTTAAAAGTGGTTTAAAATGTAAACGACTTTCCAAACTCTTGTTATTTGTCTTTCAGGTGCAACATTTAGAGACTAGAAGGGCAGCTCGTTCAAGAGTATTTTCAAAATAAGCTTTTTATGTCAGTTTGAAAATGATCCAACCTTTAAGCTTTTTGTTCTATAAAAAGTTTAATTTGAAAGATATCACACTCTTGTGTTTCGAAGGAATCAGTGGTTCATAAACCCATGTTAAAAGAAAGAGTGAAAGAAAGACGAGTGCAATTACGGTTTTAATTTTCAAAAAAGAATACGAAGAAATGAGAACGAAATAATAAATCATAAAAAAAAGAGAAATATTGATATTGCAATCGTATTTTTCCGTATTTGTGTAAAAACTAGAAATAAACATAAATTATAGAAAATATACAAATAATGGCTTTTTCAAAATTATGTTCCATTTATATAAGGGACTTAGTGGACTAGAAAAAACATTTTCAAAATGACAATTTTTTTTCGTCTTCCTTAAATTCCAAAAAACAAAAAAAATTGTTAGTTAAATTTAACTCTCGTCTGGAGATAAAAACAAAACGTGGTCAGAAAACTTTTGCGTAGAAATACAAACATTCGTAAAATATTATAGATTTATATCACAAACTGCCAAAATTAAAAAAAAACTCTCCGAAAACTGAACATTTATTTAAAATATACTAAAGTTCTCGTCGCTTGCGATTATTTCTTTAACGGCATCGTCCACCAGTTTATACGACCATCCGTGTTCGGTCATTGCTTCATCACTGATACAAAACCGGATGAGTCGATGGACGTTATTGCGAAGGCAGTGTAACTTCTCACTATTCGAATCGCCGCAATGTCCGAACGGCACCACGTTACAAATGTTCAAAATGTCCGCAACAACTTCGACGGCATCACGATGCGGCCATCCAAGATCTTTGAGTACGAGAGCATCTCGAGTCAGACAATACAATAAAGTCTTCGTATTATGTTCCAATTCGCAGAGAACCAACTCTTGTTCCTCTGCTTCCTTATCCTTTTCCTCGTAATCTTCGATATCCTCTACATGATGATTATTTGTTGCAACACTGCGTTGTCCATAATGTGGCGTCGGCACCGACTTCGAGTCTACGACCGCAGCAGAATAACCGGGCATCGATCCATTATCATCTGTAACGATCGGATTATCGGATTGTTTCCAATGTTTCAGATAATGGAAATATATTCCAGTTCCACTAAAGAAAAGTTTCGAACAGAAAGTACAATGATGTGGATTTTCTGGAGTTATTTTTCTCTTGATGACACCTTGTAGCATGTTCAATGTGCTCTTATGTAAAGCTTTCATCGGACAGAACTTATTCTGAAGATCGTTCTTTTCGGTTGTCGTCGTCATCGTCGCCACCTTTTTCGTCGGTTTTTGTTTCGTTTCGACAATCTTGTTCGGTCTTACGTTGGAGGTCTGCAAGTTTCCTACTTTCGTACCGAACTCTGCAGCCGGTAACTGTTTCTTTTTCGCTACGAGAGATCCTTTACCAAACCCAGCATTATTAGTATTTTGCCTCGCGTGCCGATTGTAATGCGAATAGATGCCACGTCCATCATGAAACGAATGATTACATATCATACACAAATGTGGATTGTCCGGTGTTGTTTCTTTAGCGATACGACGCAACAAAAGATAAGTCTTTGCGTCAAGATAAACTGCCGGAACGAATTTCTTTGGTCTCGTCGAATTTCCTCGATTTCTGCGTCTCGGTGTCGTCGTCGGAACTACATTTATGGCTTGCGAGGCGTCGGTTCCGATCGCCGTACCATCACCGTTAGATGATGCTTCCATTGATTCCACATCGTCGTCATTTTGCGAAGTAGCTGCAATTGGGTGTTGATCCGTAACAATTACCGACTGTTTCTTCTTTTTTCCTTTCTCTTGCGTAAAGTGGACGTAATAATGACTATAGAGTCCACATCCACTATTAAAACGGTGACCACATTCAAGGCAATAATGTGGATTATCGAAAGTGATTTTGTTTTTCAGAATCTCCTTCAACATGTTGACCGTTTCTGGATCCAGATCTAACGATGGATTTGTAATTTCTTTGGTTGTTGTATCATTTCTTTCTTTCAGATGATTTTCTTCGTCAGACTTTTTATTTTGATTCATTATGTTATCGTGTTGATTGTTGACATCCGATGTTTTTCTCGTGTTACGTTGTGGCGGTGTCGAGAATTGAGTCGACTTTTCGTTTCTGGCAGTTTCGGTACCGTGCTCTTCGATCGTAACTCGAGACGTTGCTCTCGATCTCGAAGTTCCGACAACCGTCTTCTTCATCGGCGCTTTTGTATGCAACAAATAATGTTTATAAACACCTTGTCCACTATAGAAAGGATGTCCACAAAATTTACAATAATGTGGATTCTCTCTCGTAATTTTTTCCGTGAGAATACCGTTAAACATGTACAGAGTTTTTGCTCGAGAACTTTTTGTAGAATACTTTCTTCGCTTTCTCAGCTCTCCGAGAGCATCCGGATCGTTTTCATGTTCGTCGGCAACGGAAGAATCTTCGACGTCACCGACGTCGAATTTCTTCTTCGAAACGAGAGGAAGATCCTCAGAGGAACTAAATTCCGAAGATTTTCGTCCCCTAACGACACTCGTACTCGGTCCTTTTCTCGATTGTACTACATTATTTTTGTTTTGCGTCATCTTCTCTTTGATCTCGTGCCGATAATAATGAATGTATAATCCACGGCAACTTTGAAAAATCTTTCCGCAAGACAGACAATAATGTGGATTGGCTTTACTGATCCTACGACTGACGATTCCACGTAACATATTATAAGTCTTTGGCTGTAAAGCTTTTACACAAAACCCGTCTCTTCGTTTCACCTTCTCGAGTAAACCGTTGCCCGTTTTACTCGTATCGGGTTCTAAACTACTTGTAGGCACTTCTGAATCTACGGTTTCGCGTTGTTTTACGACTTCTTTTGAGATAAGCTTCGTAGGAAGTCTTCGTCTTTTAGGAGTTACTTTAGAACTTTTAGAATCCAAATTCGAAACGGTTTCCAGGTCCTCCTTAGAGGCACTGTCCGTCATACGACAATCGTTTACCTGTAATCTTTCGGTGGCTATTTTCCAAGGGACACGTTTACGATAAGTACGACGGACATTGGAAACCGTAACCTTTACTGTTTCACGTACAGCCAGAACCTTCGGTTTTCTTCTTCGTGGTTGTTCTCTTTCTTTAAAATCAAATTCACCACCTCTTCTTAAATAAAGTTCAAGAATGAGTTCGAGATCCCGATGACCTCTAGCATGCGACATCATATATTTTAATTTCTCACAAAAATGATGGCAACAAGGACATCGAAATCCGTAAGTTCCACTTCGAAAAACATCGTATAAAAGCGGCCGTTCTAAAAACCGACATAAGATCTCGAATAGCGTAATGTTCTTTCTAAAAGTCATATATTTTAAGCGTAATTTCGCAATATGATCGCAAACGATCTTGACGAACGAATTCATGCTACAATCGTCGGCTACATCGAGACGTGGAAGATCGGGAAAACGTAGAATCGATGAAACCTTCTTCGCCCATTCGTCCAAGGTCATTTTGGCTTCGACTGTCGGCGGCACGGTAGACGCGGCCACGGTCTTGACGGCAGTATCGTCTACGACCATCATCGGAGGCTCCGATTCTGCCACAATTTCGTCAATTTTGTCTTCCCGTTCCAAAGCTGGCATCGAACAGTCCATTTCGACAGAAAATTTCTTCGGTATCTTTCGATCTCGTCGTTTACGTATCGTAAACTTCGTTCCTGCTCTACGTGCTCTACTTCTCCTTCGAGAATAATTTTTGATTCTCGACAATGCTCGATCTAAATTGACTAATTTTCCACCGATATTGACGTAAAGTTCGAGTAAAGTCGTTATGTCTTTATGAGTTCTCATGTGGAATAAAAACGCTGGTAACAAACGATGAAAATGTTGGCATAAAGGACACGAATAACCGTCGATCGTGTTACCGAAGATCGAATATAATAACGGGCGATCAACATGTTGACAGAAATATTGAAACGGTGTCATTTTTTTGATTTGATTCGACGATAATTTGTCTCGTTTCGATGCCAAAATATCGATACATTTTACTACGTACAACCTACGACCTTCTTCCGTAGTCAGATCGTGAGGATCGTTATTCGAAGTCGACGTCGGAGTCGCTTCGAAACCATCATCGTCTTTTTCCGAATCT
The DNA here is from genome assembly GCA_036925085.1 of Brachycybe producta. Classification (NCBI taxonomy): domain Eukaryota; kingdom Metazoa; phylum Arthropoda; class Diplopoda; order Playtdesmida; family Andrognathidae; genus Brachycybe; species Brachycybe producta. Next base: position 1,800,624 of record JAUPFP010000024.1, on the reverse strand, counting down.
AACTCCATCTCGATCGATCCGTTCGCATCTGTCGTCGCTTCGATGCCGGAATCTTCGTTACGATCCGATTCCTTTTTGCCTTTGTCGACTGGTTTTTCAGCCGTTTCAACTTCGGGTTTTTCGACAACTAACTTATAAATCGCTTTCCTTTCTTTGCCACTACCGACTTTGATTCGTACGGTCGGTATCGGCAACGGCCAAACGTTCATCGGTATCCCCGAATCGTCAGAAGACGAAGATACGACAGCCGTACTAACTTTTTGTTCTTTTTCGTCTTCTTTTTTAAGCGTAACATCGATCGACGTATCGTCTTTCTTTTCTACGACACGATTATCGTTGATATCATTTTTGGTTTCATGATCGTCAGTTACGATACGATCTGATTCCGAATTGGAAACGATCGGATCGGAACACACGGAATCCAATTTCGTGGTGTCCGCATCGGCCTTCGTGTCGATCGCCGTAGCAACAACAACCACATCCGTTACTTCGTTACGTACCGGTACATTCTGTTGGAAATGGAATTTTCGCTCGTTTTGATAATTCGTTAATTATTAAATGGAGTAAAAAAAAAATAAATGAAATATTCGTACAGTTTGACCAGAATCGACAGAATTCGTGTCCAGTTCGGTTACGACAATGTCCAAAGTCACCTCTTCATTCGCATTTGTTGACATAACGAACGATGATTACCTACGAAAGAAAGACAAAAAAAAAGTAACGAACGAATTAGTTTCAAACTTTTGCAAAACAAAAAGATGAAATTCGCCCAATTTTGATGAGAATACAAGACCCTATCAAGAAATGAAACCATACAGTTGCTTTCAAAAAACTTGAACTTGAAATCGTTGAGCTCTTTTATCGATCCCTCATGACCCACCACCCTTCTGGCCCTTTTTCTGATGACCCACAACCGTCTGACCTTCGTCTGTTTATGAACGACCCACGAAAGAGTAACATTTTCCGAAATATACAATGGGTTATCTTTCGTTACGTCGAATCGTTCTCTTTTCTCAGGTAACCTACCACCATCTGGCCCTCTTCTTTGATGACCCAATACTCTCTGACCCTCTTCTTTGATGACCCACTACCCTCTTTGTTTAAAAACCGATCCACTAGCAAACCGAAATATTATCGTACATAGCTACGACAAACCGAAATATATCTCAGAAATACGAAACCTTCGGCAACGTCTTCTTCATTTCTCTGATGACCCACCGTTCCTTGGTATACCTTCTCTGACGACCCACCATACTCTGAACCTCCTTCCCGGATGATCCAACAATATACTGACCCTCTTGGTACACCGTATAGTTTCGAAAAAACGGAACATATTTCACCAAATATGAAATCATTCCAACGTCTTGTGTCCTTCATTGACGACCCTCTTCGTATGACCCACCCTTCTCTGACGACCCACCATACATACAGACCCTCTTCCTACACACAAAAACGACCCATTTTAGTGGGTCGTTTAGTGCATAGTCAACAAATTGAAACATTTTTATTTGAATATAGAATTTTCGCTTTTTTCTTTTGTCCAGTTTTCTCTGATGACCCACACCACTCTTTGACCCCCCTACCTAAAGACCCACCACACATACTGACCCTCTTTTTACTTACAAAAAAACGACCCATTACAGTGGGTCGTTTAGTTTGTAGACAAATCGAAACATTTATCAATTATGAAATCTTCGTTAATTTTTTTTTTATTCTAACGACGACCCACCTACTCTTTGACTCTTTCGTCGCTGATGACCCACCATACTCTGAGCCGCCACATTTCACTCATGACCCACCACATACTTCTTGACCCTAATATTCGTATTTATAATAATTAAGAAATAACGTAATTTCGTTACAAAACGAAATTCAGAAACTATTTCTTCAACCATTTTTCCCTTCCTCTTCATTTGACCCGCTCTCTCTCTCTCTCTCTCTCTTTGACCGCGACCCCTTATAGTTTCAAACTTACACTTATAATAACGACCCACCAAAAATCCTCATTTGTTATTTTGACTCAAAAAAACAAGACCTCTCTAAAAAAACAAACAAAATTTCAAATAAATTTAACATATGCTTAAATGTTAACTTCTCTTTTTTTGTGTGTGACTATTATTAATTAATAATATATAAAACAAAAAACTCTCTCTTTTTTGAGGGGAGGTTTCTCGTTACCATAACAATAAAAAATAATAATGTGTTTTGTGTTTTAACCAAAAATATATATATATTCTAATCCGTTTAAAAGTTAAAATAATATGTGTTTCAAGTAGGTCAACAACAAAATGGTGGAAAAGTAAATTAAAAAAAACACAAAACACAACCTTCCTTTTTTCTTTCTCTCTCTTATTCAAGTCTTTCTCTCGTCGTCTTCTTCTTCCTAAATGGTACAAAAACATGCAACGTTGTTTAAAGACAATCTTACAGACTAGAAAGAACAAATTTCTAACCTTATTTTGTTATATTTGTGCATCAAAAATCAAAATCCTAAAATATTAAATAAACTAAACAATTATCTATGTATTAAATTATTTAACTGTTAGGTTTCTATTGTTGCTGTTGTTGGGTTTTTTTTCTCGATAAAACTATAAATTGTTTCATATATATTGAAACGTAACACAACACACAAACACACCCCTTGTTAATCTTTCTCTTCCACCATTAGTAAAAATGCAACCAACCTAAAAATGTATGCACTTTGTGACGCTCATCATCATCATCATCATCATCAACATCATCATCAACAACATAATGGTGGTGGTGGTGGTGGTAATGGTGGCAAACATTTTAGAAAAGAAAATATCTAACCAAAAAATGCCATACAATTTCTCCTCTTTTTGGTGTTCATTCTTCAAAAAGTCTAAAAACCTACCATCATCTTACTTAATTATGACATAATTAAACTTTTTGGTATTTTTACTTTAAACAAACATCTTAACTAGAAACACATTTAAAGTGAAAATATCATTTTCAGATATAATGTAACATGCCAACTCACCAATTATTACCATATATATTATTTTATATATATATGTATACCGAAATCAATATGAGAGAAAGAGAGAGAGAGAGAAATATGTTGTATAAAATAAAAGCTATATAGGTTTTCGTTGCAACACTCGCCACTATAGTTACTATAGACTAAGGATTGTTTTTTTTCAGGCCTATTTATACTACTAATAATATCTACTACTATTACACATTGGCATAAAAATTACATTCAATGTAGAATTATAATATATGATGCCTACTTTTTTTTTTCTTCTTCTTCTTCTTGCTTTATGATGTTGCCTTTAGCTGTAGTTAAGGCTGTTGCTGTATAGTCTGCGCCAATAGCCTTCAAAACATTATATGCAATGTGAATGTGTTTGACTGTGTGTGTACAATGTACATGTATGTGTGACTGACACAATGGTATTTGGCAATGGTTGAAACATTACTTAAACACAAAACAGAGAGAGAGAGGGAGATTCATGTAAATGTGTCATTTGTAAAAATATAACAAAATACCTCAGTAAATATATATTGCAAAAAAAAAACCCCATAGATCAAAATTCAATAAAAATTGGTCATTTAGCACTTGGAGCTTCAACTAATTTTTAGGAAGGTTTAAACAACATATAAAATCTTACTTAAGACAAAGCAAAACTTAAAATATAAATGTTAAAGACAAAACAACTGCTTAAAACAAAGCAACACTTAAATATAAATGTTAAGACAAAGCAAAAGCTTAAATATATTAATGTTGTTTAAGACAAAGTAAAAGCTTAAAAGAAAGTAACACTTAAGATTTTTCATAGACTCGTTGTAGAGAATTTTTTGCCATGGTCGTATTTTAAGTTTAGCTTTATTTTATTCAAATAAAACACGAATTTGTTACTATGTTGAAATGTTTGTTTTGAGGATTTCAAGTTCTAATGGTCGTATTCTTAATAATTGCTAAGTCAAAGGTATTGCTAGACTCATGAAGGTTTTTGATAGAAAAGTTTCATATAAAAGTTAATGTGTTTAACACTAGCTTTTACTTAAAAAACGTTGCTTAAAATAAAGTTAAACCTAAAACATGATGTGAGACAAAACTATATATTGTATAGCAAGTCTACGGAGAATTTAAGTTTAGCATTTTAGAATATGGTGTTAAGTTTCCTTTCTTGAATTTAGACCTTAGATGAGCAGATAATTTAGGTAAAATGTGTGCATAAATACAATTGATAATCAGAAATTCTTATCAATAAGGTTTAAAAATTTACGTTGATTATATTTTGGATAATCACAGAATAAAATATACTTTCAAAAAAGAAATCCAAATGTCATTTTGATTTTTTTAAAAAGTATATCAGAAAAAAAAGGCCAATCGGAAAATAGAAAATATATAATCATCAATAATATAGAATTTTTCCTTTTTCGCAAAAATGAAACAGAGATGATACAAAACAAAAAATCATACCGACTATGGTAGTAAATGTTGACTCCTTGATATATTTCTATTATATAAGAACATGTTGTTCTAAATTTGTTAAAAATGAGGACGTTGCAAAAATACAAATCAATAAAGTATATATTTTACTATATATTATAATAGAAAGAGAAAGATTGATTGAGTTTTAACAAAGCGCTCTCTAAAGGAGAATTTATATTGTAAAAAAAAAATTGGCAACAGTCTGTCTCACTCTCTCTTTCCATTTTGATTATTTATTGGAAAATAAATATATGAACCCTTCTAGCCTCTGTTACTACCTACATATAATTAACTTATTTTTTATCAATGCCTAATGAATTTAAATTTAATAATCATCGGAATAAAGTCAACATTGAAAAATAAATGCAACAAAATGCTGATTCTTACATTTACTATTCTGAGATTTTGAAAATTTTGTTTCCTCTGATAGCAATAACGTCATTTCGCAATATATTCTTAAATATACACATGTCTATATAACAAATTGTATTGCAAAATTTGAAAATGCGGTCGATGCACATCAATAAAGCATATACCATATGTCAATTTACTGTTTGAAACCAAAGATATAGGAATCTTCGGGCTAAAATTCAAGAAGGAACAGGATTTAAGATATAATAAAATGAATTAAAATGAGATTTTTCTCAGTTGAAACCTTCTTCTGATGATTCTAAAGTTGTATTGAAGTGGAAGTGCCAAGATTTCCTTTTTTTTATATTATTGTGCAAAATTCATTTGATTATTTAAAAGATTAAAATAAACCTTTCTAGCCTCCATGCAGTATTAATTTAATTATTATCAATGCATAAAGAAAGATAAATTTACAGTGAAATAGTTCTGAATTCAGGGGTGGTTAAGTTAGATAGCACATGTACATGATAGGCATTAAGTATACGTGTCTTATTTGCAAAAGTTTCTATTTCACACAATGTCTGTTGGACACCTGTGTGGGTTTTTTGTTGTTGAGTTTCCACGTAACCTTTTAACCATTATTGAACCAAACTAAAAATCCAAAACCACAGTTCTGAACCCGCCTTTTTTTTCTATCCACTGTTTGCAAGTGGTTTATTAAGCACTTCTATATTCAAAATGCATATAGTTTTTTTTTGTTCAATTAGTATAAAAATATATATATTGCATTGTATATTTTAAATAAAGTCAAATTTAAACAATTAAAAATTTAAACGTAAAAAACAAAAGACAGACTAAATGTACAGTGTACACTAGTAAATAACTGCTGTATTTGATATACACACACTACAAATACATATGGTAATATTGCAAATGTTGTTTGCAGAAGTTTCTACACGTTTTTTTTTTATATACAATACATATGTTGGACACCTGTGTGTTTTCTATTTAAAGTGCTCTTAACTTTTAGAAATGTAAACTTTGTAAGTAAAATACACGGTAGAATTCATTCCTCCCTTTTTACAAACAATTGACAATTTTTTTTACCTTTTGGACAAAAATACCCACTCCCACACAATAAAACCAATCCACAACAAACATAAAAAATTAACGAAATTCTTTGAGATGTTTTACGAACAGACTGATTTTTAAACTTTAGTTAATTCTGCGTTTTCAGAAGAGCAATTACACACTAAGAAGAAATTGAAAGTGTATTAAAAAACTAGAACGGTAGCTGAATGACTTAATTGTGTTTTCGTGTTGAATATCTTTGATAATAAACTTTTTACAGACAAAACGGAAATACAAAGCTTATTTTAAAAGATAGCAATGTGATTAAACCGTTAAATGATTTAGCCACTCCTCTAGTTTCTAAAACACTTTTTACCTCCTGAAGTACAATTATAACCAAAGTTACAAAATTGCCAAGAATGAAAACGGTGGTAAAAATAATAAATATCACATACAGAATTTTGCTGAAAATAAAAAATGAAATAAAACAACAAAAACACAACTTTTTATGTTTTTATTATATTTGAAATAAATATTTTGTATCTATGATTTTATAATGATAAATTCATAATAAAACAAAAATCCTTTTTGTAGTTTTCGTTTGTATACTTTATGTTTTTTTTTAAATATATTTTGAAATATAAAATATAATTTTATAAGATAAAACAAAATATACAACAAAAATTCCTTCAAATATTGATAAATGAATTATTTCTAAGCCTATTCGACTTTTTCCTTCTATCTGATGAATGTTCACGAAAAATTGATAAAAACGGATGCTCAACACGAATACTTTCGGCACCGTAATCGTAATTAATCTTCGGTACCGAATCCTCACTCGATAAAACTTGGGGACGTGTTATATGTTCCAATGGACTAGGTCTCCATTCATTTTCAGAAACATACCCATTATTGTTATTCCGATTATATCTTTCGACATTTGAATTCGAAACAAATTTCGACTTCTTCGATTTATCATTATACCGATTTCCATCCCTTAAAAACTCGCTCGAAGTTACGGCATTGGGTTGTGCGGATTCGTAGTTTGGACTTCGATCACTCCAATTCCGTGATCTATTATAACTTTTCATAAAATAAGAATTCGGTAATGGAACAGATTCGACAGATTCATAATCTGTACGAGGTCCAGTCACTTTCTTACGATTTTTGTTAATATTATTTCCATTATAAACAGCAGCATGTTTTTCTGATGGAGAATATCGACCATTTAACGTTTTATCGGATTGAGAATGTGTCGAAGAATCGTAATAAGTATCCAAATCGGTTTCGTACGTAGAAGATGGAACGTATGGTTCGTAATCACGATCCCAATACTCGTTACGATACCAATCCTGAAAAAGTAATTCCAATGTCTGGCCATCAAATGTTTCTACCAATCTTGGTTTGTCACCATAGATCGGTCCAGCATCTTGATGTTCCTTACGAGCATCGTCGTCCTTAAACACATAATATGGTACATCGTAAGGTCCGTCACTTTGTCGGTGTCGATGTGGCGGCGTGGCACCGGACGGTACACGATACACCGTCCCATCTGGTAAAACATAATCATCGTATTCGTGTTTAATTATTTCAACTTGCCACTGAAATGGAATATAATTATTTCCGTATTCATCTAGTCCACTTGTTGGATCGACATCAACTTGATGGCCACTTTGAGCCTCTGTTTCGTATTTTTTCGAATTACTTCGAGACTTTGGTGACGAGGACACATTCAAGACTCCGTGACAAAACAACGACATTAGTAAAGTCCAAGTCCAACAGGAATTGCAAACCAATAGAGCCATATTATTGCAGTTATACACGCGCAATACACAAAATAACTGAAAATAAAATCATATAAATTGAGAGAGAGTGTGGTTGTTCGAAAATGCTACCAAAACATTAAAACTTACGAAATAAAATCACTTTATACATATATATACTATATAGTTGAATATGATCAAGTAATGAATTTTTTTCTTCTTCTTTTGCTTTTTTCCAAAGGTGTGGCACACAAAAGTGTGTTCAACGATTCAGCAAAGTCATCTAATAAAAAGACTACAAAAAAAAAAACATATGAAATAAATTCGAACCAAAAAAAATTGACCGAGTTTCAGGGGTGGAGTCACTCCTTATGTCCATATGCTTTTTGTACAATAAGTATCAATTTTTTTTTTGTTAATTTCAGTTGTTTGGTAGAGTAGGTCAAAAAATACAATCACATTTTAAACATAGGCTACATAATATTACATATAAAAAACATAGACATGTAGACACAGTTGCCAAACTTATAATTATAACAAAACAACTAAAAAAAACACCGCCACATTTTTTTTTACAACTTTTTAAAAAAAAGTTAACACAATGAATAATGCAATGTATATTCATGCTTCACTTGTCTCAAGTTGAAACAATACAACTAAACTAAACAAAAAAAAAATAGTTTGAATTAATTATAACAGTATTGTTTTTAGCTAATTAGAATTTCAAACCTCCTCTTTAAATAATAATTGCTCTAGAAATCGCCTCAAATAGTTTTATTCAATTGTGTGTTTTTGTTATTCTTCTTCATTGATGTATTTATATTACAATTTAAATGATTTTTTTAAATATTGTAGTGCATCACTGAAAAAAAAAAAGAAAAAAAGAAAACATACAAAAAAGGGAATTGGACACACAAACAAACTTGTCAATTTCGTGTAAAAACCCTTCAAAAACAGTTGTTATTTTAAAATTGCTTTCTGAAGCAAAATCTATTTATTGCATTATTTTTATTTTTCATCATTTTCTTTCAATGTGGTGAATAGTTGTAGTAATATTAGGTGCAATCGAAAACTAAACACCATTTGCTTGTGCTGTAAAGAAACGAATTTTCAACTCTAAGAAAATTAGGGAGATTTTTGCTAGGACAGATTCATATTATTGGTCTTCTGTTTTCTAGAGTTATAAGACAATGGAACGCTCTTCCTGAGTCAGTGGTGAATGGGGATAATTTTGTTTTGTGGGATTGACATTTGTATATTCATTTTGTTTTTATATATGTGCATGTATATGTACTTGACAATGCTTAATGCTGCATATGGACTTTTATGTCCCTCTGCCATAGGCCTATTTGGCTGCTAGCAGAGTACTAATTGTAATTTAGCCATTTTCTTTTCAAATAGGAGGTCACAGAAAGCCATTAGGATGCCATGATGCAAACAAGACATTCTTTGCATTTAAACTTTCATATTGAAGGTCGTCAAATAAAAACTTGTCCGGAAACGATTAAATTAACTTCTCGAGAAAGCAAGTGAGTGGATTAGATTGCTTTCTTTCTTGAGAAGAGCCTTTCGAGTTTGCATAGTTTACAGACACCACGCTTACCTGTTGTTTCCAAACACTACTTTTACAAATAATAGCTTTTTTTTTAGTTTTCGAATGCACCTATTGTTCTTACTGACAAGTATTTTGACGAATTCGAATAAGAAAATTGCACTTACTATAACAAAAAAAATGAATTGAAAATAAAATCTAGAAATCTTAAAAAAGAAAAACTTTCTTTGCAAAAATAAATATAATCGAAAAAACATGAAATAAATATATTTATTCCAATGTTGTTTTCATACAGATTCTCATTTGTGAGTTTTAAACAAAATAACATCTAAAAGCATTTTACGATAAAATAACTTATCTGTAATAACGTTTTTTTTTTTAATTTGTTGAATTACCCTCAGGTCAATTGCTTACGCTGTTTGCATCTTTGTTAGAATTTATTTTATATTATTTTTTAATGTACATAACAAAAAAAAATTAAATAAGTTGCTGTTTTGTGTATTGCGGCTATATACATTACAACTAAATGAGACCAACAAAAATCTTAATGCACTTGTACATTGTAAAATCTACAATGAACAATAGAATTAAAAGGTGGAGATATCGCATATTATATATTTAAGTAATTCCACGTAAACATAATAATATAATAGGACCTTATATAAAATGCATTAGTGTAAAATTGTACTTAGTAGCCACTTTGTGTTTTACTTCTAATGGAATAAATAAAAGCATATTTTGTAATTTTATTTTTCGTCCATATTAAATTTAATTTTCAAATACAGCATGTCTCAGAACCAATGCACCAGTCCATTATCAAAATCTTCATGTAATAAATGTATTTAATTAAAAAAAGTTATTGAATTTAAGCAATACTAAAATCAAAAATCATTTAATTCAGAAAAAAAAAATACAATTTAAACTTCTGTTTAAAATTCAATATTTTTTTTTAATTCTTGAATATTCCGTTTAATTTATTTGTACAACGTCGTTTTTATATGTTGCTAACAATTGAAGTTTTAAATGTGTAGCAACTATAATTTTTTTCATATACTGGGTAATTAATTTTAAACGATTTCGATATGCCAATTTTTATACTTTTGGACGTTGATTTCGAGACAACAAAGGAAAATATAACTGATCTCTTTGACAACGTTTTGAAGATAAAAGTTTAATGTTATGCAAATTTTGAATTTAACAAAGAAAAAAAAAAACCTTTCATTCATCAATGGTATTTTGATTCTTTTACCAGTTAAAAAAACGTAGACAACCACACAAAAATGTATTATATAAAATTATTAAATATAAATAGTAAATGAAGAATAATGATGATTCAGCCAAATGAAACAATTTCAAATGAACTTTGGATTGAAAATTTGAATCTTAAGTTAAAACTCAAAGAAACCAGTTCAGCTCAAAACATTTTTATTACTAGATAATAAAATGTAAAGAAAGAAAACGTTTGATAAAAAAAATGGTTCTGGTTTCATCAGGTATTTGAATGACAAAAGTATTTCTTTCTTTAAAAAAAATGTTACCATGCATCATTTGAAATGAATGAAATGACACAACAACATTTATAATATTCATTCATACGAAAAATTACCATATTAGAAAACAATAGACTAACCAAATTTATGCAGTATTCACTGCAACAATACTGTTGTCGTTAAGATAAAAACTTTTATATGTATAATGCAAATAAAATTTTAAAACTACGCAAATATTTTTTTAGAAATTATGCTTTTTATGCAAATAAGAATGTATTTTAAATAAGCAATTAAATCAATCAATTTATAGTAAAAATTATGAGACGGGATAAAAGAAAATGCAATTTCTTTTTGTAGAATTTTTTTCTTATTAATAAAAAATGTGTTTTCGAAAGAAATACATTAAATTCATGTGAATTTTATATGCAAATTTTCAAAAATTATCTAATTTGTGTATTTTATGTATTTTTAATTTTTGGTTAAACTGATTATTGTTACATGGTATCCATGGTATACTTAAAAAAGGTTGAAACCATGATTTCGCATTTTGTGCAAACTTTAGCCATTATCAGGTGCAATTAAAGTGAAGCAATTTTCAACAAAAAAAAATAATCCACAATTTCATTTAATGTTTAAAATGTGAGAAAAACAGCAACTTGTCTAAAGTTGAAAAAAAAATACCTTTTCTTAATAAAAAAAATTTTATGAAGATTTTTCCAAACATCTTTGAAGTCATCCGAATAATATGAAAATAATAGCAGTAGTCAGTCATTCATTCATCTCATTCGTTTTTCATCACACCAATAATTAGAATAATTATGATGATGCTTTTGTTTTGTTTTGTAAAGTTGTCGTCTGTAAAGTTGAAGCCTGTGACGTCACAAAAATTAATATTTTTTTTTTAGATTGTGTCATTTTGGTTGATAGAAAAGGTATGATAGGCAAACGTTGTTAAACAACAAATAAAGTTTATTGAATTATTTTGTTATCAACTCTTCGTAATCATCCAAAATGACACACACCTAGAAATTTTCTCCAATCTCACTGAAAAACATGTGGCCTGAATTTATATAAATTGACTAACCAGCTAAAAATAAAAATAAAAACAGCTTTTTTTCCATTTGTTTAAAAAAAAATTAACAAGGAAAGGTTTGAAGTTGACTTCGTAAAAGGGGCATGCCCCCCCCCCCCCCCCCCCCCGCCAACGTCAGTCATTATCAAAATGGGCGATTTGTCTACATTCCATCATATGCAAATTGATCAAGTTATTAAAATAAAACAAAATCTATTTACGAGCTTCAAGTTAACCTTAAATTAAACTTTTTCAGAAGTTTTCTCATTAAATAGCTTCCTTTATTATGTAAATAAATTGAAACATGTTAGCAAATAAACTCAAAAATGTCGTTTATTATCTCAAATAGAAATAAATAAATAAATAATAATACATGTTTTAAAATCAACTGGCGACAGGAAGTTTAAAGTAAAAAAATGAAAGAATTTCAATCTTGTTTCTACCGTATTTTATTAATAAATTTTCGTTATTAATTTCCTTTCATTAAAATTTTAATGAATTTATAACATTTTGTATAATAAACACAGGTAGTGCTTTAGGTGTGTTTTTAATAAATAAGCACATTTTAATGGGCAAACCATAACGTCTTACTAAGTTTATTTAGTCCAAAATTCAATTAAAAAGTGGACCGTTTGAACTTAAACTCTAACCCTCTAAACAGGATTCCTACATAGAAAAAAATTCCTATTTTATTTAGTACAGTATTCTTTAATAGGGGTTTTCTACATGTGTTTGAAATTGAGATTCAACTGAGAAATAAGTCTTCTGGAATTTAGACCTAATACCCTTTTGCCATTAGGTCAACATTGGTGGCGCAAAAAAAATTTGATTGTGTCCATTTTTAAAGAATGTCTCATAATTGTAATTATTCGCATTCTTTAAAAATTGAATAAATTAAAATTCATTTTCACCTAATAATTTCATCTAATGGAAACAGTCCATCAGAATTTAGAATTTAAAAGTCATTGTCAAAACTTACCAATTTTGTTAACTAGTAAATGGTGCAAATCATTGTTGGTGTCTTTTGGAAATGTTTGCGATAACATGAGAGGTTTTTTTGTACCAAATCGCAACTCTCACTTTTCATTTGTACGTCGTTTTTATGTGATATATAACAATCATTTTCGACTTTCTGAACCGGACACTACCGAATAAATTGGTGCACCCCAATGCACATTCTTGCATAAACATTCTTCAAACAACAAGGTCATTTGTTTAACTAGTTGTTACAGATTTAAAAGTTGTTGAAACAAATTTTCATTCTCACAAAAGGCTCAAAAGCCACATAAAGTGGTCGTTTTAGGAGAACATTGATTACATAGAGGGGCATTCACACTAGCCACAGCTTTTTTGTACCACAGTGGCAATGAGTGGTTGAGTCCTGCGCCACACAAAATCTGAGAAATATCAATAGGATGTGTACTAAACAATTAGGACCTTAGGTAAAAAAAACGAGAGCTCGGATTTGTATGCAATATCGAGCAAATGTTTTTTTTTTTCAATTTGTGGCCCAAGTGACAACTGTAAAGTAATAATCATTAAAGTAATAAGTAATCATCATTATTAGAGAGCAACTGCAATTATGCTTTTTTCTAGTCAAAAAGGCTGATAGAGGCTAGATGTCTGGTTACTAACAGTTGTCAACTAGAGTTCTAACCTCTAATCAGTGTTTTTGATTGAAAAAATAAACAATTGTTGAGATCTAAACGGGATTGTTACTTAATAATTGGCTCTTGGGCCACAGATTGAAAAACATTTGCTTGATAAGTGCATAAAAATCCGAGCCTTAATCAACATTTTTATAATGTTTCAAATACTGTTTCAATTAGGACCATCCACCAAAATTTGAATAACAGAACATAGTGAAACCCTTTTCTTTTTCATCAAGTACCAAAAATATAATAAATTATATGAATTAAATAAAACGATTCATCAAATGATTTTTAAATATTTCTAATGTAAATAATTTCTATAATTTTTACCCTTTCCAATTATGCATAAATTCAGAAACTGGATTCATGTTATAATTGACACGCCTAATGTTTGAATTGTGCGGTTGTTCGGTAGACAAACCTTCCGATATGGCTCTTTGACGAAAGTGTCCGTGAACCTGAGCAGAACCAGAAGACGAAGTTCCTTCTCCACCACTTACTTGATATGACATACCGTGAAACCGTTTCGAATTACTCATAAGATCCGATGACGATGGTCTTCTTCGATCCACTTGAGAAATTCTTTCGTCGATCAAAGGAAAATTATTTCTCATATTCGAGTGCCAATTATTATTATTATTATTGTTAATATGTTGCGAGGAACCCATTCTAAAATTTGGAATTCTTTGCTGTTCGAACGGAAGCACAATTGGAATCTGTGGACCAGACATATCTGTTGTTTGAATGTTGAGATTATTCAGTTGAAGATTTTGTCCAGTTTGCGCTTCACTGATTTCAAATCGAGATGGTTTCGTGTGTAGGTGATGAAGATGTTTCCTCAACGGTGTTTCCGTTTGTTGAACAGCAGGAGTTAATATCGAATCCGAAGAAGATTCTTCCTCTTCTTCTTGTTCGACTTTTTCTTCTACAATTTGAAGAGGTTGACTTGTTTGACTCATTATAATCGGTGCCGGGTTCTCGGTGACATATGACTTTTCAGGAAGCATTTCAATCGCATCGCTTGATTTCTTTCTCGATAACTTACTATTACTCGGAGACGATTTTATGGATGGAATCGAAGTGGACGTTGTTACAGAAACTCGCTTGTTGGAAGACGAGGAACGGATGTGACAAGAACACGATGTTGGAATCTACCAATAATGAAAACAACAATGTTTTTTTATAACAATAAAATATAATTAGATAAAAAAAACTATTGTTGTCTGCAACATTAAAAAACCCTTCAATTATTTATGCTCAAATAAACAAGTTTCATATGTATGTATTGTTAAGATTGAAGTGAAAACGCCTCTCGAACTCTTGGTTATTCTGTTTTTCAGAAACAAAATTAAGAGAAACTTGAAAGTGTTTTAGAAACTAGAAGAGTAGTTCAAACACTTCACTCTATCTTCATGTTAATAATTTTCAAAATAAGCTTTTTATGTCAGTTGGAAAATGACCCAACTTTAAAGCATACAATATTTAAATTTTTCTTTCTAAAAAGTTTATTCTGAAAATATTAACTGGTTCAACTACCCTTCTAGTTTCTAACTTGCTTTCAAAACAGTATACTGTAATATAATAAATACATTATACGTTATAATATTACCTTAAAAACGTCCACGTGAAATCCTTGATCTAGGTCCCAAGCTAGAAGACGTTGATAATTATAAACTTGGATACATTCCGAGTTAAGATAACTGAAGACATAACTGCATCTTGAATACGGTTTTCTGAAGAAAAAAAAAAAAAAAACAAAAAAAAAAATGAAAAACAAAACTTCAAATTTCGAATTGTTAGTTATATTACAATAAAAAATTTTCTGGTTTGATTTAACCGCATTATTAAAATATGTTCTAGTTTCCTTTCTCTTTTTTTAAACATGAATAAAATACTATTGAAAAGAGAACAACAAAGTCTGTCAAAAATACCTTTAATTACAGAGATAACATTTTTCTTTCAGAAAAACTTTTATAACAATAATAATAATATAAGAAAATCTAAAAAACACTCACGGAAGTAAATTTAATTTTAAAATGGTATGAAATAATTGTATGTCTTATTATTATTTTAAAATAAACAAAAACATTCCTCAAAAAAATTCTCTATAAGCAAATTTACCTTTTTTTTGGTTATTAATACAATATAATTACTACTGGTTCGGATTTTTCTGCAATATCAAGCAAATGTTAACCAACAAGTATGTTTTTTTTTCAAACAAAACTGGTAACCAGACATCTAACCAGCTTTTTTGGTTAGAAAAAAGCAAAAGATAATTGCAGGTGCTCTAATGATGATGATTACTTTCAACAATTAAAGGCACTTGGGCAACAGATTGGGAAACATTTACGGAAAAATCCGTAAAAATCCGAGTTTTAGTAATCACTATTTTTCTTGAATTTTAATTATGCGAATACAAATAACTAAAATCAAAAATTTTAATAATAATTAACCTCTATTTTCACAAAAAATGTTTAGTATCAATTTTTTTCCTCTTTTCTTTGGATTATAAAAAAAAATCACTGTAAAAAAAAAAACTAACTGAAGGTAAAAAAAATGCGACGGTTTTTTTTTTCGTTCTGCTCAAAGCTTATCTTAGTTATGACTAGTCTAGGGTATATAATTGGTGGTCAGCAGGGAGGAGTAAATAGGCGGCTTCGAAATTAGCCGCCACCTGTAGCGTAACACCTTTCATCTTTTTTAGGCAGACACCGTATACTGCATATCAGAAATATTCACACGTATCTAAAGTGAAAAATTAGTCATTTTGCATAATTACTAGCCAAGGTGCATAAGCACCAATTTCAGTAGTAAATAGACAATATCTACAGTCCCCTCACTATAACTTAAAACTTGAGACGCATCAAGAGGATTTGACCAAAAAGTTAAGATAATGCATCATTTTGTCTAAGACCACTTTTGGTGGTCGATTTCGACCATAAAATGAAGTTATAGGTGGTTGGGCTGTGGTTCAACCACTAAAAGTGGTCTGTGTGTGTGTGTGTCAACTATAATAGAGAAAAGGGCGATAGCAAAAAGTTCTCAACATTTTAAAACACAAAAGGTTTCTTCAGTACTTTTGTTATTAGCCTTTATTCTAACAAAGTGACACATGCCACATTGACGTCACAAGCATCAAGATACAGTGAAGTGACTATACATCAAGAAGCAAATTTTATACAGATTAGACGGCTGATGATGCCAGCATTCTGCACATTGTCTGAAAAGTTAGTCAATATGTAGATTTGCTACCGGCTTTGCATATTGACTAGTGAAATTGTAAAATGATTGATTTCCCCACTTTGGCTGTGCAGAAAAACAACAAAAAAATGAGGATACATAATGGATTAATGGGTAATGTATTATTCGCTAACAAAAAACGCATTTGAAATTGAAATGTTTGTTACTTATATTTAAAAAAAAAAAGAAAAGTACGAGAAGAAAATGAAAAAAAAAAAACAACTTACAAGCATTTCTCCAAACGAATTGTCTGAGTGAAACCGTCAAAATTGACAATGTATTTCCAAATGCCATATGCAGTTCGGCCTTTTTCGAGGCGAACGTACTTGATGTCTGAAGGGCAAACAAATCCACCGTCTGCCGCATAATCTCGATAGGAATGTGTATTATTATCCTCACGTCTGCAAATCGCAAAAAAAAAAACAACGATAAATTATTACCAATTTAATTTTTTTTTTAAAATTACACTTGTCATTTTTAAGAGCTCACTTTGGGATTAAAAGGAAACACAGTTAAGCTTTTAAGAGATAAACTCAAGACAAACTTGTAAATCTAATTTCGTTATGTAATGGCAAAAAACATGACACACACAAAAACCAATTCATTGCATTGCCTATGTTGTTGTTTTTTTGTGCTCAATATAAAGAACAACAACAGCAGATATGTTATTTATTGTAACATATGTTATAACAGAATACCAATAACATAATAAAGTGACAAAAACAACACAAAAAACTAAAGAAACATAGACCCACCCATAATAATGTTCATAAGAATAAAGCAGTTCTTCTTGAAGAGTGAGTCCATCGATGAGAACGTTAGCATTTTGTTCGGAAACATCAGCCATCATTTTACGAACATTTGACAAATCCATTCGAATCATCTGACGCATTTGACCACTTTATAATTAGAAAAGAAAAAAAATATAAAACAGATATAATTTATATTAATTAATATTTTTATGTTCAATGTATATCTCTAAAGTTTTTCAAAAAGTGCTTCAGTCACGCGTTTTAATCAAATACAAAATGAACAATTTTGAAATTTTGTTATATGTAAAATGACTACCGACAATCTGAGAAACAAAATTAATGATTACTGATAAAAGAGCTGATAAAAATACATTTAAATTATACCTTGTATATATATAAAATGCAATTATGGAAGGTCATTTAGCAATTAAACTTCAACTTGAACCCTCAGAGCAGAACACCAACACGAAAAAATGCTGTTCAAGGGTATTCAAGAGTTTATTTATATTGGAACCCTCTCAGAGGATTCAAGTTGAAGTCCAAGTGCTAACGCATCTACTTAATTTTTTTACCTAAAACAATGCATTCCCAATACATTAAAATATATAAATAACAACTAAATAGAAATCATTTGAATATTTCGTATTTTATTTATGTTGAAATGTAAAAGGTGAAGTTGTCTTATTTTAAAATTTTGATATTTTTAATGATTGGTAGATCAAAATTAATGCGAAACTCATTAACTCTTCAATAAAGCTTTCTATATAAAAAAAGTTCCTGAGTTCAGCAGTAGCTTTGACTTAGCAATCATTAAGAATACGACCACTAGGGTACGTATTTTTTAATGATTTGTAAGTTTAATGCTAACTAACTTTATCAACTTTCAAAATGAAGCTTCCCATAAAAAGTTCCTGAGTTTAGCATTACCATTAACTACGTACTTTTGACAGTACCCATTACCCAAATTGGTACCTATCATACAAACAAACAAACCCATAATAAGACAAAAAGGTTTCTAAAAGATTAGAGGGGCTGGCAGGCTATCAAGGCTCCTATAAGCATAATTAAAAAAAACCACGAGAAAAATTAGTAATAATAAAAATACCGGAAACACAATATGAGTAAATTAAGCCCCATGAGTTTTGTATAGACTAATAACCTTTTCAAAACAACTTCACAAATGTTTGAATTTATGCTAATTAGAAGTCGGTGGTGGTGATACACCAAAACTATCTTAACACTAACAATAACAATAAAGAAAATAATTCCTTATGTTTAAACATTTATATTTCCAGAAGCCACAAAGAGAGAAAAAGATAAATAGTTAGGTGTAGTTTTGTTTCTCTTTAGTTCTGGTTAATGATTTAATTAGTATGGTTTTTTTCAAAAGAATAAAAATGCAAATTGTCTCTCTAGAGAGAAACAAAAGTTTATTTAAAAATTATGATGATTATAACGGTCACTTTTTTTTTATATCCTCAAACCCCCTGAAAAAATGTTCTCCAACTGTGTCTTAAAAATAATAAGGTAGAATGGGGGGTGGAGAGGATGTTAAGGTATTTACAGGTAGGAAAGGTGGACTTTTTTTTTCCTGATGTCCGAGGTGAAACTCAGGTTTTACATTTTATTACCCTCGTTTACTTTGTAACATTGAAGAAATATTTCTTTAAAAAAAAGGTAGGAAGGAAAATATCTAAGGAAGGGCAACATCAAAGTATGTTATTTTACAATAAAAAGTTAACAAGGAGAAGAGAAAAATCAAAAATTACGAAGGGAAAAAAATGAGATGGGCTTTTTTGTATATACATCTATGTGTTATATGATTAGCCTTACAAATAATAGTTATAATATGAAAAATAATAAAACTTGAACACGCTTCAAAAAATAATTCGTGGAAATATATTTAAAAATTTAAGTACCTCGTAAAATTTATTTTTATGTTTAAAGGTTAGAGATTCATTTTTTTTAAAGAAGTAAAATAAAAAAAGACATGAAATAATATTAAAATTCTTCAGATTATATCTCGTTTATAGTTATTTCAACAATTTAAGTTATTTCATATAATTTATAAATAGGCCAAAAGTTGGCATAAAATGCATAATTAAAATTGCAACATATTTTAATTTTAATTCAAAATATGCACAAATTGTATAATCTTTGAAAATTTGCATAAAGTCGCATAATTTTAACTTATTTCTTGAAGGTCAATCAAAAGTTTCTTTAACCAGATCTTTTTGATTTTACATTTTTCATATATTGTTTCTGATGTTTATAGTTTTTAATTGCTCCAGACATTTAATTAAGTGTATTTGTCTATATAATTTACAATTTAATTTGCATAAAACGAAACGTTTTCTTGCATCTTTGAGAAGTTTATTTTTTATTTGCATTAAACGCACAATTTCTAAACAATTTGCATATTTTCGAGAATTTTTATTTGCATAAAGTTTTGCGACCTTTATCATAAAAAGTATGCAAGAAAGCCACATTTTTTTAAAAAATATAATCTGATTAAATGTTAATGTTCTTTTGGCAACCACCCATTATCTTTTTTGAAGAATCAATTATTTACGTTTTTTTTTCGTATTCACTATCACATGATATGATAAAAAAATAAAATTCTACCCGAACAATGCAAATTCTAGAATAAAAAAATCTGCTATTTTGTGCAATGGGTGGAGTACCATTTACACACTGTATATTAATTGTGTTATATTCTCAAAGTGTATTTTATGCCAGGTGTTATGATGATGATGATGATGAGGCTCAATGGCTCATGTTATAAATACTTAACCCTTTTTTTCCTTCAATATCGGAATGTTCCCAAAAGCAACAAACAAAAATGAAAATATTTCAAACACATATTTCATAAAAGCAATAAAATATTAGGAAGAGGGGAGAAAGAAAATGGTTAATTATAACAAAAAAAAAATATCTTCACTGATTATGACTCACATAGGATAAGGATGTGATTCAATACAAAGACTATCAGTGTAAAAGTCACAAGGTGCCTTTGGGGTTGGAAGTACCACTGATGAACTATTGATGGCAACAGAACTGGTGGCAGACGGTGATACGACTTCATGAAGTAGACCAGAACTTCCTTGAAAGAGCAGTTTCTTCGAAGGCAAGAACCCACCCTCAAATTTTTCCGGTGTAAAAACAGCCTCCTGTCCATTACCACCACTGCCACCAACACGATCTTTCTCAACCTGGTCAGACATCAGTGTCATGTATGACACTGGCTGACCTGGACGATATCTTGGAGGTATAGGAGGGTGAGGACGTAGCATTTGAGGACCAGGATAAGGTACTGGACGTCTTGGACCAGATAAGGGATTACCACGAAGAAAATCCAAGAATCCTTTACCGATATTAGATGCCTGTTGGCTAAGAGACGATACAATACTACGGCCACTTTCGAAACCATCTTCGGATGGTGTCATCGTGGTTAACATGTCACCACTTTTGGACGACACCTCTGCAGAAGAACCATTATTTGGGCTCAAATGAGCCAGTAATTCTTCTCTGGATGGAGCCGGAAGAACATGAAGTCCACGTGGTTCACCATCAATAAAGGATGGACAAAGAAAGATGTTGATGATGACGATGACGACCAAAGAAAACCAAAAGGAAAGATGTTTCGAATACAAGAGTTCCATCATCTGTTTGAATGCACAGCACGCACGGGCAGCCACGAGCACCCACACAAACAACATAAAAAAATGAAGAAAAAATTACTCAACTGAAACCCTTCAAAGAAATAAACAACTTTCTACTTCCAGAATCATTATTAAATTTTAGGAAATGCTTCTTTCGTACTTTTTTGAAATTCAAGCAACCATTCAATTTTGTGAGTTTTTCAACAAAATTCAACAAAATGAACTTTTTTCTTCTTCTTGAATTTAACTCGAAAAAAAGTCGAACTAAGTAGTCGAATAAAGTAGTTTTTATAAAAAAAAAACATAAAATAAAAAAAGCCTAAACATTTTTCTTAACAATTAAATTGTCATCATTTGAAAAGTTTAGAAAACTTTCAAACATACTTGTTAAAAGCTAAGCTTGTTTTAAAACTTAAACAACTCCCCTTGACCTTTGGTTATTCTGTTTTTAAAAAGAGAAACATGAAAGTATATTAGAAACTAGAAGGGTAGCTGAATCCACTTAAGGGTATTTTCATGGTTGATATCTTTTAAAATATACTTTTTATGTCAGTTTGAAAATGGGCCCAACTTTAATCTGACGATATTTTGTTAATTTTTGTATATAAAAAAAGTATTTTTGAAAGATATCAACATGAAAATACCATTAAGTGATTGAGCTACCATTCTAGTTTCGAGAACACTTTTTAGTATTTCTTCATTTTGCTTCCAAAAGTCAGCAGTTCATAAATTATGTTAAAACTTAAATAAGTCAAACTCAATTATTAAACGAAAGTAATTCTATAGAAAAAAAAAATAAACTACCACCAAATTGAAAAGTTTCAAAACTTTTTCAAACAGACATTTGTTCAGTTAACAAATATTCTTTGTTAAAACAATCTAAAAACTAATTGCAAAATAAAAAATAATAAATTACCTTTGTTTCAAATGATAAATCTTAATGGTGCTCACAAGACTGCCTTAAACTTATAAAAAATATTTTAACAATAAAAGTTAATTAATTCCCAGTCAAAAAACATATGCATCCAAAAAAAGCACACAATATATCCAGACAGTAAATTGAAAAAAAAACATTAAAAAAAATCACACTGTTGTTGCGTCAAGTTGCCTGATGCCTCATCTTTCTATGGTGACTTACGAGCTTCTAGTAATTTTTTTTTTCTTCACTGGAACAACTTTTTCCAAACCTTGACAAAGAAAAATAACAGCAACCAAAAAAAAAGTCAAGAGCGTAACATTGAAACTTTTGTGTTAAATTTCATAAAACGAAAAACCGAACATTCAGGAGAAATACCTTATTTATTATTATTGTTATTATTATTATTATCATAATCGTCTATTATGATAATAATAAAACCACCCGCAAGTGACGTCACCTGAACGTCATTTTAAAAAATATAAATGTTGATTGGTGGATTTCAGAAGAAGTTTAAAGTTGGAGGTAACCTCTCCGTAGACGCCACAGCGGAGTTCAGGGCCAATGACACCGGCGTAACCAGGAAGCTTTTTTCCCCCAACCATCGCACTCTATGATTCGACCAAAAAATCATCGTCACTTGAGCCATCAGATTTACATCCAATTCCGTTTCACTCTTAGCCTAAAAAACCAATCAAACAAAAAAATATCACCATTAAAATTCATCCTCTATCTTTCTCTCATGAAATCAATGATTCGAATATTCAATTGTAATACATTTCAATGTTTTAATGATGAGATTTGCAATTATTAATTTTAATTATTTTTTTAAAAAAATCTGCACATCACCTGTAATTATTTATAACCACAAATGATTATTTTCAGGTGCAAATATCTTGAAATGTGTGAATAAATTCCTCCATCAGATACCTTGGTTACTGTAATAAATATTTGTACAGAAAAAAAAAATCGTTTAACATGAATGAAAACGGATAACACGAAATATAGTTTTCGATCCAGTCCCTAACAATACCATATATATATTTTTTTTTTATCAAAACGACTGTTTAGAGGCTAAGAAATCTTGGGTTAAGCGCGAATTCTAGCCTTTAAACAGTCTTCTTGACTGAAAATTTTCCAACACAAAAAATATTTTCGTTCCTTCCATTTCGTATTAAACAGTTTGCATTTTACATTAAAAATAATTTTAAAAATTCGAAATTTACAATTAAATTTCTTTGCAAATTTTTCTTTTACTATTTTTATTATAGAATCTACAGCAGGGGTCCTCAAACCTTTTGATAGAAAGGCCACATAAAACTGATTAAAGTTATGAGTGGGCCAAACCAAAAGAAGAGGCTTTTCTCTTTGTTTACCTGCATATTTAAAGCTTGTACAGACTGAGACATTTCCTCCACTTTTTGAAAGACCGAATTGTGTCTTTCCCATGTAAGTCTCAATATCCATTAAAATGTAAACCAATATGTAAATTGAAATGTAAAAAAAAATTAACAAGGTAATTATTAACAATTTTCAATAAATATTGATTTCAACTAAAATAGTTGCGGGCCAGATAAAATCCTTTTACGGGCCATAGTGTGGAGAACTTCTGCTTCTAGCGAAAGAAAATTTTTTTGAAAATTATTAAAATGAGTATTTCAATATGAACATTTGAAAATACATTAAATACTATAATACATGCAAAACTAATAAAATGAACGTTTGAAAAATCCTTAATATACTATAAAAATAAAAATTGATAAAAACTAATTTAAAATTCAGAATAAAAATTGCAGCTTGGCAGAATTCAAAATTGTCTATCTTAAAAAAATGAATAGAAAAAAACATGCCATAACTTCTAAAATGCATAGCTTAGCATAGCTTCAAATATACTGCTATAAAATTGATAATAAAATTTGCTATAAAATTAATATTTTTATATTTTAAAAAAATGCATAAAAAATACTTTGAAAATAATGTATTTTAAGAAGTTACACATAACTTCTTAAAATGCATGTTTGAAAATTTCGAAATAACCGAGAAAAAAAAATATTGATAAGAAAATTGCTATAAAATTGAGAATAAAATTGCTGTAAAATTAAGGATTTAATATTAAAAAAATGCACTAAAGATAATAATAATAATAATAATAGTAATAGTAATAAGATAACCTAAAATCTAGGAATACTAAACCACACACAAAGGATAATAATTTGACCGAATAAAAAAAAAGGATTACCTGAAACAAAAAACTTATTTCCATTCTTGAATTTCTAGAAGGTTAATTTTAAAAAATTCTCAACCAAAAGGGGAAAAAAAAGGTAAAACGGATGTAGGTTTCCTATTGAAGTAGTGGGACAAGTATAATGATATTCTTACCGCTCATTTGCATATGATAACTCTTCAGACATCACTGTGTTATTTTGTATGAAACTTCGAAAGGAATTTTAAAAAAAGATAAAAGAAGAATATACACACATAACTACAGTCTATACAAGAATATTACCGGTTTCAATAAACTGTGAGTGCCACACACACAAAAAAAAACATTTGAAAGAATTTCAAAATAGTTTATCTATTTATTTGCACATAAATTGTTATTTTATTATTATTAGTACCACTATGGAATGGTATTTGTTTGTTATGGCCACAGTTATTTCTTATTATTGATATCACCGGTTCAAATACTTTTGAAAAAGAAAAATTTCAAAGGGTTGATGAGAGAATCTAGTCGTTAATTTCATTCACCCTTCCTTATTTTGTCGTCAAACCAAGATATAATTTATTCATAGTCATACCTTGCTTTACGTTGCCTCTGAGGACGATACCTCACCGTTTAGTGGACCAAACTATATAGCTTTGAAATGATTATTCAGTCACCAGTGATTCGGTCCCGCGTGATTTGGTCGCCAGTGACTTGGTCCCTCGTGATTTGGTCGCCAGTGACTTGGTCCCTCGTGATTTGGTCGCCAGTGATTCGGTCCCTCGTGATTTGGTCGCGGTTGTTGAGGTCCCTGACGTTTTGGTTGCTGATGATTTGGTCGCCGGTGATTCGGTCCCTCATGATTAGGTTGCCGGTGTTGAGGTCCCTGACGTTTTGGTCGCCGATGATTTAGTCGTCGGTGATTAAAAGTCCCTGATCTTTTGGTTGCCGATGATTCGGCTGCCGTTGTTTCCGTCATCAGTGATTCGGTTGCCGGTGTTTCTGTCACCGGTGATTTAGTCCCCAACATTACGGTCAAAAACAATATTTTCAGGAACACAGCCATATCGTTATGGGAAGCATAACTGTACCCAGAGTTAGCTCAACTCTCCCCATTGAAGCATTCCATGCCATACTAGGAGTGCAGCCCTTAGGTGGCGCCACCTCTATTAAAAGTTCTTCTCATAACGAGAAATAAAAAGATAAGAATCAAGAGAACCTTGAAGAGAGATTAATTAATGCTGACTCAATCAAGATGTTTTCACTAACAACGAGTTGAGCTACCTCTATGTAGGGCTCTATTTTCTTCTCCATAAATCGGAATTGATTTTTTTTATTGTTTTCTTTGTCTTCATGTATTGTTTTAAAATTCTAACATAAAAAACGTATTGAGAGAATGAGGAAATACAATTAGTTAAAACTATTGACTTATCCATCAATTCTCTTACTTTAAATATATATTTATAATAATAATAATTGCCTACATTAATAAGGTTTCATGATGTCAATGTGAAAGGTCATATAAACTTGAATAAAGAAGTCAATGATATCTAATTAAATTAAATTGACTAATTACAATTGCAATCATAATTGCAGAAACTCTTATTACATATAGAAATTTTCTGCCTTATAATTTAGAAAATCCTTCAATTAATTACAAAGATCTTGTAAACTAATTAAAAAAAATTACCAATCATATTTTGTTTGTTTAATATTTGAGTTGAATTGCAAAAAGTGTAATCAAAAGTAATTAATCCATAAAAATTCACTTAATGTTTTCAAATTAAATATCAAAGAAAACAAAAACTAGAGAGAATTTTATATGTAAGTTTATTAATTTTCCTTTTTTTAAAAAAAAAAAAATTCAAATTAATGAGACAAAAAAAAATAACTCAAGTCGGGTTTAATTTATAATTTCTTAAAAAGTCATTGGTCATCATAGTTTTGACCCAGTGAAATTCCATCACGTCCTTTTTTTATGAGAATTTTTACTTTAAAAAACATCTTTTTGATAAGAGGGCAAAACGGTAAATGCAAAAATATTAAGAGGCTCGGCCCAGTCCACAAAAAAAAATTTATAATGTAGTTAACCTAAAGTCATAATTTAAATTGAAAGAAATTATTATACACAATACATTTATAATAATAATAATATGCTGATGATGATGAGAAACAAAGTGGGAACCAAATATAAAATAGTTCCCTTATATTAAAATGTGTAGACAAATCTCTCTTCCCCCCCCCCCCCCCCAAAAAAAATGATTGAATTCTCTGTCATGTCCATCCTTTCTTCATATACACTCTGTATATTTAAAGTTGAGATTTATTGTATATTTTAAAACATTTTTCTTGTACCTATGCATTTAGCAGTGAGTGGTAAAGGTCATTGCCATAGGTGAACAACAGAACACGAAAACATATTGTGTTTCTTCTTCTTCATCTACATATGTCTTTGTTTACAAACAAAAACGATATGCAACCTCTTAGATGAAAAAACAAAAACATGAAAGCAACAATTTGAGAAGAGAACAAATTTTCATAATTTATTGTGGGCCAAAACGTACCCACCACCATAAGATTTACTAAAAAAAAAAAAAAAAAAAACTCGTTCCATAATTATTAATTACTGGAGCAACCATAATTACTGTTTTTATCCCAATGCTAGTGACATGCTGATGAATTAAATAGAAAATCCTAGCCTCAAACCAGTCTTTGTTTAGACTAGTTTGAGGCTAGCATTCTCTAATCACTAGTATTTGTCAACTACATTAACTAACTCTGGTCAACCCTTATACCTTGTACACACATGAGTTAAATGAATTCAAATTTAAATGTGTTTAGGTGAATTATACGGAATCCAGTTAAGGACATGAACACCAAATAAAAATTGACTTTATTATTAATATTTTAAATTAAAATACTAAATCAATATTTTAATGTCAATAGTTTATATTTAAGTATTAACTCAATATTTTCAGATTAACTGAATAAATTGAATTCGACATATTGTTTGTTGGTCCTTCACAGGGCTCTTAAATTATCAGGTGCTCTGTACTAGGTATTAGCCTTTTTTGTAAAGCATAAATTTGGAATTAATTAATTAGAAAATTACTAATTAGCCATATACAGTATATAGGATTAATATTAGTAAATGCAAAAATTAACAATGGACAATTCTTGTTTTTGAACTTAAAAGTGAAAACCACCCATCGAACACGAACTCTGGTTAACGTGGTTATTCTGTCTTTCCACAGAAACTTTGAAAGTGTTTTAGAAACTAGAAGGGTAGCTCAAGGCATTTTCATATTTGATATCTTTTTAAAATAAACTTGTGTCAGTTTGAAAATAACACAACTTTAAGCAAACAATATTTTTTCCTTTTTTTTTTTAAAGTTTACTTTGAAAGATTTTAAAATACTAATTAAAAATACAATTTTTCAAGAAAAATAATTTTTAGAGGCTATTAATTTTGACAATAATTTCAATGTTAGTAAAAGAGAAGCCAATGTGGTCTTCCCCCCCCCCCCCCCTAGAGTTATATAAGACAATGGAACTCTCTTCCTGAGGAAGTGGTAAATGGGAATAAGTTTGTTTTGTGGGATTGACAATTGTATATTCATTTTGTTTTTTTATATATGTGCTTGACAATGCTTAATGCTGCATGTGGACTTTTATGTCCCTCTGCCATAAGCCTATTTGGCTGCTAGCAGAGTACTTTTTGTAATTTTAATTTTAACATTTAATTTAACACAGTCACAAAATGATTGAAAACCCCCATAATTCTGTTGACCTTACTAATTAGTGATTTTAGCTACCGTTCTAGTTTCTAAAACTTTCAAAATTACTCTTTAGTTTATCTACTAAAATAATTTTTGTAATAATAGTATTATTAAGTTAGAAAGTTGTTTACAAAATTTGTTCTAAAAAAAAGTGGCTCTCAAGCACAAATTGTGTGCTCTCCCTCGAGAGAGCTTTTATCACTCTTTACACAATCAATTTAAAAAAAAAAAAATTGATGAACTTTTGAAGTTTGTACCTGGGGACCAATGACCATGTTTATATTGTAAATTTGGCTACATTCATACATAAATAGCCAGAAAAAAAAAGCATATCATCCTCAATTATAGTTGTTTTCATTATATCAACATATTATCTCCAATTTATCTGTAAAAATATATTGCGTGAGATTTTTCTTCTTCTTCTTCCATATATTATGTGTTCTTTGACCGAAACAATAGAGAAATTATGTTTGAAAAATGAAGGGCACAACACACCACACTCATATTGAAATACATACATATTGGTAATGTATGTGTGTGAATTTGGCCCGGTCCCCCCCCCAAAAAAAATCCCTCCAGGCCCCATTTACCATTTCCCTCGCTCTACTGACTTGGAAGAAAAATCAAATCGTTTTTTCGCTTTTTATAGTCAACTTTTTTAAAAGTTCACTTTTTAGATTTGTTTGTATGGATAAACATTTTTTTGTTTAATCCCCTCTTCTCTACAAATAAAAATATAAAAAGTGAACTTTTATTTCAAAAAAATACATATAGGGTACATTGATTTTAATGTCTATTTTTTTGTTCAATTAATTTCCTGTCATTTATTATAAAATAACAATCAGTTTAGTTTGAAAACGCCTAATTTAGATTTTCCTATCTTTTTCAAAAATCAAAACAAAAACGAATTTTTATGAAAATAAAACCACAGAAAAAAAAAGTCGTTCATCTATGAAGATGAACGACTTTTAGTGGTTGAAATCGACTGCAAAATGTGATCGACGTGTGGTTTGAACCTTGACCACGCGAGAGTCAACTCTTATACAACCACTTTTTGCAATTCATTTAACTAGAATAGGACCACTTCTCAAGGGTTAACAACAACAGTCGACTCGAGAGGTTGGTTTCGATCAAACACCAACCACTTTTTACAGACCATCTCGACTACTTAAAAGTCGCTCGTCTGTAAGAGCCTTCAGGCCTCATTTCAAAATTAAAACTTAAGATTTGTTTTATGAACAGCTGAATTTCTAACTCTGATTACTCAGCCTTTTCGAGAAGAGCATAATTTAAAGAGAAACTAGAAAGTATTTTTAGAAACTAGAAGGGTAGTTCAATCACTTGGAGGTATTTTCGTGTTGATTATCTTTCAAAATAAACTTTTGAAAGGCAAAAAAGATTAAAAAATATCGTCTCTGCTTAAAGTTGTGTCATTTTCAAACTCAGTTTTTTTATTTTGAAATATAACATGAAAATACCCTGATGTGATTAAGAGAAACTATAAAGTATTTTAGAAACCAGAATTTCTAAAATACTTTATAGTTTCTCTTAATTTTGTTCCTGGAAGACAATATAATCAGATAGTTCGAGACGCCTTTACACTTTTAAAACCTTCTAAAACTGATTTTTTCTATGTTGAAACCCTGTTCTGAGAGTTCAAGTGCTAAGTTTTCTTTATGAATTTGAGCCTAAAATAAAAATAAAGCATTTCTATAATTGCTCCAAAAAACCATACATACTTATTATAAGTTATTAATTATAATCTTTAATAAGAATTTAAATTAAAGTTTGACCTGTTTTGAGAAAAAAAATGAGCTCTGAACTCCTCTTTTCTCCAATGTAGGCCTATAGGGTGACAACAAACTCATAATTTTATTTTTCGAAATTCGACCTCTTAATGGAACCAAACGTCTTTTAAATCGTGAGAAAGTTTATTTAACACACTTCTTCTCTTTTTAAGTGAACCCCAGTCATAATAATCACATAAACACCAATAACAACCGGAAAAATATTTCTGTATTGTAAACACATCAAAATATGTTTTTTTTTTCTTCTTATTGTTGCCACTCAAAACAAAATTGGCGTGAAAAATGTGCAAACAATTGTTCATTCAATTTCAACAACCACTTTGAACACAAAACACAGCCCATAACTGTAAAATTTGAAAGAATTATTACAAAATTTTATGCAATAGGGGTTCTTAAAAAAACAACAACAACACAATTGTTTGAAATTTTATAATGCCAAAAATCTAAGAAAAAAAAATTGGGTGGAGAAAAAATACCTTTGAAATGTTAGGAGGTGAGGGTCGTGTTGAGGTAGAGGTAGGTAGGTAGGTAGGAGGTGTGGGTCTATCTTGGGGTCAAAACTTTCGTCCCAATATTTCTGAACAAAATAAAAAAGACAACGTTAAAATGTGCCTTTGAGGCAAACAAACAGCAACAACATTGCACAAAACAAACTACTCTTTTTTCTTTCTTCCTCATCATTTTTTTTAGAATAAAATACAATAAAAATATCTTATGGTGGTGAATTTCATGACAAATTTCACATACTTGCATGTTGGCCTAAAATAGGTCCAAATTCAAGAAGAGAACCTTGACCACTTGATCTTTTCATTTTTATAACACTAAAGATTGGTATACACTTGTATACAAAACCACGCGACAATGTGAAGTTTGCATTTCCATAATAACGTTGTAAATGCCACACATAAGGGTAAATTACGTTGTAAATCAATAATGGGTTCTAAACGCCAGGCTTTTTGCAGTGGAATTTGCTTGTCCCGAAAGTGCTTTTCCTAGTGGTAAGAAACTGAAGTAGAATTGTTATGCATGTCATAACGTTGTAACAGCCAATAACAATTTGAGTTGCAACTTTGTGACTATGTAAAATGCCAACATTGTCGTTATAGTGACAACTTGTCAGCATATGTTGCATGTTGGCATTAACAACGTTTTTGGAACTGAAGTGATTAATATTTTCGAATACATTCTCTCTTTATTTCTTAGCTTCCTGTAAATTGTATTACAATATTTTATGCCTTTAATGTAATTGGTTTAGTAGAAAATTGGCTTTTTTTCTATCTCCCAACAAATTTAAATTTTGGATCTACAACGTTTTGGAAATACACAGGTTATGTATCGCGACTGTTCAGTGACTGTTGCGAGACTTTGTATCTAGACAGTGTTTATACAATTATCACGCATTCATAAATAATGTCTGTTCCGCAACATGTAACATGTTTTCCATTTGAGCTGAGATACAAAAGACACAAGAAGTTTGTCGCGCAACAATCCCAAGACTTCAAACATTGTTTCTAGACTTGTCTGTTTACACGAATTTCAGTCCAATTCCAGTTCAAAAAAAATATTCTTGTACCTTTAATCTTACTTTGTAATATTAGGTTTTAAAACATACATTTGTAATAGGTTGGATCGTTGATTTTGCGACATGCTGTATATGGCATAAATATCTTTTCTAACCACTTCTTCAAAATATATTTTTTTTTTCGTATACCAACAACACCACCAAAATGTGTGTTTGTATCTGAAACATGAAGTGGAAAAAAAAACCTACCATCCATATATGTCATGATGATTCATGAAATAAGTTGTTGAAAAATTCGTGTGGTTTGCATTCGAATGGTCTTATTTTAAGAAGAAAAGAATGCAACAATTTTGAAATTCCTTTTCATATATTATACAAAACCAACACACAAAATTTCAAAATGTAAATGTTACCTTTGAATCTACTTTTCTCTTCCCAATAGGTTTCTCATTAATTAGGCTAACAAGATACAGCCTATAACTCTCTTTAACCACATTTTCTAATCATACATAATATACCATTTCTAAGTGTATGGAGTGAGTGTGTCCAAGTGGCCACAGTTGACCATTTGAACCTCCTTGTTTTAGTTTAGGATAGAAAGAAAAGCAAATTGTCGTCGCCCTCAAAGTGTGATTGACTCCCCCCTCCCCCTCTCATTTCCAGCCTTTTTTTTTAAAAAAAAATTTAACAACAAAGAAAAAACCTCAAAAAGTCTGTGAAATTCCGAACAAAAACGCGTCTTGAATAAATAAATACAAATTGTTCACATAATTGTATGACCTCATCTACTAAATAATACTTATTTTTAAGTAACCCCCGTCCCCCCTCCTCCTCTACAAGTAACCCCCTTAAGTAATCCCTTAAGATAAGGTGTGGTCCATATATTAGAAAATAATTGCGTGGAACAAAGTAATTAATGACACCAATTAACTGCACCAGAATATATATATATATATATATATATATATATATATATATATATATATATATATATTTTAAAAAAATAATTTATAATAAATAAATGAAGATGATTTTTATTTAAGTTAAAACTTAAAATATTTAAAGGCTTTTTTGTGTGTGTTTGCCTACATTAAAATACTGAATAGATGCAAATATAATGAAATTAGCAACAAATGACACAAAAGGAATGCTTTGAATAATATAATTTGCTTTGAATATAATAATAATAATACTAGAAAAATAAACAATCTTTTTTTATACAAATAAAAATGAATAAACAAATGTTAAACACATTTTTTTCTACGTATTTTAAAGGATTTAAACGAATAAAACATCAGCGCCATCTAGTAAAAGTATCAGGAATGTTTTTTTTTTGTCTCTCTTGAATTTTTTGCTTTATAATGCAAATTACAAAATATGAATTTACTGAACAGCTCATTTTAGAACTCTTGATTATTCTGTCTTTCAGAAGAACCTGATTTATTTTAAGAAAAAAAACTATAGAAAATGTTTAGAAACTAGAAAGGTAGTTTATAATCACTTAAGGATATTTTCATATTGATATCTTTCAAAATAAACTTTTACATACAACCAGTTAAAGTCATTTTAAAAGTTAACAACCTGAAAATACACTTAAATGGTTAAGCTACCCCCTTCTAGTTTCTAAAAAAAAAAAACTTTCAAGTTTCTCTTCATTTTTTGCACCTGAATGACAGAATAATCGATATATTGATATAACAATCGATTTGAGACTGTTTTATATCATCGATTGCATTCATTAGTATGCAATTTATTTTTATGTGTAGTTTTTGCATTTTGAGACATGACTCTCATAATGAGTAAAAATAGGATTATGTAAATGAGACTAGTAAAGAGTGGTTCTCAATATTGTGCCCATGTGGCAACCACCCAAATTGTAGTTATCATAAAGCTTAGAAAATTCAATAATGGTCACATTGTTGGGAGGAGGTTAATTGGCATAACATCATATCCTTATATAAGCCTACTTAGAATAAGATGCATATATTGATAATGATGTCATAACTCATAATAAGCACACTGTTATGCAAATTTAGGTCGAAATTCAAGAAAGAAAAACTTGTAATTATACTTGAAGTTGAACCCTCATATACCACTACAAAAATTAACTATAGTTACATAACCATATTATTATAGTTAACTGCAGCCAAGCTAGAAGTGGTAATGTTGTGTGTTTCCATTTTCAAAAATTGATTGCTCTCACTATCCGCCATTTTGTTTGTGGGCTAAATTTGTTTGAACACAGGAAGTGGCATATTTAACCAATTCAATAATGTGGTTAAACTACACTGTGTCAATGCAGTTGAGTTAACTCCATTGGTCAGAGAAATTTAACCATGGTTAATGTCACAATATTTGTTTTCATTAGAAAACTTTTTAATTGCAGTTAATTTTCATAGTGGAAATGCTGTTATTAGCAAAGTTCCAACAACATAAAAACCATGTTCAAGAATAATCCAATAAAACAGGGTTAACCTGTGGTGTTGTTGGAATGCTGTTCTGAAGAGTTCAAGTTCAAGTATTTCCTTCTTGAATTTGGGTCTTAATTTATTTAGTTTCCTACTTAACTGAGATGTACAAAGAAAAAACAAATTGTTTTTGCGGTAGATTAAAATATATCTAAAAATTTCTTACAAAATCAATTGAAAATTTAACTAAATGTGGTTCCTTTTTTAACTATCTCTCTAGCAAGTATAGATTTAAAAGAAAGAAATCAATATAAAAATATTCTCAATCTTCACAAAAAAAAAAGAACGACTTAATTATGAACAAAATTCAGGTTTTTTTTATATAAATACATAAAAGTGTCCAGGTGGTTTGGTCAAAATGCTAGAATAGAAAAAAAGGACAGCCATTAAAATAATTCAACTTGATTTTTAGTGTCTATTAAAAAGGATTTTTCTTCTTTTAAAGCTTAAAGGCTAAAAGCAATCAGTAAAAATTTCCTAACGCAGTTCACAAGTTACAACGTGGACGTCAACATTTTAAAATATAATAACTTCAAAGAGATTTAAAAAGAAAATACAAACTT
This sequence comes from Brachycybe producta, assembly GCA_036925085.1. Classification (NCBI taxonomy): domain Eukaryota; kingdom Metazoa; phylum Arthropoda; class Diplopoda; order Playtdesmida; family Andrognathidae; genus Brachycybe; species Brachycybe producta. Next base: position 1,766,298 of record JAUPFP010000024.1, on the reverse strand, counting down.
AAGTTAGAAACTTCAATAGTACAGTTTTGTACTATTCAACATTGTAACTTGAAGGATTGTGACGTCAGAGGGGTTTGACAAAAAAAGCTATTGTTTGTGCCTTTCTTCCCTTTGACAAAATTGTACAAACTTAACATTTAATCAATCCATATGACGTCATAAGCTTCAAGTTATAGTGTGGAGACTGTAGGTAAAATATTTTCACAAGACCATTAAATGCCAATTTTATAAAATAATAATTTTCACTAAATTTTAAGAGAAAAATCACGCACAAACGCTGAAAAACCACCAGAAAATAGACTTAAGCCTGGAACACACACGCGGAATTCCGCCAAGGCAAAAGAAAATAGGAAAAGGAAAAAAAAACTCATTTTCTTTTGAGCTATTGAGCAAGAAAAGAAACATTATATTTAGATCTATTGCCAAAATGGATTCCAATTTGCTTTTTTGTCATGTCCCGTCATGCTTCTTTCTGATTGGTGGGAATTTGAACGGATTTTGAGAACGGAAAAAGTTGAGCTTTGTTCAACTCATTTTTAATGAATTTTCCGTTCACTTTTTATGGAAAATTGTCTCATTTAAATATTCTGTTATTATTTTCAGAGCGGAATTCCGCGTGTGTGTTCCAGGCTTTAGAAAGAAAAAATTATGTGAACCTTTGCACTCAAAAGATAATATGGCGCTTCTGATAAATACCTTGCAAAGCAAAATTCAGTATGGATTTTTTTTCAGCACGTGTGATTCTTCCCTAACTATTTCTATATGAACTGAAGATATATAACGTTTAAATTTTAAAAATGAAATGGTGAAAATACGTTTACCAATTTCTGCTATCATTTGAGCTTTCGGACAAACTTTGAATTTTTCTTTTAAAAAAAAAAGTTTTCTTTAAAAAAAGAAATCGAAACTTTCTACTTTTTAGACATTTTTTTTATATTAAATAAATTTACTTTTGAGCCAACTCTCACACACCTGACATAAAAAACAACCTTTCACGGACAGACAGACAGACAGAAAAGACAAAAAGCACAAATAAGATTATCATATATATATATAAACAACGTATATATATATTTAATTATATTTGAAGTTGTGACACCCTGTATATTTTAATCATAGGTCCTTTCTAGTCGAAAACCTGATGATCTTTCTTCTTAATATATTCATAATAGAAGCCAAAGAGAGCTTATTTATTTAAAACATCTTGAGTATTATACTTTTTTTTACGAAAATATTATGATATCGATATTTATATCACAAATATATTAAAAGAAAATAAAGATATTAACATACAGGGGGTGTTTATCAATATTTAGTGTTCATAACATAATTATCTCAATAATGATAAATGACACTTGAAGCACCTTGTAGAAAGATAATTAATTAATCAGTACCATTTTTTCTTCTTCTTCTAAACATTGGTTTAATGAATGGTTAAGCTGCTTTAAGCTGTTTAAAGAGGTTTTAGAATTCTGGTTCTTCTGTCTTTTAATAAAAAAATTTAAAAGAAACTTGTATATGTGTTTTAGAAACTAGAAGAGTACTAGCACAACTATTTAAGACTATTTTCCAATATTGTTATCTTTTAAAATAAGCTTTTTTTTATAGCAGTTTGAATTTGACCTAACGTTTTAAGCAGATGCTATTATTAATTTTTGTCTATAAAATGTTTATTTTGAAAGATAATTACACGTTTTAGTTTGTAAAACACTTTCAATTTCTATTTATCGTTGCTTTAAAAATGCAGAATAATCAGAGTTCAATGCTGTATAAAAAATATTGCATTTTGGACAACTTTTCTAATCTATTGCAACCATACAGACAATGAACTAAAAACAATAATAAACTTAATAATAGTTTAAAAAAATGTATTATTCTGTTGCAACCAGTTAAGGTAATTAAAATAATTTTTTAACCAATTATTATTAGTTTGTACTGTTTATTTTTTTACTACCTGTAGTCGTTGTTCTAACAGACTAGAATTTACCAAACAAAAATAGCATTGCAATTTAGAAAAGATCTTAACTTTATTATTATTATCAATTAATAAAAAGTTGATCAAATCGTTAATTTTTAAAAAAATGTGTCACATAATTGTGACATGTCATGTGTTAAATCCGTGTTTCATTGGTGAGGTCATCATCCTCGTAGGGAAGAGAAGAAGAAACACGTTGTTGTTGTTGTTGGTCAGCACTACTGAGGACCGTTGATGATGATGTTGTTTGGTGTTTGGTATTACACTGAATCAACATTTCAGTTTGATTATTATGGTCCTCCTTCTCCATCATTAGCACTGTACTTGACCTACGATTAGGATTAGGATTATTATTTGGTTTAGCATTATAAATGAGTCTCTGACCACCACCAGTAGTTCGATGAATACTAGTTGTTCGAACGCTCGTGTAAGACGTGGTGTAAGTGTTACACCTTTTAAGACATTCCTCTCTATGTTTTTTCGCCATCAGAGTCTGAATACAAGGAACAAATCGAAAAACTCGTCGAAATCCTTCACGAAAACGAGCATTCATCCAACAGTAAATGATTGGATTACAACAGGAATGACTCATTGCCAACCAATGAAGTAAAAACCAAACGTAACCCATTCCTGGAATGGACCAGATACTATCGTCCTGATGACTTATCATTAGTAATGTGTTGAATGGTAACCAACATAATGTGAAAATGGCCACCACAGTTATCATCATCTTGACCATCTGAACAGAAATGGACACAAACAAATCAAACTTACACACATACTGTACATACATTTGGACACACACGTAACATGTTACACAACATGTAACAAAACACCATTCCTGGGGTTTAATCATTTTAAATCAACATGGCCGAAATTCGCTTAAAGAGAAATCGAAATTGCGTTCCAAATTAGAACGGTTTTAGCTGAAGTATATTTAGATGTTGATTGATTATCTTTTAAAATAAACTTTTTATAAACAAAAAGTTAAAAATATATTCTGCTTAAAGTTTGGACGTTTTCAAACTCGTATAAAAAGTATATTTTAAATTATTTCAATATGAAACTACTCTTAAAGGATTGAATTTACCCTTCTAGTTTCTAAAAACATGTTCAAGTTTCTCTTAATTTTGTTCATAAAACACAGAAATAACCAATTTTCGAAGACGCTTGAAAGTCTCAAGCTGCTTCTTTCTCGAAATTTGGTTATTTCTGTGTTTTATGAACAAAATTAAGAGCTTACTTTCAATTTGAAAGTGTTTTAAAAACTAGAAAAGTAGCTCAATCACATATCCATATATCATTATATACCTATATTGATATTTTTTTGAAAAATGACAAATTTTTAAGCAGATAATATTTTAAAATATTTTTTTTCTCATAAAAAGTTCAAAAGTTTCATTTCTATGAAAGAAAAAAAAAACTTAAGTGACTAAACTACTCTTCTAGTTTATAAAACACATTCAAGTTTTTTTTTTGTTCTTAATGTTGCTTTTTAATCAGTTGTTCATAAAATGACTGAAGTATAATTGAAGTATACATTTTTCAAAGTTAATCAGTAACGATTAAAACAAAATTTTAATGACGGCCATCTTGATTTAAACTTACAGAACTAAAAAAAGAAAAATGTGTTCAAAATCAATAAAAAATGATTTTTTTTTCTCTCAAAAATTCTAACTTAATATAATACAAATTAACCCTTATTACTACACTGTACTCTTTTTGAAATATAAAATGGAAGTTCATTAACCAAGTCCATTGCATCTTCATAAATTTTCCTTTTTTATTTCTATGAAATTTTAGGGACTTAATTGTTCTTCTGTTTTTTTTTCTTCTAACCCACAACATGAGATAATCACCTATTTTATCTTACAGATAAAAAAAAATGCCAGAAAAATGACAATTTCTGGTAATAGCTAAATATAATTCATATACTGTATATATGTAGTAGAAAAAGTAGTTTTCCCACAAATACACCTAAAGGGTCCCTGAAATTTCTAGACAAAATACCGCAGCACAATCACTATTATCTGAACTATAATAAAAACAAGAGCTGGTCCGGATTAAAGAAATTCCAGATAATCCGGAAAATCACCAGGTTTTTTTTTTACTTTTATTCTCTCCTTCAATATAGGGAATTTCAAAATCAAACCCAGATAATCTTAAAAAAAAACATACATTATGATAATCCGGAAAAAAACCATATGTTCATATATGAATTACACGTAGAACATGTTTAATATTTAAATGCATTTAAACTCAATTCCATCTCAAGTGACGACGAAAGGTTGGAGGTGGAGGCTAGCTAGCACTGTATTACACATTAGAGAAGTGATCATTCTCAAAAGATGTGTTCGTGAATTTCGCCAGATGTGTTTTTATTGTTTAATATTTTCAAATAAATTTGAAGTTTATTTGAGAAAAAAAAAAAGCAAAATAAACACAATTTTCATATTAGACGAAGGGCCTCCTTATTTACTAAACCAGTGGTTCTCAAAGGGCACACTAATGTGCCATGAGTTTTACTAGGCGTGCCGCGACTTCTCAAGGCAAAAAAAAAATACCGAGGGTTAGAAGTAACAAATTAACATCCTCCACCAGCAGGACACTCGGTCACACTCCAATCACATTAGCTAAAATGCATCGTTAGCCTCTTACCTCTAACCCGCAAGTGTCTCTTAAGATTGCTAACTGAAAATGTTTAAAATTATGTTCCCAGTTTTACCTGTTTCCGAGACAAAGATCAAACAATTCTTAACCAGAATTTCAAACTTAACCTCAAAACAGGTTAACAGGGTGCTTAAAATTAAAAGCACATAGATATTTATATTCTAGAAATCTGAGTGAATCTAGCTGAAATCACTAAAGCGAGAGCTATATTTTCTACAACGTAATTTCAAACCCATTTTTCACATATTTCAAAATGGCTCCTACTTTTTTCATTTATTCTCTTCATTACAATCAATGAGTTTATTATACCTCATGATGAAAATGATAAAAAAAGGTGGGGTCAGAAAAAAAGAAGATATGATGAGAATTTGTCGTAAAAAAGAGAAATTAATTATTCTCCTCCTCCACCCCCCCCCAAAAAAAAAGACAAGAGTTATTTATGAATGAATGCAATGGAATTTATTTTTTGTGCAAAATATTTCTCAAATTATGAACGAAATGTGGCTGCAGGGTGTTCATAAAAGGTTTGAAAGCAACTTAAGTCATTGTACAGTTGTTGCATTGTAACCTAAAGCCTGTGACGTCAAAAGGTTTGACCTTAAATCGAAATCTTGTGCCATTTTGTCTGATAAGACAATGTTTCCAAAATTGTTTAAAACAATAGATTTCTGGAATAATTTGATTATTATTTTATTATCACGAAGAAGAAAAAAAAACACAGGCCTTCTGACGTCACAAGCTTTAAGTTACAGTGCGCCAACTGTACTTTGTATATTACATTTGATTGTAAACTTAGTAATGCCCTCATTTCTGCTGTCTGTACTACATGTTACCTCAAGTTTACTGGTTAGTTTACTTAAAATGAGCTTCATTGATGCATGGTGATTGGTCGTTGGTCGTGTCAACTTCAGTTGGCTCCGCCCTTGTTATGACGACCGGCAACTTCTAATTGGTTTGTTGTGTGGTTCAACGTTGAACAGGGCGGAGAGCATGTGACGTCAGACTACATAACCAACCAATTAGAAGTTGCGTTCGTCATAAAAAGGGCGGAGCCAACTGAAGTTCTTCCCGATTTCTAAATGCCTGTTGTATAGAATTGCCATTTTTTTTTCTTTACAACTAGGCCCTTCACACTTCATACATCTAGAAAACAAGGCACCTTATTTAAATAATCCAATCAGCAATTTAAGCTGATAAATAGTATATAATAAGATAGTATACAATTTATTTATAATATTTCAAGCTAATTCTTCTCAATGAAAATGCAAAAAAAAAAACCTGTTTAAAAATGAAATGGCTGAAATAATAAATAGTGATTTCAAAGAAAATAATAATTTCTTCTCTTCCATTTATCAACTTAAATCATATAAACATATATATGTGTATGTATTCATTGTATCTATATATATGCAACACAAGACAGTACACACAGGTAAAAGAATAGAGAGATAGTGAAAGAGGGCAAACAACCTTTTTTTCAAAAGAAATTATTCCTTCTTTCCATGAATTCTAATTATACAGAAAAAATGGTTTTTTAGTTGCCTGTTTTCTTAATATATGGATAAATATGGAAAACAATAAAAAAAAGTCCAGAAGCGATACAGACTTGTCACTTCTGATCAATTTTTAAGAAAACATAAATGCAAACAGACAATACAAGACTATCTTTTGGTTGCTTTCTAAAGACAATAAAAAAACACGTTACACGCAAGAAGACAATTGCAATTTGCAATTTAAAAACATCACGATTCACTTCAAATTGTGAAACTAATTTGTCAAAATTTGAGAATATCAAAATTAATATTTACGAAAAACCAATAAACAACAACAAAACTTTATAGTTGTATTGGTTTCGATGAATGTTTTGTGTGATGTGTGTTTGTGACATCAGTCACGTCGCTTATAGTAATTGTAACAGTGGTTTTGTTAGTTGTGATAATTGTAGTGTTAGTAGTATTGGAATGACCATGATGAAGTGAACACAATTGATTTTTGGCTGACCAAAGACTAGAAGTTAGTTTTGAAGAAGATGAAGACGAAGAAGGACAGAGTTGAGGAGAATTATTAAGAAGAAGAGAAGATGGTTGTGGTGGTGTTGGATTTTTGTAAGTTGAATGTAAAGTGGTTTGAGAGACAACCATTAGCATATCAGATTTTTTAGAATTTTCCAAACAGAAGATGATGAAGAAGATGGATTTGAAAACGGTTTTGAAGCTAAGTCGATACTTTGAGTTCATCCAGCAATAGATGATGGGATTACAGCATGTGTGACTCATAGCCAGCCAATGAAAAACAAACCAGACATAGGCAATGTGCTGATAATCATAGATGCTCGGATATTCACCCCCAACAATGAGAAGAATGTTGAGGGGTAACCAACATACAGTAAAAGCCATCACACAAGCGACCATCATTTTGATCATCTGATAGAAAGAGAGAGAAGAAAAAAAACAAAGAAAAGAAGAAAAGGACTAAAAGAAAACTAAGAAAAAAAAAAGAGCGACATCTATGATCCTAAAAAAAATATTTAAAGTGCTAAAGAGTGATGTTTGAAAGTCACTTTTGCAGATAAAAAAAAGTCTAATTTATTCAAAAGATCAGACTGCATATTTTGCTTTCTGCAGCTTTATAAAGCTACTGCTTGCTGCTGATTTCTTCAGCATTTAAATCTAATCCGTTCAAAAAGTGATATCTGTAACTGCTACATCATAATCAGCTCACCTTGCCTTGTTCATTTTTCATGGGATCTGATTGGCTAGTTAGTATTTTAATGCTATGACCTGCCGCATATATGAAACCAAATGAAAGTTTAAAAATGGAAGCCAGCAGCAGTTACAGGCAGTTAGAAATAGGAGAAAACTTCAGTTGGCTCCGCCCTTTTCAACGTCAGACTACATAACCAGCCAATTAGAAGTTGCCAGTCGTCATAACAAGGGCGGAGCCAACTGAAGTTTTCACCTATTTCTAACTACCTGTGCAGCAGTTCGCTTTTCTTAAAAAAATGCATTAAAACGCAAATATATGCAGTAACACGAAAAGCTATGCAAAGCTTAGCGTTAAAGCTACAGAAAATAAATATGCAGTAATATAAAAAGAAATCCAAAGCTCAGCTACAGAATGCGAATATATGCAATAACGTGAAAAGCAACGCAAAGCTTAGTTTTAATGCTGTAAAGCTGCCTTTAGAATATTTAGGTGGTTATTATGTTTTTGTTGTTGCGTTTAAACTAAATTGCCCATTTCTGTTTAAAAAAAAACAAGCAACCTATTCTATCAAAACGTCCCTCGAACTCTTGTATTTCACAAGCAACAGTAAGAAAAATTGAAAGTGTTTTAGAAACTAGAATGGTAGCTCAATATCATTAGTAAAAGGTATTTCATGTTGATATATTTTAAAATAAGCTTTTTATGTAGCTTTTCAAATGACTCAACTTTAAGCAGACGATATTTTTAAAATTGCTGTATATAAAAAGTTTATTTTGAAAGATGTCAACATGTTTTAAAAAACATCTTTAAAAATTAACTTTTTATGGAATTTTTTTTTTACTTTTGATCAAAACTTGAAGCGAAAATAAAATTTAATGAAGACTATGAAATTGACCCCTAAAACTTTTATTTTCACAAATATTAAAATGAAATTATCCATTAGTGATTCATTTACTCTTCTAGTTTCTAAAACACTTTTTAATTTCATCTAATATATAGTTGTTTCTGAAACACAAAACAGCCATATCTTTTTATTCCGGTGTTAATCTCCATCATTTGCAATCATTTTTGCAATTTCTTGATCATAAAAAACATCTTGCAAATTGATTTTAAATTATACAAGGTGTCCCTACAACTTCGCGACCGAATCCAAATAAAAACCCGACCAATTGGAATAATCCAAATTAAGATAATCTCATTTGAGGCAAACAAAAAACATTATCTTCGAAGTTTTTATTATTAGTGTTTTATTAGTTCACTTGAAATGTGTTTGTGTGTGGAATTGATTTAACGGAATGCTGTTTTCTGAGCAGTTGGAAAGGGAACGACGTGAACCTAATTAGTAAATTACCTTTCCCATGACCGCCGTCGCCGCCACCACCTATTAAAATAGCTTCGATATTAACTTTGTTTAGGGTTATGTCTTAGTTCAAGATTAGTAAATAACTAGGTAAAAAGGTAGAGAGTAATAAAAAGTAAAGATCAATTTGTGCGCACAGGAACACATTAAGAGGTTACTCAAGTTTGTCCAATGGATTTAGACTGCACTAACATCTCACTCACTGCCTCACATTACTGATATTGGAGTAGAGCTTATGCTCTGGTCAAGGTCAACAATAATAGCCTGCATACGTTACGGGAAAAAAAGTGACGTAATGAGAGGGGCGCATTGTTTTGATAGATATTATTAGAAATCCACTCATTTAAGGTCATTTGACATCATTTTTTTCTGTCAATAAACAGTCTAGCGTTAAGTCGTGCGCTAATAAGCTACGCAGACTTGACCAGAGCATAACGGTTATCTCATTAAAGTTACCAACAAAAACGTCCAAGAAGGAAAAATTCGGCAGTGGTGATCGTCGTCAATGCGGAAAATTTGAATTTCAATTTGAAAAATTACTCTTTAAATAACCATCATAAAGACCTGAGGCAGAGGAACAGTAATTCAGTGCAGCATGCAAAATGCAATTGACAAAAAGAGAAATTATAAACCAAATAAAATAGTTTTCCAATTTCAAATTAAAAAATTACGAATCTCATCAAAGATTTAAGTTTTCCATGCATCACAAAATCCATACGAAATGAATTGCAAATGACCAGAAATATGAATCCGTTCATGCAAATATATCTCTTAAATTATTACGAGTGGTCAGTCAGTGGTCGGTCACACTGAAACCTAGATTGACGTACTGCCATGTCAAGTTTTTATGAGCTCCATTTTACCATCTGGAACAGAAAACCTGCTAAAACCTTTCTCAGTTTTTGTATTTTACAAAATGACAATTTATTTTATGGACACCTTGTATGAAAACATGTTGGGCAATTTTGCAGAAAAAAACATTTTTCCTGAAATGAACAACTTTTTTTTAGTATAATTTGCAACAACAACAACAACAACAACAAAAGCACTAAAGAAAAAAAAACAACGATGCAACTGACACTAGAAAGTGCAAAATGAAATCCATAAACATATACTAAAAAGTGACTTTTAAAATTATTACTATTAGGTGCAATCGAAAACTAATGACTATTTCTTTGTGCCCTAAAGTATCTAAACTGGTGATGTGCTTGATTTTGCTATTTTATTCTCAAATGTGAGGCCATAAAAAGCCTAATAAGAGGCAGCCATTATGCAAACATAACGTCTACATATAGGCCTATTACACATTCTTTAGAGCTTCTGACCCACAGGCAAGGGTGCTCAGCAGAATACAGTCGTTTGCCCCCGCCCGGAACGGCAACTTCTAATTGGTTTGTTATTTGGTCTGAAGTCACATACCCCGCCCTTTTCAATTTCTAATTGGTTAATATTTGGCCTGAAGCTCATAAAAGGGTGGGGCAAACGACTGTATTCTGCTGAGCACACTTGCCTGTTTCTAACCATTCCCACTAATGGTCTCCATATTTAATTTAATCTTCTCGAGAAAGCAAGTACGTGAATTAAATGCTTTGCTTTCTTGAGAAGAGTAGGATGAAAGCTAGCATGTTTCCGAGACACATCACGTCGTTTCCGAATTACAGACAATAGCTATTTTAAGTTTTCGAATGCACCCATTATTATATAACCATGGTGCAAAAACTATGGCAACATTGAATTAGGTGTCTATAAGGAGAGGAAGTTTTTTTTTTTTACGTAATGTTGCAATTATTAGAGAGATGTTGGAAGAAGAAAAAACACACAACTTGCATTTTAGAAGACCATTGAAAACGCATTTCTTATGAAACTTATGATTGCATTTGCATAAACAGCCAAAAATAAAAAAAAGCTCAATTTCTTGACTCAATATTAGCAACTGTTTTTTTTTTCTTTAGTTTTGAAATTTAAGTTGTTTTCTTGATCAACTTGTAAATGAAACCTAACAGATGAGACAATGACAGACTTGAATAATTCATTTAAATTGTCAAACATGGAAGGAACAACACCCTTCTGTCGGAAAATCTCTTTTTCATTCCTAAACAAACCTCATTTCGACAAGTAATCAAATGTCCATCAATGCCATCTGGTTGAAAATATTTTAACTTGTTATAAAGTTAACGATCATGATTGGTTAACCTTCTTCCCCCTTCTCACTCTCCCTAAGGTGATGTCCACTTCTTGTCAAATTTGTAGCTTTAAAACCTCAGAATTTTCCTGCTTGTTGCTACTTTTAAAAATATGATCAAAATTGCTTTCATTAAATATATGACACACCCTGCAAGAAATAACTAAAAGTCCATTTGTTTGTCAATTAAAAACTGGTATAATGTATATATAGTGGTCGGTCGTGTCGATAATAATATTATTATTATTCTAGTATCTCCACCTACAAAGTCAATAATGGTCATCTTTCTATGACCGTCGCCACTCATTAAATACAATTATTATTATTGTACAAATAAGAGTGGTTGTTTTGGTTGTGTGTAACATTACAAAAGTTAATAACTTTTTGGTACAAAACTTGAATCAATATCAGTTGAAATTAATACAACTTTTCAGTAAAAAAGTTATTAATTAAATTTCTGTAGTGCTCTGGTCAAGTATGGGCAGTTTATGAACTCACAGTAGAACGATAAGTGACGTCAAATGGATTCATTGCCATCATCTACAGTATAGAAACATTCAGTATGTTCCCACTGCGCCGGCGCCGTCAGTATGTTAACATTGGACCGGCTTTGATATAGTTGGCAAGAAGAAAATGGCGATTACATCTGCTGGTGTTTATGACCCTGTGGTTTATAGGTTAGGTATATTTTCCCATTTTAGGATCAAAATGTACAACATAATTGGAAATAAAGAGCGCGGCACAGTGGCGCGCGTCTAGAACCACCAAATTTTATTGGCTCCAAAAAGTAAAAACTTCAGATAATTATTTTTAATTTTTATTTATTAATTTAATGAGAGAAAAAATGGTCAAACACTAGGATCCTCAAAATGTCACTGCCCCTGGAGGCCTCAACAGATGTAAATGCACCACCAGTGCGCCATTTGTTGATGTAGGTTTCTAGATTAAAGTGCCCGCACATCCGCATTAATTTTCTTGTTAAGTTTTATAAAGTGGCAGCTATGACAAAATGTATTCTTCTCATAACATCACTAATCCTTATGCAGTAAGTCAGGAGTGAGTCAGTCTGGAGCATACTTGACCAGAGCATTTATGACACATACACAACTGAAATTTCCACTTCTGAATAAAGAGAAAAATAGACGATGAGATTTAACTTGTTGGTTAGTTAATACATAATAAATAAGTAAGTACCTTTCTTTTGGAAGCTGCTAGTCTTTGATCTCGAGAGTCTTCGGCTTCACCAGGTGCCCTTTTCCCCCAGACGACAAATGCAATTCGAGCATACGTAAATATAAGAGCACAAAGTGGGAAAACATACTGAAGTACCATAAGAATCATACTGTAACAGTAATTTTGTTCATTTGTCTCCCAGACTTCGGTACAAACATAATGGTTGTCATTGTTCCAATTGTCTGGACGATGAAGTTTCGATTTAATGGCCGTCGGAAGCGGAGTTCCCAAAGCGACCATCCAAACCACGAGGATTGTCAGTTTGGCTTGAAGTTTCGTCATTCTAGGCCTCAGAGGATAAAGAATGGCAATGTAACGATCAATACTAATGGCCACCATAGTGTACGCACTTATAAACACAGTTACCGCTTGAGCATACGTCACAATTGGGCACATGATGGCTCCAAAAGGCCAGTACATTAATATCAAATTGGCGACAAATGTAAATGGAATACAAAGACTTGCCATTAGAATGTCTCCAATGGCCAAATTAACAATAAAAAAATTGGTCACTGTTCTCATCTTTTGATAAGCGATCACAATGTAACAAACAATTCCATTGCCACCAATGGCAGCCACAGAAATGGTGATGTACATCACATACATTAGAGCTTGGACGTAAGGAGACGTGGTACTCGATTGAAGACCACTGTCCACACTTATGTTACCGATGTAATTGTTGTTGTTTGATGAAGACACCAATTCCAGTGAGAAAGAGGAACTTGAAGAAGAAGAACCGTTCGAGGCGTCTCCAATACCACCACCGCCGCCGCCATCTCCATCGTCCATCATCATCATCATCATCATCATCGTATATTATTTACTTCAACTTTGCAAAGAGTTTTATCTGAAAAAAAAAGAAAATGTTGTAATTACTCAACCAGATCAAAGTTGCGAACAGCTAATTTTCAAACTATGAAAGTATTTTATTAGAGATGGGACATTCGAATCCTCGAATCCCGTGAATCTTGACAAATATTAGAGATTCGAAAAACCCGAATCTTCGCCGCTTTTTTCGTTTTTCGAATCCTAACCTAAACAAAAAACTGTTAAAAACAATGGTAAAATTAGTTTTAACTCCATTGACGTCCAATAGAAGCGTTCACTAAAAAAACCGGCAATTGTTGCAATTTCGGTGTTGTACCCGGATCACCAATATTACCTTGTGGCGATCCTGAGTGAAGCCACACTGGATTTGGATTCGAGAAGATTTAGGATTTGTCCCACCACTGTATTTTGTTAACAAGAAGGGTGGTAGCTCAATCCCTTAAAAGTGTATTTTCATCTTGATATCTTTCAAAATAAAGCTTTTTATAGCTAAAAATTTAAAATAACGTCGTCTTAAAATTTGCTCATTTTCAACCTAACATAAAACGCTTAATTTGAAAGATATATCAACATGAAAATATCTTTAAATGATTGAACTGCTCTTCCAGTTTCTAAAACACATTTAAGTTTCTCTTCGTTTCGTTTTTTGCATCTGAAAGACGGAATAATAATCAAGAGTTCGAGAGGCCCACGTTTACCCACCGTTAAAACCACCTTAATTAAGCAACTTCAATTAAGCACTTTTGACAATTCTCATCCAGCAAATCGGATTATTTTTTTTGTTGTTGCAGTTTTATATCTAAAATAATGTCAAAACCTAATCTGATCTGTCAAACAGTTAATATCCACCTAGTCATCTAGTAGTAATATCTGTTCCTATTGATTTTTGTTATTGAATCATATTAATAAGTTAAGACTTATATTGAAAGTGTTTTTCTTTCAAGAAAAAAAAGCCATTAAAAGCATGAGTTTGCGCTTCTTATTTCTTATTTTTTAAGAAATTAAAATTAATTAATATGTTTTTCGTGCTGAGAAGAAAATTACTCATCAAAAAACAGAGCAATTGTTTCTGTATCCAAGTGTATTTTTGAAGCCAGTTTCCGAATTGTCTTCATGAATAAAAGTGAATCAAATTGTTCGGAAAAGAGAACATTTTTCTCGCAACAATTGGCAATTTTATTCATACGGAAATTGAACACATACTCATTTTTCTGAGCATCTACTCTCGTTTTCTTTTGATTTAATTGTGAATACACACATGCTCAACATTATTAATACCAAATATAATTTATTATATTAGTACTGCACTAACAACTATTTACAACGGAAACCGTTTAACAAAAAATAGTTCTAAAAGAAATCAGAATATTTTTGATTCATGTTTGTACATCAATATATATTATTTAAAAATAAACTTATTATGACACAACAAAAATGATTAGTAATTTTGAAGCCAATATTTAATAATTAATATTTTCAAATTATCATTAAAAAGTTAATTATTTAAAAAAAAAACCTTTACATCATCACTAGGGCTCGGATTTTGATGCAATATCAACCTGGAATGTTTCTCAATATGTGGCCCAATCTAGCCTCTCGAACAAGTTTTTTTTATTAGAAAAAAAAACATAATTGCAGTTGCTCTAATGATGATTACTTCACAACTGGCACTTGGGCCACAAATTGAGAAACATTCCGGTTGATATTGCATCCAATTTTGAGCCCTAATTATCACCAACTATTCTAGTTTCTAAAACAATTTGATTTTTTTTTCGTAATGTTTCTTCTGAAAAACGTTCGCTTGAAAAATATAAATTTTCTCAAAACCATGGGTTGGAGGGAAGAGACATCCTCCTTATAGAGGATGTAGTGGCGTAGTGGCTGTAGTGGCGCCATCTTGGAGAGACAAAAACAAAATATCTATTCAGCCACCTTTAAACGCACAAATGCAAAAAAGCATTTACCTATTTAAATAACTTCAATCTACACTACAATTCACCTAAATGTACAGTAGATTTTTGAAGTGTCTATCTACATGTAGACTTGTTCTTTTATGATGATGACGATCATCTGAACTCATCTTCACGCTCTCTTTACTCCTTATCCTCAATTGGCACCTATATTTATAGTAAAAAGCCACATACTCCAACTGATATTATGGCCCTTAGAGAGATAATTTACAATGAGAGGAATTTCTATCTTTAGGGCTATTTCTAAACTCTCTCAAAAAAAAAAAAAAATGAAGAAGAACAAAACTGCCCTCATCTTAAATAAAAATGAATGGAAGTTTGCTATTTTCTCAGTTGAAATCTGAAATAAAAAAAAAACATCAGGTCAAATTGTTGTAAGAGCCACCCCCAATTCCTTCGCTTAATGCCACTGTAGGCTACACTACACTACACACACACTCACATCACAAATAAGTGATTGTAACAAGACGACTTCTATCGTTTTTTTGTGTCTATGTGATATGAACTAACAAGAAGTGACATAGAAATATTGGCTGCTTTTCTAAGTCACAAAGTGTCCACTTCTATTTTGGAAAGAAGCCGTGAAAACATTAGCTTCAATATACAAAATTGTAGAAGAAGGAACACAAAAGACACCATGCAGACTCACTCCTACATTGACCCTCTGTAATAGACAGTCAATTTTGGCTTGTCAATCCGTGGGCATGTTACTGTAACATGTTACTGTCAATCTGCGGAGAATCAGTCAATCTGCAAACACCAAACTATTAGCGAATCTGCAAAATTCAACACCTAAAATGTATTGAATTTTGCAGATTCATTAGCAGGTTGATTATTTTGCAGATTGCCTACGCAATTTGCAGATTGACTCATTCTCCACAGATTGACAGTAATATACACATTTTTTTTTCTCAAAATGTAATGCTTTTCTATGATAAGAAGCTGCGCAATTAGTAGAAAAAAAGTGAAAAAAAAAACAGGCGTGGTCCATACAAAACAACAAAAGAAAATGAAAGAATTGACAAGCCAAAATTGACCGTTTATTTACAGCTTTACTATTATAGTGACAATTCAAAAAGGAAAAAGGGATGGAATTGTCTAATAATAATGGTGGTCATTACTACTCTTATATATATTTGAACCAATAAGATAAACATCTTATTATGTGTTCTTTTTGTTTGGTCAAGCGACTTCTACACAAATCCATCATTATATGAACATGTGAATCCAATAATGACCAGCTGTGCAGCAGCAACGTTTTATCATGAAAAAGACACAAAAAATAATAGTAGAACTTAAATATATATATAAAGATCGTCGTGATAGAAACGCTTCAAGAGGTTGCATAATATTAATGATCTTTAGTGCTTTTCT